>CM029531.1:51368171-51684994 GCA_017141395.1 Laodelphax striatellus
GTATGCGCCGAACTGAAACGAACAAGACTGGTTTGATATGTGGGGAAAGTCTTGATATGTAGGCATGTAATATTGTAACCGTAACAAAATGGCCTGGTCAACTGAGCATCTACTGAATTTACTAACTGATATATACTGAGTCCCAGTTGCACAAAGGTCTGCTAAGCTTAATCTTCAATCAACAATGTTCATTCTCATAAGTACTCGAAGATTAACCTTAATCCCCTCGTGCAACTGACACTAAATATAATGTAAATGATATTGTGAGAAATCTCATACTTTCTTCCAATTGATTGTCATAGCTGTTATTGCGATAATAAATTGCGTTTAAACAATTACAGGAGAATGGAATTATCTCCACTCGGTATACTGGTATTTAAAATGAAATTATTCAGATCATTAGTTACGGTTTACTAATTCTGGAAAAAATAAAACACAACCTCTGCTCCGTATTTTGAAAAATGGAAATGGAACAGGAAAAGCGATGTTGAGGAAATAAATTGCAGACCAAATATATGAACAGTTGAGTATTTATTATTTTATAAAGTTCTCTAATACAAATCATAAAACAAAACACAGGCTTACTCGAGCAGCCTTATCACGAAATAAGAGAAAGCGTCTCTGTTGCTAAACAAATAACTCAAAATACTTTTTATGAGACTCGACTATTCATCACTCAATTTGAAAATATCACAAGCTTGTTTGCAATGGCAATACTAGTTTTAGACTGTGACTGCAATAAACACTAGATAATATTTACATTGCGATTGTGATCAGAACGAATCAGTACTGCTCATTGACGAAGTGGTGGACTGCAGTTGCGACTGAGAGTGCTGGCTTCTAATCATTACATACGACGGCTTCACTCGCACCCTGTAGAATTTCGTGTCTTGTGGAACGTGGTATCTATTTTCAGCCTATGGAAATGAAATAAAACCAAGGTTAATGATATGCTACTAAATATATATTCACAGCAATGGAGAAAAACGTTTTATTGGATAGGCATAGGTATTTTATTTTCAGCTCGTGGAAATAAAAGAAAACCAACGTTAAAGATGCTAATAATACAGTATAATTGGATAGGTATTATAATATGATAGGTATGCCTACTTTTGGCATGTGGAAATAAATAAATGGTTAAATATGCTTATAATACAGGGATGGAGAGAAAAGTATGATTGGATAAGCTGGTTGCACAAACCAGGATAAACTACAGAGACTGTATAATAACAGTGTGGCCATTTGTGTGAAGCACTCCATAACAGTATGTGGAGATCATTTTTCACCCGCTGCCGCCGCCGGTCTGTTGCTAAATTTTTTATTGTTATTTGGGATTACAGGCAAACATGAACCCATTCATCATTTTTTCAAACTTGTTTTGAGAGAAACAACATCAGAAATAACTTTTTCAACATTCAAAATTGTCTCTCTACTCTTGGTAAAAGCTTAAAATGATGAAGACTAACACTGGAAAAGGCAAATTGTAGGTACGGATTGAATCACTCAACTTATGAATGATTTGTGTTTCATTTCAATGCAAATCTTATGGGAATTGGCAAAAATATGGTGGATTTGTCCGAGCTAACCAATCAAAAGTGTGACATGTATACAGTCTCTGTAGAATAAACTATTTTGAATCAGCTGATCATACCCTCTCAGCATTGCACTGATCCTGGATTAAAATTCATCTCGCTTCATGCAACCCAGTACCGGTAATACCGTTGGCAAGAGAGGTTTTAAAAACTATAGTGCTTTTCATCATTGAAGACATCTGAGTACAGAAACAGTACCCCACAACTTTCCGAGCTAGCCAATCACACGCCTGCAACGTTGCCAATACGCACACTTCTATAATAGTGATAAAAAATGTTTAATTTCTGATCATCTGTTCTACTTGTAAATCATCCAAGTTAACACACCGAGTCGTGATATCAGACTGAAATTCAAGTTTAATACGCATGTATGTACAGGCGATTGAACAGCACACAATATGACAACATTGCCAAGCATTCCAAATGGATAACGCACCAAGCTGGCCAGTTGTGTTCAAGGATGAAAAGCCCTATAGTTTCATAATTCTATTATCTATCCATCTAGTCGAGTCAATGAATTCGAAAAAAGTAGCCTACGAAATGAAATCATCGTATGATTCATGAATAGAAAATTATTTTTGATAGAAGAGACTATTGAATCAAAGTTTTGCTAGTCCTAAGGTCAATTGCCCAGGAACCAATTGAATTTAACCACCCTATAAAAATAATATCAAGCTCCATCAAATAATATCATTTATCCAGCGGTAAAATTAGATTGTTTTCGTGTACTAGTCCACTAGTAAACTAGAGAAAAAGTCAATGTTAGAAAGATTGAAATAAGTAGAATAATATGAATGAAACTAACCGTTTTCGTCCGGCAGTATTCTTTTTCAGTAACTTCGCCAATGACATACGGTTGCCTAAGACTTGCATCTGCAAAACAAGAAAGGTATTATTAATACAAATATTATAAATGTTCAATTTTCGACGAGTTCAAAAATTAAAGGATGCTGTGAAGGAGAAAATTACAAGACAGATTGCCAATCCAATATAAAATGGGATAAGGCTAAGTCAAGAAGGAAGAAGTTGGAGTATTGCTCAAATTTTCAAAGAATAAATGAAACAGGATATCAATCCCTGTATATAAATAAGAAGGTAATAGCGACTGACTCACTCAGCATCAACAAAGGTACTCACAGATCAACTCATTCAATTTCAACTCATTTCAATACAATAGCTTCAAATTTTTAGCACAATTTAAAATTTAGAAGAGCTCTGATTAATGTTATCACATATCGACCAAATACGAATCAAACCATATCCAGATAATAAAAAGCTCGGTAGTTGAATTAAAATTGAAGAAAAAAACTTGAACAGAAGGCTCTAGTAGTTCTTTTCACTATCAGTAGATTTCTCTTTTTCAAAATTTCAATGTTTACAGCATGTTTTCGCTGTAACAGGATTCGGATTCCCCAGTAAATTTCACAAGTATTGAAAAAAGATTGAAATCTAGAGCCATGAATAGGGTGGAAAATGCTCAAAAAATAGGGTGACAGAAAAATGCTCACCTCTAGATATCCGAAGACCTAACGTATCCAAGCACTCAGAATGTAGAAAATATAAAGTGGTAGAGTCTTGGGCAATTTTATAATTACTAAAGGTGTCATCCCAAACAACGAGCACTGTGTCCCCAATATTGCACCTGCAAAGAAAGAAAATAAAATACAAATTAAATAAAAATACGAACAGATTTTAAACATACCGGTAAATTTAGTTTTGTTTGAAATGCGGTTTTGAAAAGTTATCTACTGAAATTACTACTGACAATCGAATGTAAAGTAGTAATTAAATTACTACTACTAATTGCTATGAAATTGTTAATTACTACTGGATTTGGCAACAAAATAAGTACATGATGATGAGTTGAAAAATTAGAGAATGAGTGATTGTTTTTCTTCAAATATTTCAACTCTTCTTGATACAATTAATAACTATCCGACATAAATAGAAATAGGAATTAATTGTAAGAGCTATGCAATGCACAAGTAAATAGAAGAATTTCTAAAATAAGATTCGATTTATTTAGAAAAGCATTAGGCCTATGTGATAGAGTAATAGAAGTCAAAATCCAACATCAGAGTTGCGAAAAGATACGAATATTTCAAAGAAAATCAACAGAAAGTAAAAATATTATGGTTTACACAAAATCACAATATCTAATTCCTATATACTCCATGTTGAGGACTCAAGTTTATAAAATCTCCATCTTTACTTTAAAATATTATCCGAGTATAATATTGAAGATCAAAGTTGAAGAATTTTGAATTCGTTACTTACGATCCTATACTAAGTTTCCCCTGGTTGATGAGCGAAGTAGTACTCTTGGTCTGGAATAGAACATTATTTTATAGTTGAGAACAATCGAATATATAAAAAAACGTATAACATACAGCCTAAACATATAAAAAAGACGAATGCAAACTTAAAGTACCAGTATTATGTAAAACCTCAAACCGAATATCAAATTATTACAATCTAACTAACCTTAGAACATTTTACCACTGATATGGAGGTTTCCATTTCTCCAAACTAGAAATGTTGAGCAGATACTATAAATTGATTTCATTTTTTTCAAATTGATCGACTTGAATAAGTTCTCATATAATAATCATCTTCAATTCATAAGTAGGCTACTGTAGTATGAAAAGTAGGAACCAGGATTATACAAGAAAAAAAAAGTTGAATAGACTAAGATCTAAGTCAAATAGCACAGTAGGTATTCCCACTATAAGCGGCCCATACACTGATCGTGCATTGCACGTCGTGCCATTTTTTTCATAGTGGCTTATATATATATTTAGCATCTATATAGATTTAAAAGCCGATATGAAAAAATGGCAAGACATGCAATGCACGATCAGAGTATGGGCCGCTTTATTCACTTCCCAAAATGCCTCTGCTTTTGATGGTGTCTCTCAACACACGATTACCTCTACTGTTACACCTCTCCTACTAATAATGGTAGATATGATATAATGATGCTATAGTAATATTTGATATCCTCGAAGATGAATAATACTAAATTGGTGCCACAAAACAAAACAGTAAGTCTGAAAACGTTCTTCACATGATGAAATAAAATAAATAAATGAGGTACATTGACAGAACTCACCAGTTTCTCTCGAATGTAGGGCTTCTTGACTGGATCCGGGCTGGTAGCAGCATCTCTATTGCGTGAATCGCTGCAAAACGAAAACAAACTAGATGTCATACTTCTCTAGTGAATCAATTTCTATTAAACAGCAATCAACGATAAAAGGAACCTATAAGATTTTAAACTATTTTTAAATACTATTTCAAACAAACACTACTCCTTAATGGTATATTGAAGACATGGGATATCGGTGCACAGAAATTAAACAAAATACCTTTCGGCTATTTAGTTGAGTATCCATACTTTTTTCTTGATGATGACCGCCTACACCAGGTTGGAACGATCGTAACTTGTTATGTAAGTAAAAATAGTGTTATTTCTACTTAAAAGTGTTTTTTTAAATAGTGTTGAACAAAATATCGTATTCAAATGAAGAGACCGTAACTGTTTTCAAGTTGTGGATGAATAAGCAACTGAACTATTCCCTATGTTCACACTTGGTCGATTTTATGTGCTACACAGCTTGCGGCGAATGCTCAAGCATATGCAGCATGCTTGATTTCGCACACAAAATCGACCAAGTGTGGACATAGGGATTAGAATAGAAACTTATATGAGAATAATTAGAGTTCTTGAAGTCGACCATCGTCAGAATAATAAGATTTGAAAACCCCATTCCTACAATTCATCAGTATGAATACTGTATTGTGTGATAAGAAGATTTACTAACTCCATTCCTACAATTTTAAAATCGATTCTCGAATTAAAACAAGATAGCAGATGACAACCTTACTAATTAGAAGCATTTAAACAAAATCAATATACTTCAGGGTTTATTGAGCAGACTTCTGCATAAATCCTTCACATTACAGTATAGTCTAGAATATTACATGAGTTGATTTCAAAGTTTTAATTGATTTCATCACACTCTGTCTTTAGGTTTTTATTAATGCAAAATAGGCGTAATTGGTTGAATAGACTCACGTGTCTACTAATGCAACTGATGTGCTCATATCCTTGTGTGTTAGTGATGTTTGTTGGCGGGCCTCGATCAGTTCTCGTTCAAGTTTCTCCTTAGCACGCTCCAGAGCTTCAACCCGATCCAGCAACGAGCAACATTCACTGCCTCCGCTCCTAATTAATTGAAAACAAGAAAAAAACAATCGAATATTATCAAACAAGATATTCCATAAAATAATATAAAGAATTAATAATGAGTGACTTCACATTATACGAATTTTTTCAGGGATTGTTCTTGCATTGAAGAGAAAACTAGAAAACTATAAATCCCACTACGAATAATGTAAAAACAACAAAATATTGTAAATATCGTGATATTTGACAATATTTATTGTTTCATTATGAGTGAATATCACATCTCACCAGAAACTGTGTCCAGAAGTTAAATCCCACAACAATTACTTTAAAGTATAATTATTCATTATGATAACAAAAGTCTAATATCATTTAGAAAAATTATCATGTAAACGTCTTTCATGTTTTAATTAATTTTGAACTCACCCTGAGCCATCAGTAAGTTTATTAATGGTTTCCTTATACTTCTGGCACTCAGCTTCCATGGTCATCAATTGAAATCGCAAAGATTCTAATTGGTGTTCCTTTTCATTGGCAACTCGTCTCATTGCTTCATGCACTGACATCTGGAAATAATATTCATGTGTTAATCATAAAACCATGTGAAATATCCAAGTGTTAAACAAATTCTAATCATGAAAAGATGCAACAGGCAAATTAATTTGAAATTTGTTGGAGACGTTACTTGATAAAGATGACCAACTTCAATTTTTGGTAGGCTATTACTAGACCCAACACAAGTAGACAATGAGTGAGACGGAAAACTGAATTAAGACTAAAATAATATTACAGTGTTAGAGTATACAATGGTAATTATAGTATGGTGAGCGATGATTGAAAATAAATTACTCAAATCGAAGGTTCATAAGCGTTATACTAAATTTAAAATGCATCAGAAACATTATATTTTGGCGATGCTTTACATTTTGCCGAGTGAATTACAATATCGATTCACCTATATCCAATACGGAGAATTTATGTTTTTTTCTACAAAGGCAAGATAAAAAACTAAACAGAAAATAATCATACCTAAATGGGATAAGTTTCTAATTCGTACATAAGAGTCTATTTATAACTAACAAATCTATATTAATAAAAGAGAGTTGATGTCTGTACGCTCGCTTATAACTCGAGAACGGCTGAACCGATTTAGATGATTTTGGATTAGTTTGGATTGTTACAGCACTGGTTAACATAATATGTATTAAAATATAAGAAAATCCCTTTGTAATTAATAAATAATTAGTAAATTAATGACCTAACCTATCAAACATATTGACTTATGTTCAAACTTGCCGGCCAAGCGGCTACGGGAAGATGATCGTGTATTTGAGATCGGAAAATCTGCTCACAGATCCTAAGCTGCCGTGGCGCAGTGCATAAAGCGTCTGCTTTGAAAGTAAGAGGTCCGCGGTTCAATTCCCGCTCCGAACCATTTCTTTTTGCACTAGGTTTTCTACTCTAATTATTTTTTTACGCTAGAATCATAAATTAAGAATGAGTTATCGTTCGTATCATACATGTTTTATTGTTTCAAATAATAAAATTGAAGAACACGAAAAAAAATAAATAAAAAGTAAATTTAAAAAAAATGTTAAATTAAAATTAAATAAATAAATGAAAAAAAAATAGAATAAATTAAAAAAAATAAATAAATAAATGAAAAAAATTACAAAATAGGAGAAATTAAAAAAATGGTGGGAAGAGGGTTGACATGAAGAGGGATATGTGGGGTGACATTTGGGGGAATGAACGGGGTCATTTGGGGATGACATTTTTGGAGGGGTGGCGTGAAGGGGGACATTTGCGATACGAAGTTCGCCGGGACAGCTTGTAATTATATAAGCAAGCAATGACAATATCGTAACATTCCTTGTTCTAATTTTTACTACGTATTAGGATTTAAAATTCTTAATAAATTAGAGCTGATTAGAGCTTAAACTGCAAATTCTTATAGTAATTTCCGTTTTCTCAGATTCATTTATTCTCCATTGTACAAATTGAGAGAGAAATACAGAACAAAGGTACAACAGGCTTTCGCCAAAATTCGTTCCTCTCCCAATTTAGAAGAATAGTATTATATATATATTTTTTTAAATTAATAAATATGAACATTTTCAATGCCTGAATACGAAACACAGTAAATTACAAAACATGGTGAGCTGAAGAAATTGAATAACTGATTGTACAATGAAACAATTCCAAATCAAGCAGAAGCGTTTGGAAAAATTCCAACTAAAACGAACTGAGTGTAATCGATGCAATAAATAATAACAAATGAAGGAATATCTCCATTCATATCATGAGTGACCAAACGAGAATATTGGTGCAGGTAATACTGATGAAATTACAAAAAAATAAAATAAAATAAATAAAACTTTTCAAATATATTAGTGGCTATCAACAAAAGATTTCCTGAAAAAAGAATAGCATGAAAAATAATAAGAGATCGGAAGAAATTAAAAGTTGAATTATCAGTACACAACGAACTATGTTTAAATATACAAAGCATTTAATGGAAATGAATATACAGAGAATGATATATAATGAGATGTGTTTGGAGAGGTGTTCACAATGACTGGTGTATTTTACATAGTATTGTAAACCAAGAATGAAAATGTATGCAGTTTTTCTCTAGGCTAGTTATTATACCTGCTTATCAGCCGGATGTTTGAAAATTGGCATATGCTTTTGATTGCCGAAATGGTCACCCTTAATAACCGGAAACTGATCTCTATCTACAGTTATCTTTTCCCTGGTGTGAGAAAGAATCCCGTCACTACTACTTAGCTCTACCACACCAGAACGCTTAAATAAAAGAAAATACAAACAAGTATGTTAGTAGGTTAGAAAAGTAATGTGTTTAGAGAAAACATAATTTTTAGATTCAAGAAAGACATGTACTAATAAACGTCTAATGAAAACGTTAATAAGAATGTTATTTTCACAAATAAACGAGCAATAATTAAAGATTACTTTCCGTAAAACAAACTTTTTTCTTATTTTTGTACTTATACTTTTGCGATTAAGTAGTTTAAATTCAAGTAGAGAATTTACCAATTAACTTCTAATGAAAATGGTAAGTATTCAAAATACGTTATTTTCACAACCAAACTCGCAATAATTGAAACAAATTTTCTCTTATATTTGTACTTATACTTGTTTTCTAATTATTTTATAAGAATAAAATAGAGATTCCTTTTGAAATAGAAAGGTTATAGCAAGGTGAGTAGAAATAGAGAGTTTATAGTTTAAAATATCTGTTTATCTTCAATCGTTCTTCAACAAGATATGATCTCACAATAACAATGAATGATTATAATACATATTACTTTCAAGTGTTTCAAAAAATAGAAAGGTTAACAGCTCTGCTAACTACCTACAACTTTATTCCAAGTCATTGTTGCTAAGTAATTTTGTTTTTAAAATAGACTTTATTACGCGATCATAATAGGTTAGAATAGAAACATAGAAAAACCAAGCTCACAAACCAACAAACTGAAATTTTCTCCCATGTTACTGTTTACGATTAATTGAATTAATAATTCTTTCTCCCAAGTTATTGTAAATTAGTAATATTGTTATTCAACAAGACATTATTTTGCTATAATTATTGTTAAAATCAAAAATAATTGAAAAATTGAAAAGTAGTTTCAACAGCCAACCAACCTCAATTCTCTCATTGTTTTGCTATTAATATTGTTATCAAAAGTGATTGACAAATTAAGAAAATGAGTTTCAACAATCAACTAACCTCAATTCTCTCCAAACTAGTGTCAGAAGGGCTGCGCTCCAACGAAGTGCAAGTCATCAGTTTGAATCGGGAACGCACCGCCTCCATTTCTTTCTTGTGAGCATGTGTGAGCTGTTCGGTGACCTCTTTTATAATCTGTTCCCGGTTCAGTTGAGCAATTTGCAAGGTTTCCTCCAGTTCCTCTCTCTGTCGCCTCTCCCGTTCCTCGCTTTCCAACACTCTCTTCAATCTGTTCTCCAAATCCATGGCCACGTTGTGTAGTCGCGACAATTCCTCCTCGTTTTTCCTACAGCTCTGAACAAAGAAAATCACACTTCAGTAACCTAGTTCCAGAAACTCCAGTTATAGAAACTAATGAAATATCAATAAAACAATGGAAACAAACAAATAAACAATTATAATAATTTATTAAACGTAATTCCCAACTGATAATGCTATAAAATACTCAGTCTTATTTCTACAAATAAGAATAAAATAACAACTAATGAGGAAAATTACTCGTGACTTCTAATATTGATATTTATTGAAATTTTTTTCCAGTTCATCATCATATAATTATTGTGTTACATACCTAGAAATAAGACAGATTGTATGACTCTAGACTCAAGACTTGATCTTCAAACTTTTCACACTGAAAAGTCATTGTTTATCAATATAATAGTTATTGTGACTACAATTCTCTCAAATACTTAGAATTCCACCCACCTCTGAGAGCCTTTCAATCTGCATATTCTTTTCTTCCATGCACCTACTGTAGTTGGTATTGAGATCATGTATTATTGCACAGAATTGGCTTCTCTCACTTAGTATCCACTCTTTGAGCTGGTCAAAGTCTATCCTAAGTGACGCTAGGCCGGTACTAGTGGAGCCCCCCAGCCTCCTAATCACATCTCGCAGCACTGTTACTTCATTCTCTGGTCTCTGCAAAAGTAAACGTCAACATTATACGTAATAGAATAGAGAACTACAAACAAATGCACATTATGCTAACAGACAATAATTGAATCTACTGATCATTCAAAAACGAGCAGTATTTGCTATTGAGAAACAACTTTTTAAAGGTTTTCGATCATTAGAGAAAAAAGTTTGAAAAATGAATAAGCTATAGAAATGATTAGCAGCATTAGTGTTGATCATTTATACTCTTATTGGGTGAGAACACAAAAAATATTGTTTCAAGCGCCTGTTACTGCTATCTGTTTTTGCGAATACTTTGAATCAAATCAAATTTATTTCACACACACAAAATTACAAAATACATAAAAAGCAAGAACATAATTCATATACAGTTGATTCATACATAATTCAAGATTTTATACAGTACTATCAATTCAAAGCTGTTCCAATTGATTTATGATATTCAAGAATGTAGTCCCAGTGTCGTATTTTATGAAATGAGCTTCAAGGAATTGCTTTCTAGCGAGCTGCTATTGCTTTTCTCAACAAACAATGAATTATCATACTGCGATACCTTAAGAATAAAGTTAGTGACCAGCTTAGTAAACGAACAACAATCTATCATTTAGAAGATTTGAAGCATGTTAGAAGTTTGTAAACCTTCTATCTTCATCGAGTCAATATGTTTAATGATAAAATTGATAAGCATGATGAACATTATTGATTGTATGACTTGAAATGAGTAAAGTATTAAGTATTATTATTAAGTAGGCTATAAGTATTACAATAGCCCCCTCCAAAATACAGTAGTTTAGAGGGGGCTATGATATTACTATTGAGTATGAGTATTGACTTGACATGAAATGAAATGAGTACGTCAAATTAAAAAAAAAATAATAAAATTGATTGTAGAGAATGGAGATACCAGTTCTATTATAAGGGAGATCAAGTTTATTCACTGCATTCTCTTAATACAGTGATATACTTGAGTGGTAAATACTTAAGGTGAGAATACACAATGCATATTTACATGCGTAATATATTCTATGGATGACATAGTTGAAATATTTGCATGCAAATGGCAATAGCCTGCCGACTGGTGCCAGTCAAATATGCATGCAAATAAACATTATTCTATCATTTATTAGCAGAAATATGAGTTTAACCTTCCATCTTTATCTAGTATTCGCACCCTCAATCATAAACTATCTGTTCTCAAATTTAGAATGAAATAGGAGGTATGATAACAAAAATAGAAAGTAAGCAGTATTAATAGAGTATTGAAAGAAACAAGTCATTCTAGCTCTTACAGATTACAATGTCGAACAATACAATAAATAATGAAAAGAAGAAAGGATCTGACTATTATTGTCTCTTAAGAGATTATAATTAATTGATGTAAAATGATGATTGAGATCTAATAAAATGAGCAGAAGTGTGTTTGACATTTCGGATACACTTCTTACTTGGTGATGAGGTCTGTCAAACGCCAGCTCAGTTGGACTCTGGCCTACCTTCTCAAATTCTTCAGTGTCTGTTTCCGACTCAAATCCTCTGCAACAATCAACAAACATTATTGAATGACTTTTAAAATAAAAAAATAAGGTCAATCAATTTTTTTATTGAGAAAAAAACATTAGAAAATGGTCCCGCTAAACCTTAAGTACTACGGAATATGTATGAATCGTTCAAACTCATACGTTTAATCTTATCATAAAGAACGTTTGAAAGGAATGCAAGATTGAGAAATACAAATATTCTTATATAATATTTGTATATAAAATAATATTATAATATTATTTTATATACAAATATCACCTGTATATCATCAGAAAGAGAAGGATGGAGCATATCATCGCAATACAAAATGAACAATATTGATTGAAGAACAAATAAATGATCAATATTAACTGAATCAATAATCAATTCATTATTATAATTGATCATATTCCATTTACTTCGAAAAATTTATTGAATTTGAGTATTGTAATTCCATCAACTATAAAAAAATCAGTGAGTTGCTTTCCAAGTTGATATTGCAAACTTCACAAAATACAGTTATTGCATTTTATCTGACTATGTATATTTGTGTTAATATTTGGATTGTACAATAGCTTTAATTATAATTCGAACGATTAATTATAGCACGAACCTTTTAACTTGTCAGAAATCAGCTATTTTAGTAATAATAATTATTCAGTAATAATAAGTTGATAATTTAGACAAATAGGCTACTCCAAGAAATACTAAAATTTCATTGGAATTCAGAAATTTCTCAGTCCTTGAACTCGAGTTGTGTTATGACATGGACACAAGATAATTTATACAAGTACTTAAAGAAATACTTGAAGAGAGATACATTAAATACTTCAAGAAATAATTGATCTATTGTAATAAGGATCGAACGTACCGGTCACTTGTAAGCTGAGTGTTATAGCTTGGACCACCAGACGTTTGGCTATCAGCAGGCTGCAGTAGAGTCGGATCCAAATTACTGGCGAGACCAGCGGCCGTCACAACCTCAACCTTGGAAAAGATAAATGAAAACAAATACACTTGTTTAGAATAAAAAATAAAATAAATACTCTTAAGATTGTGTACTTTTGATTGCTAAGATTGCTCTTTTGTTAGTTTAAATAAGGATACTTAGTGAAATTTCGAATTTGCAGAACAACAGGAGACGTAAGACTGTTATGAGTATGAATATAGAAAAAAAAGATCTATTGTTAGCTACATTATGCTAGGCGTACACCAATTAGTCAAGACAAGACAAGACGAGATTAGTCACGTTTAGTCACAGTAATTCACATAGTTGCTTATGAAGCAGCATACACCGATGCAATGACTGGTGGTGTAGCAGCTATGTGAAGTACTGTGACTAAACGTGACTAATCTGTCTTGTCTTGTCTTGACTATAAGAGCAACGTTAGGTAAAATGAACAAATTCAAGAGAAAATAAATATGTACTATACAATCATATGAACTTCTCCCTTCACGGTACCTCAATTTCATCCATATTCTCCAATGAAAATGAATGATTTTTCTATCTTAATTCAATCGACTTTTTAATTTTAAAATTGATTTTCAAATCAATAGATTTTTCTATTAATAATTCTATTCAATTTAAAACAGAATAATTCAACATCAATATAAAACAGAATTCAACAATTCGTTATGTTACAAAGTTTCAAGATTTAAGAAAGAAGGATTTTAATTCAGGATTTGTTGTAATGTTCCATAATCCATTCTCTTCAATACAACGAAGTGTTTTTCCATACTGTTCTCTAGCAATTAAAGCACTTCCAAGTTGTTTATAAAATTTATAATTACATTTGATGTAATTAAATCACATAAATATCGATTCTATTGTTGCGAAATTGGTGTCACGCAATAAGTTGTCGAACACATGTGACACAAAATTCACTTCTACGGATTTTTGTACTGTATAATTTATTCAATAAAAAGATTGATTTCTGAAGACGGAACGATGATCATAAGAATTTTATAATTGATGTATTGACAGTACTACAAAATAAAAATAAAAAACTTGGAATAAGATTGCCATCATACCAATCTATCCTCGATGGAGGCGGAAGTGTCCTTGGGTTCGGTTTTGAGAGTGCCGGCAATAGACTTGACTAGGAACAATTGCGTGATCTGGCTCATGTCGGGCACTGACAGTGAAAGAGCCAGGTCGGGAAGTTGACTGCACAGCTGCTCAATATCACCAAACGATAGCTGCAACAACAATTCAAAATCTAATCACATCAGAATGTAATCATATTACACATTGTGAAATAGTGACATAGAATCGTTAAAAATATTCCTAATTTACCAACAATTGAACATACAGGTGATAAAGTTATAAAAAGCTTTTCTCAATTCATTATTTGCATTATTCTTTTCATAAGCATTCTAAATAAATTTTAAGTATGTAATTCCAAATTAAACAACTTCTTCAATAACTTGGTAGGATCAGAATTCAACTCAATTCTTCAAAATTTCAAAACAAAACTTCGATTCCCACGAATCAGTTCAGTTTAGTCAGGCTCAGTGCTCTGTGATTGGTTCTGTGATCGCAGCTAAACGAGCTAAACTGAAACTGAACTGACAATTTTACCAAACTGGAAATTGACCTTTATTAAAAATTTTGTCATCTAATTCTAGGAGAACATAATCTGTCATATATCAATAATCAGTTCTGAACAGTTCTTGAAATTTTGCGAGTTGTGGTATTCACTGAGTGAGTTGTGGTATTTCTCCATAATGGAAGAAAAACACAAAGATATTGTCAAACCATTTATAATAAGCTAAATGAATGGTTTGACAATATATTTTTCTTACTCTCCAACTAAATATTTATTCGGCTTTTTAACGTTAGGGAGACCCTTACGGGTAGGTAGTACATCGCCTTTTTTGTGATACATCTTATGTTTACAGTGAATATCTATCGTGTTAGGCAGCTCGTACACCGGAGCAATAAGCAATAGGCAATAAGCAACATTTGGATCATATGATCGTCTACTCTATAGAAACAAATAGTCCAATGCACACCTAAAGCAGCTGTTTTGGTGTGCATTGAACTATTGGTTTGTATAAATGTACAATCATATGATCCACATATGCTAGTTGCCTATTGCCATCTTGTTCAAAACTTAGGCAATAGTGAGTTTCTCACCCTAGGCAGCTTCTCGTCGAAGGCAGCCGGCGCCTGTGTGGCGAACGGCGGCGGCACGTCCTCCAGCCCGGGAAACAGCGCCGTGAGGAAGTGATCCTCGAACTCCTCTTGGAACGCCTTGCGCCGCATCAGCTCCTCCGAGTGCACCGCGTACAGCTGGCAGGCGATATCGCCGGCCCACACCAGAAACGCCTCGGAAAAGGTGCGGCGCCGCACCACCTCGGCGACGGCCCGCAGATACGTGTGCGGCGACACGTGCAACTGCTGCAGCACGCGCAGGTGATCGCGCAGCCGCTTCAGACTGTCCTGGTAGAGGCTCAGCTTGCCGAACAGGCCGCCGAACTTGTTCTCCACGAACATCACCCATCTGCGAAAAAACACCGAGATGAATTTAGATAAGTTTGGAATAATTTTGCTTTAGCCTAGCCGTCCACTGGAACCGGTTTTGTCAGAAAGTATCAGATTTCCGATTTGATTCAATGTTAGCATTTCGGTTGATAGGTCATTCCAGTGGACGACTAGTAGGTTTATAGGACGACTATAGGTAGGTAGGTAGGACGACTATAGGTTTATGCTATCAATTGTTCTTAATGTTATCAATATTACCCACCCACTCTAGTACATGGATGTCCATAGTTGAGTGGGTTAATTTCCATAAATTTTCTTTTCTTGATGTTATATGGTTTTTTGTACATTTTTGTAGTCATTATTTTATTAATGTATTCTTAGGTTTTAGTTTTGAATGAAATAGATTTATTATTTATTTTTATTTATTTAATAATAAGATACATACAGAGCTTTAACTGACAATCAATTCAATTCAATTCCAAAAATATAATATATGTTCCGATAAATTTTGGATGAGTATAAATAGGGATATCCAGATCTGTCAATAGTAGTGTTGAAAGAGTTGATGCCCAAAATGAGATTGGGAGCTTCTGTTATGCTACTATCTAGCTATCTTGTATTATATAGGCCAAAGATATTTTCAAACATATCATACATAAATATTATATTACATAAATATGAAGGTTTTACAGTGTATTTTCCAAATATATTGAAATTAGAATTTGATGGGATTATGAACTCTTTTTGCTTCCTTCGAACTAAACATAACATAAAACATGTCTCCTACATCTCAATTGAATTGATTGAACAAAAATCACAATAAAATTATTGAATTGAAACTTACTTTAGCCTATGGTACAAATTGATTGATAACTCCTCTTTAGCTGCTATGCATCGCCTTCTGATATCTCTGAGTTGGTGATGATTATTGAGCATAACTTGCAATTGTCTTTTATGGCTGGTGCAGAGGTCAGGCAAAATGCTATTGTCCTTAAGATCGCTCGCTCTATTTTGATTTTGAAGGAATGCCTGTAAAATGAGATGCATACATGTGAATTCACTCAATTCAATAGATACTTCAAGATATTATGTTATAAAACAAAAATAACAGTTTCAACAATGAAATACTTTACACTTAAAAGCATGCATGCTGTGGTGTGCTTCACATATATGGTGAGTTAAAAAGCCCGATCATGTATTCCTTATAGCAGGATTTATTTATAGTCAGAAAACAGCTGATTTTGATTCAAGTATCACAATACTTAACCTACAAATGCTGAATCTCGCAGATTATTCAAAAGGTCTTTTAAAAAGGTATTCTTTGAAAGGTCTTTTAAAGACTTTGAAGGTCTTTTAAGCCTTTGGATTATTGTGTCAAAGTTGCATAAAATCACTGTTTACTGATTTCCAAAATTAGCTGTATTCTGACTCTATAAATTAATCCTGCTATATTGAGTGCGTAAACACTTCTTACCTGTGCAAGATCACCTTGTTCCTGAACAATGACTCTCATGTCATTCATGAGTTGTTCAAGGCCATACAGCCTATCTTCAAGGCCATCGATTTCACGAAATCTGTTGTTACTGGCCGCTTGAAGAGCAGCTTCCACTTCGGCTTTGGTCGTTTCCAAAAACTTCTCATCAAGCTAGAAAAGCGTGTGAAAAGTAAAGTTGAATTAGATTGAATTCGATTATTGCCAAAGGAAAAATGTAATAAGATGGAAAATAATAGATGAACGTGCTCAAAAGGAACATTACTAATTTAATGCAATATATGGATCGAATTGGCACCAATCAGCAGAAGGATCACCTTATTTGGTGGGAGGGGAGTATTATTATTCAAACATTACTATTTTGTAATAATTAATTGAACGAAATTCCTATTTAATACGATATAATTAATTTTTAATTATATCAATTATATATATTTAATTCCATACATAAGATATGAATAAAGCGTTTTCAAGGAATGTAAATGATAAGACTGATGATGGACAACAGCGCATTGAAAGGAAGCAAACATGAGAATCTCATTGTTTTAAAACTCTAAAATTGTTCTGCTTCGGATTGTTCTGGAAATTCGTGATTTAGTAAGATGGTAAGATTATATCTATGAAGATATAATAGATAATATAAAAAATAGCAAGACGTGCAATGCTCTTAAGAGTATGAGTCGCTTCACTCGACTAATGAAAACCAGGTTTAATAACAAAATAAGTAGCAAGAGTAATTATTCGACAGTAAATTAATAAACAAATAACTTACCTGTTCAAGACCTCGACGACAATTATCAGCAACTTGCTGCAAAGAACTATGCGGGTCTTTGGCGGCTATCCACTCCAAGAGTGTGTTCGGTTGGTCACCGATTTCATTAATTGATTCCTCGCCTTCATTTTCTAAAAGCTGTGGTAACAATGGCACTTTGGCGAGCGTCTCTAGATCAGCATTGAAACTGTGAATAAAATTGAGAAAAGATACGTTGAAAATCGAAAATATTTGTTAGTACAGTCACGTTTGAGGTCTTCACAAGCAGCATTAGTCAAAATGTACAAATCAAACTACTACAAAAAATAGAGAATACAAATATAATACTTGAGAAGGGTACTAGTGAATGTAGCAGTCACATCCATGTCTAGATTTACAATACTATTTCATAAATATCACATGAATAACACACAAGTAAAAGTAAATAATCATTAAGTTATAATGAGAAGAAATCAGTTATTGAATTTCTTCATCAGAATTATGATATTAAAATAGACACTTCAAAATGTCACATAAAATGTAAACATTTACAGACTCCTAGCCAACTCACAAAAATAAACTTTTATAAGATATTAAGAAACGATCAAGAAGGTGCTTGAAAGGAAGTGAATCGAATAATTTCTAAGAGAGACACAGGAAACGTTTTGTTTATTGGAAAAAATATAGCGGTGAATGATCTGATAATTTATATTTCTAGTGTAATGACTATAACTACAGTTGCTAGCTCAGCACCTTCAAATACATGTGCTACAGTTTCACTATACATTTTCAATCAACACCATACGATGAATCAAATCATCAAGAATTTGGTTCTTCTGAACTACTCAAAGATGCCGTACTAAAAGAATCACTTTGATTGGTGACAAAGATGCCACACTAAAAGAATTGCTTTGATTGGTGACTCAATACCAAATGCTGAAAGAACATTCAACCTCAACAATCGAAGAACCTAATTTGATTAGAACAAGTTACTTACCTCTCTAGGAGTAACCAATATTCATCTCTTGATTCCAAGTATTTCTGGAAATCTTGTTCAAATTGATCTCTTCTAATAGAAAATGCTGTCGATGTGTCATCAAGGTTTGCAATCACAGCGGCCCAACCTGTCGAAAAAATTAATCATTTTGTTAAATTGACAAGATGAAAGAAATATATCATAACCACCTGTAGCAATTGCTTCACAAATATTCAGGATTCTTTTAAATTGTCAGAAAACAGCTATTGATATACGCTCGTTTACTAACGTTAAATCAGCTGTTTTCTGACAAGTAAAAAGAATCCTGCTACAACTAGCGGTAACCCGTGCTACACTACGGGGTGAACAAAGTGTTACAACCTGTGAGAAATATTTCTGAGCCTAGGTACACCCAGGTGATAGTAGCAGTAACCGCTTCGCGACTGCGATTATATATACTGAATAAATATACTACACTTGATACTTTGTATGATTCGCTAAAAGGAATAAGTTCATTATTCCATCTCCCTCAATACCCTTTAATATATAGGCTAGGTTGATAATTTCAATAGTTTTTGCTCAAATTATCACAAGCCAATTACCTTGTTGTTGAAGATGTTGTTCATGAACTATTTTGGTGCAAGTTCTTTTCTGGTCTTGTGCGAGCTCATGGAATTGTTGCGCTAGTTGAACTCTAATCGCAACTGTATTAATGGTCGCTGGCATCAACAGAGTAGCATCAACTCGATCCTTCATTAATTCTGTGTCTGAAGTGTCTGAAATTAACAACATACATCTCATCAGTGAATACTATCAGAAAAAGTTTTTAATTATACGAGAATAAAGTAGTAAATACAAAATAGACACATAGTTCCTATAACGCACATTCATGAGGGTGTTTCAATGTTTTCTTTTTTTTTTATAATCAGCTTGAAAAAATAGTAGACTAAAATAGACTAATAGACGAATAAATAGACTAATAGTACGCACATTATATGAGGCACGACGAGAAGCGATACAAAGTTTTGTATAATTCAGGTGTATGTTGCTTGTATTGGTTTGAATTGAAGCGAACATACATGATGAAGCATAAGGGGATGCTAAAAGGCAGCCTGATTCATTTATTTATCCAGCAATGATTAATTGATGCTTTGCAATGTTCATACAAGGGGGCTGTCATTGAAGGAGTGGAAGTATCGTATCTTCCCTATTCCATTTTGTAGGTCGTAGATAAAATGGTGTATGCAATGGTTGTATTTTAGCCTTTAAACGACTCGAGTTACCTTGAAATAACTCACGGTGTTGCCGCTCGTATTTTAACCTCGGTATCTCACTCGTCGTTTAAAGGCTCTCATAATACAACCATTGCATAAACTACTATCATCACAATGTAACATACATTTGATCAAACAATGATAAATAATAATTTGTTTAATTTACCTGATCCATAATCTATGCTAGGCGAAGGTGGTGTGGTGCTCTCAATAGTGCTCTTACTAAAGAGGAAAATAGGATTGGTGTCGGTGCCGGCTGAATAGGAGCATACTCGAGCCGACGGATCTAAACTATCACCCCCTGATATCAGAAGAACCTGCTTATCTACTGGAATGTGGCAAAATCGCTGGATATTCTCCTTCAGTTGGACTACACTGTAAACAGAGATCGGCAAGGTTGCAATATTGTTACGTGACTGGGGTTTTCAAATAATAAAAGAAACGTATTGAATCTAAAGTTTCTAGAATGTATTACAACTAATGTATAATCATCCGTTAGAGTCTGAGGCCATTCTAATATACTGCTAGGCGTACACCGGTTAGTCAAGACAAGACAAGACGAGATTAGTCACGTTTAGTCACAGTAATTTACATGGTTACTTATGAAGGAACACACACCGATTAGTCATTGCATCGGTGTGTGCTGCATCATAAGCATCTATGTGAATTACTGTGACTAATCTCGTCTTGTCTTGACTAACCGGTGTACGCCTAGCCTAACAAATTACTGTTCCATTCATCAAGACACTATGTAACAGCAAATTTACACTCTCTCCTCATACAATATCATGCAAGTGAGCTGATAAACAGTGATTCAAAATATCCAGAGTATGAATGAGGATGACCGAATACAGATCGTGCATACCGCTAACAAAAAAAATCAGAAAGTTCAAATATTAAATAGAGAAGTCAATCAGTATAAGTAGAGAAAAAATCAAATGTAATAAGATGAGAATGTACGGAATACAGAGGTTCTAGAATCACTGTGTGGCCATTTGATGTTACACTTCTGATAAAGTGCAATTCACGTCAAGAAGTCAGCATTGCTTACATGGGAGTTTGCTATCCTTGTTCAGCACAAGGCAGTTGCTGATGTCTCTATCCTATTCGCACTGTGCATAGTTGCCGCACTGTGCATTGTTGTCGCACACAGTCCCAACAAACACGTTTGGTGCAGTTTTCTCTTTCTCTCTAAATGAAACTTGGCATCAATGCTCCTCATATAAACAATGCTGACTTCTTGACGTGAATCGAACTATAATATATTCTACCCATAGGCCTAGGCTAGTCATAATATTGTCTATAAATTCATACATTCTATTGTTTCTCATAATTGCATTGCAATATATAAATGTATTTTTCAATATCAAATTAGATTTCTAATTAACAGATAAGAAAATAAACAGATTTGAAGCTACTTCAAGTATTTTGGTGCTTCTTTTTCGTAGCCTTATCTTGTACGGCTTCAAATGCTAAATAAATCAATCAATATTAACTGTTACAGTTACACTATAATTCATTTATCAATAATTTCAAGTATAGAAAATTGTTTGCTTAAAAACAAGATTCCATCTTGTTCACAAAACGTAATACACTGCTTTCCGTTGTCTATTTTTGGACTGCTGATAAAGTTTTGTTTTCCATATAAAGGACTTATAATGAGAGTTGATAAACACCCACAGCATAATAGAATTGATGAGTACAATTTTCTCACGCAAATATTAGCATAATTAGTTGCCAATTCACAATAAAGTGATTCTTTGTTTCCGGTTACAACATGTCACATGGGTATAGACCAGTTTGATGAACCATTGAACAACACCGTCAAGTGGAATCGCCAATTGATAAGAGTTACACATTCATGAAAAGAAATTAGGCCAATTAATATTTTCCTCTTTTATGTCACATGTAAAATTCATGATACTCCAAACTGACCGCATTTACCAAGAAAAAATTGTAGAAAACAAAAAATGAGTGCAAATCACTACTCAAGATAAGCAAAATATTTTGCTACACAAATACAAAAATAAATGTTGAAGTATTAATAACCTGTTCTCAGACAAATAGGAATACTGTAAATGGATATTGGTTAGCTTATCTCTGCGATAACAGCTGGCGAAATGACAATAAATTACTTTTTTCATCAATAATAATAAAATTATGACTTGAGAGCACATACATATTGGCACATAAATTATTTGTGACCTGCCATTACATAATAGCCTACATCAAAATATCATAAACATTTCAATCCCAATCTAATTAGAACCTAGTTTCTATGATAGCATTCCATTCAACTTGATTCAACTTACTCGTCTGTCAACTACAGTAAATACTGTTTGTACAAAACAAGTTGGCACTTGAGCCTCCAGCCAATGAAATAGCGGTGTTGTCAGATTGTGTGAATTTGCAACTTCTCCAAATTTCCAAATAAAAATGTGTATGTTAAATGTGTATGTAAAATATCATCCCCGATATTTCAATGGTGCTTAAAACGTTTTCGGGTTGAAGGGTTAGAAGGAAATTAAACTTTTTTGATGAAATTGAAAAATCGCAAAATATGTTTTTCATTTCTTATCACTTAGAATCATGGGATGTAGTAATAAGTGAGTTTTTTTGTATCAAAATAACAAGGAAAATATCTTCTTTCTATCGGTTTTTAGATATTTCTTATCGGACCGATAGTTTTTAACTTTCTTGCTTTCACCACCCACTTATCTTTTGAGACAAAAAAAATTCTATCTTGTTCAAAATTTCCTGTTTTTGGTTGACATTGACGAACATATTCATTAATTGAGGAATAAACTATTGGTCAGATAAGAAATATCTGTGAACCGATGGAAAGAATATATTTTACTTGTTATTTTGATATAAAAACTTACTTATTATATACCAAGATTCTGAGAGCAGTGATATTTGAAATGAAAAACATATTTTCGCCATTTTTCAATTTTATGATAAAAGTTTTATTTCCTTTTAATCCTTCAACCCTGAAATATTTTAGCACCATTTGAATATCGGGGATGATATCATCTTACATACATATCTGTGTTTTATTCGGAAATTTCGAACAATCTAACAAGGCCCCTATTTCGTTGGCTGGAAGCTCAAGTGTCAACTTGTTTTAAACAAACTATAGGTATATAATTAGCTCTTACTAATTATTAGTATTAAAATATCCCACACAGATGCTTCATTATGGTTGAATTGGAGAATATTGGATGGAATCCAATTTGAAACCGCCAACAATCATTATGCCATTGTCATAATCATATCATAATCAATAAAAATTGATGAAAAGTATGTAAAACAAAATGTCAAGCCAAAGATAATTTATATTATGATACTGTAGGCCTATAATGAATTTAATTTGGAAATAAATAGACAATTCAAAACAATAGAGTTCATTAATAGTTATCGACCACTTGCATAATAGAATAGCCTACAGTCCTTAGTTCAAAATATAATTGATTTACAAATTATCGTTTTTCAAGGTTGAGTGGTAGAAATGACTTTCTAGTCCTACCTCCGTCTAATAAATAATATTTTCATTTCTTTTCTTCGTTGGTTATTTTTATTATAGGCTAGAAGACTATCTTTTTCAAAAGTTCATTTTAAAGTTGAATTTAGACAAAGAGGGGAATGAGGAACTAAACGTGCTTTTTTAAATATTCAGTTGAGTGGAACTATACTCTGGCATCCAAATTTCCAGCACTGGAAAGTCTTTCGAAAGGGTGATGCAATGTCTCAGAGAATTTCATGCCCGCTATTTTTACAGAGCCAAGCTAAGGTATAAAAAACGTTTCAATAAATCCGCGTGTTCTTTTCTTCATGTGGCTAGTTTGTGATCTAGAATGTAAACGGTAGGTAACTTATCACAACAAAGACTATCAACAGGGAGAGTCATCAGATGTTTTAAGTTATAATTTTTCAATAAAATGTCAATACTCACTTTTCCAATGCTAAGTTGATGTCAAATGTCATCATTGACCCAGTATCCACATGGAATACATACAACATGGTCTTTGGAAGTGAAAAGATGTCTAATGTATATCAGACCATCATCAACTATGTCTTTCTCCTGCAGCTGTAACAGTTGGGTATCCATTTAATTCAAAAACTCAAATATTAAAACAGCTAAACTGAAATAATTTAAACAGTATTAAGCTATTATTTTCATCATTTTTATTGACGAAAAAAGCAGAAAATCCAATTTGATTCAAGTCATTTCAACTGTAATTTGACAAATCGATTATTTGATAAAATATTCCAGTTTGCTAACATCGAAGTTTATTGACATTACAATCCTACGGAGAACTGGTGTAATACGACTTAAAAATAGAGAAAAATTATGTTTACAATGAAATTAAAGGTACGCATTAAATTAATGAGAAACAAGACAAAAAGATGTACACAAGGTCAGCAGTGGAGCCCTGACAGAGCTCAGCTGACCACCAAAACAATGTACGGAACAAAGAAAATGTTTCTCTTCAAAGTACATTGCGAATTCATTCAATTTTTCAACATTTTCGGGTGAAAAACTAAACTTAGGATGTAGAATTATCTAGAATGACCACTCTCTTTGCCACATTTACCTGTAATTCTGTCTATTAAAGTAACTAGAATCATTGCAATCACTTATAAACAGAATATATTTATCAAAAACATCACTGTATCACTACACAAACAAAACGCAACTGGCTGGCTGAATATTGGCAGCCTGCCTGGAGGTGGCAGGCTGGCAGCCTGCAGAAAGAGATAAAAACATTACAACTAAATATTATGACTTGGAATGAATCATTAATAACAAGCAGAACAACAATAATTACACACCAATTAAGAATTAGAAAATTATAAACTCCAAAAGTATCCAATAATATTCACACTGGAAACAAAAATTGTTATTCTAGACCACAAACGTCACACTTCATTCAATGTTGGTACACTGCTTTCTGGTACATCTGTCAGCTGTTGAAAAATCTTTAGCGAGATACGAGATTGTCAGTGTGTCAGTCAAACCTCAATTTGTGAAACATATTTCATTTAATTTTCATAATTTGCTAGTTATTAAATTAACGGCTGGAATTACAGTATAAAAAATGGTATTACTTACTATTCTATTTATCAATATTCATTTATTATTTTTTCTAAAGTAACTACTCTTATTTGAGAATATTTTAGTCTAGGCATGATGTTCATTCAAGTTCTGATTGGGGCTTTGCTGTAGACTGTAGTGTAAAAAGCCGATGAGCTTTCTGGTAAACGCTATTATATTAATTTACTCTGTCTTTTTCTTCATTTACAATTCATTGATTTGGACTTGGCTAGTCTATATATTTGGAATTTTTTATTGAACTTGATTCTTAACATCAAAATTGATGTTATTCAATCTAACTAATGTTTTGTTAATTTTGTTTTGTTTGCTACTGTAAAATTAGGAACATACTTATGATTTATGTTATTTTCTGTATTGATTATGTTTAAGTTACGTCAATGCTGTGTGGAAGCACCTCAGAGCTTAAAACTGATAATATAATGAATGAGTTACTAGCCTATGTAGCATCTACAGAGTAGTATACCGTCACTATCATGTATTTGAAAAAAATGAGAAATGAATGTTGAGTTTTTAAAGGCTAGACCCAAATTACTCTAAAAGCTCTTCGTATACTAAATCTTTACCGTACTTATTGATTCAACTCTAAGAATCTTGTTCATCTTACATCAGTCTTCATGAATTTAATTTTTTACTCAAGATCTTTGAATGTAAGTTCAATTATATATTCCAACTTCCATTTGTTTTGAATGAAGTTGAAATATTTATCATAGTTATTCTTGAATACATTTTAATATGACTTTTCTTTCAGTCGTTCGCAGAAAAGTTAACGTCTTTGATGCAAAGACCCAATGAGGATTTAGTGCCAAAAGATGAAGTACCCTGGTGGATGAAATATGCAGGAAGAGGCTGTGGGACCGTGGGAGGTGGAGGTAATTATAAATAGTCTCAAACCTATTTTTGAATCTTCATATATAACAAGAGTTGAGACAATATTGCGATCAAATTTTTCGTATGATGATGCCCTAATCAGCTCAGACGCCATTAGAGAGAATTAGACTTTTATTACATAATAATTTATCTTGCTACGGTGCTCTCTAACATCACTAATAACTTCAGGGTTATCTGCATACTTTTTATGGGTGACTTGGGTCCTTAACACTCAATTGAGTAGACTAACTTGCTCATTTCTCAATTGTCTAGTTTCGAATGCACTCAACTTTGGTATAAGAAGTTGAGAAATATGAATAAGTTGACACAATAGGCCTACAAATTTTGTACCGTATCTACATAAGAATTGTCAGTCAACCTTTCATTTGTAGGGAACCCTCATTAGTATATCATTCGTCTATAATATACTGATGAAACTTTTTTTATAGACCCAAATAAATATTTAGATTCTTAATAAAGGCTTTTAAGTGAATTTTTCAAAGACAAGATTAATGTCAGTCAATTATAATTATTTTAACATTGGATTAAATTTTAGATACTGAAAGAAACATGATAATTTTCAATTCCCGTTCTTATATTGTTACAGTATTTACTATACCATTTTAAGATAAGTTAGATGCTATTCAAGTGAAAATAAAAATTCTATACACTTGAATAAATTGTTACATCTGTTCTCGTATTATAGTAGTATGAAACCGTAGCAGCGTCGTACCTTGAAAATTGCTAGAAAACGTTTTAAAACATTGGCGATTTTTTTATTGTGTTATTCTAATATTTTTATTCATTATTTTTTCAACTAACAAAAATTATATTAATACTCAAGTTTGGATCTCATGAGGACATTACTATCAGCAAAAAAATACTGTACGATTAAGGCATTTCATTTGTGATAATCTATACTTTGTGCATACGATACTTCAGATAGGAACAATTGCAAATAATGAAAAATCAATATATTTGCTTCAGTGAGTTGAAAGTATACAGTATTATGTTTTAACTAAAACTTAGTTGTTACATATTTCTCAGCTTTCCAATTTGAGAGGGCATGTAAGATGTAATGTTAGATCTACAGAATGTAGAAAAGTAGATCTGCAGAATGTAGATCTACAACGATTATTTCCAAGACGATAACAATCAAATTGATCCTTTTTTTAATCCTTTACACTAATAGCGTTCTAACATTCTCTCATTTTCCACAGTTGCTATTTTTCTGGGCGTTTGGAATTGTCTAGGAATTATATTTGGAGACCTTAGTTGTGTTTTCGGTGGAATATGGCAAATGTAAGTATTGAACCACATTTTTCCAGCATGAAATCATTTTAAAAAATGTGCTGTTTATATTTGTTTCTAAAGTTGCATATCATACATCAAAATTCAACATAGAAGAGCATGGTTCTATATTTTTAGTAATTAGAGGAACCAATCATAAAGGCTTTTAACATGAAGTAGTGTCAAATATTCTTTATTCGTTTTAATTTGATTGCGACCAGCAAGCAACGATCAATACTGTGATGTGTCTGACACTTTGTCAGTATTCATAAAACACTCTGCGATTGATAATGAACAAGATAATTTTATCTCTTCTGAGCTCTAGCGTAACGAATAAAATGTTGCCAAGTACTGTGAAAGTAAGGGCAGTTTAACCATCTCTCCAATAGTTTTTTTGGTATTGGATAGAATAGCATGACTTCTCTATTTTACTGGCATGGCGAAGTTTGGACAATGATGTCCACTTTACCACTTAACCAAGTCGTGAATTACAAAACAATATAGTACAAAATAAACTATTTTAAAATTGAAAAGTACAAAAATTGAAAGTGAATTACCAAGCAAGCAATATACAAAATAAAAGATTTTCAAAGTGAAAAGTAAATACAAAGTAAAATACAATACGCTTACAAAAGTAAATGAAATCAATGTATACAAAGTTTGGAATAGACTGAATAAGTAAAAAGTAAAATAAATACCATTATCGAAGAAAAAGAAGGAAATCTGAATGAGAAAGGAATATGAGGTGGAAAATGAAAATAATAATGAAGCTGTTCAATTTTAGGAAGAGGAAAAGTTTTGGACATTGTCTGTGTTTTTATCCTATAGGCCTACGTTTTATTGTACTATCTTGAGTAAATAAATATTGACTTGTGAATTTTTCCATGAAAAGAATTCAACTAACTTAATAAATATAATAAGTAAAACCATTTTAAGATTGGCTTTCTAAGCTTATAAACCGCTTTTTAATATAATATGTAAAACCATTTTAAGTTTGGGATTTTAAGCTCATAAAACGCTTTTTAACAATGAGTAATTGATCATTCATTTTTTTCGTATTCGAATGTCATGTTTCTTTCATTTTTATGTTTATACCTATTTATTCAATTGCTTTAATCTATAGGCCTATGTGTCTTCCAAACATGGTTTTCGGGTTTTGTTCTGCAAGTAATTTACAATAATATTCAATATCTCACTAACCTTTCTTCTGCCTCTTAGGGTTGCCGGATTCCTTGTAATAGTAATTGAAGCACCATGCTGTTGTTTCTTCATTGAGTATGTACAAAATGTGAGCGATATTGTTGAAAAGCGACCATATTGGAATAAAGGTGCTCTCTACTGTGGGTAAGTGTGCTTGTTATCATCAAAAGATGCGTTCTAATTTTTAAGAATAGTTTGTAACAAGCTTTTGTTTAAAATTTGAGTTTTGAACCGCTTTTGTCAATAGCATCAGTGTGATAATTCATGCTTTTTAAAAATATAATTCAATAAACCATTATAGATAAATGTGAGCCAATAAGTAATTTTTAGGCTTATATTTCTGGATATACGTTATAATTTTGTTGTGAAACACTTGAAAATAAGCTTTTGATGAAATCAAGTTTTAAATCAATGTGATAACTTTATAAAAATGTAACATGTTATCAAACTGTGTGCTAAGTTTCATGCTTGCTCTACTTTTAATGCTCCGCATTAATGCAGTAATATGATCGCTAATGTATTTTTCAAACTTACCATTATTTCTAAACTCATGGACTTTTTAATATGAGCAATCTTTTTTCTAAAGTGTGAGGTGCTTTTTGAAAACTCAAATAAATACAAGAAATTAGGGCGTCGTGACTGTGAGTTATAAATATAGATATCAACTGAGATGTAATTGCAAAAAGTGCCACTACCAAATATCAATAGTAAAGTTAAGAGGAAAGATTCAAACTGTTGATTAAGTTATAGAGTGCAACTTTGATACTATGACCTCTATTCTAACGTCAACTTGGATAGATGTCTTAGTCTAACTTGGTCAGACTCCAAGTACAGTATAAGCATTGAGTATTGATGTAACTTTTATATTGTGCCACTCTTATTTAGCATAAATTCTTGTATGGATCCTTGAATAACGTTACAACCAAGCTACTTTGTTGTTGATTAGTTTTTAGCGTAACTTTCACAAGATATCAATAAATTTTGCCCCCACATTTCACTTATCAATGTTAATAATTCTTGAATTTCTCCAAATTTTCAATATTTTTTAGTATAAAAATATGTAGAATTCCATAGTAACTTACTATAATTAAGTTACATATGTAGTAATATAGTAATTCATTAACTTATGATAATTATGGAAGTTATCCTGTCTTTTTCAATGTGTAGGCCTATCTGCTGTAGTTTAAAAATATATGTTATTTCACACGGAAATATGTTCTTTGTGTTTCTCAGTATGATAAATGATGATTATATTTTTACATCTCTATTGCCTTCATCCCTTCTAGTTGATTAATGCAAGAAAATCAATCTGTTCCATTTCACAGGATAGCCTTACCACCATTTATCTTCTGTATAGGCTTAGCTAGTTTCTTCGGAAGCGGTCTCATTTTCTTGACTGGAGTTATCTATGGAATGATGGCACTTGGGAAGAAGTAAGTTCAACTGTATCCATACTTTTGATAGAATCTCGGTGAAGGGTTTTCAGTGCTATTTTCGAATTTGACATTACTAACAAACTAATTTGTTAACAAACTAATATTTTTTGTGAGTCGTATAGAAGACAATATTTTCTTCTAGTTCAATCAAGTATTAGAAATGCACCAACTCTTTCAACACTCGTGGATTTATTGTGTAGGCTTCTTATAATCTCATGTAACTCTGTTCCTGTGATATGACAACATGTGTCAAACTTTTAGCCATTTGCTCAAAGTCAATTAAATTTTAACGTCTGTAGAATGACGTCATGTAACAGAGTTCAAGGGGGAAGTTGTCTCATGGGTTCCGTCAAATTAAACGGTTGAATTAAACTCTCGTGCAACCAACTGGACAGTTTTATATCTCCTGGAAATAGCACAAAGATTTTAATTTAAACTACAGGTTTATCCGATGTTCATATAGGCTCTTTATTCACAGAAAAATTATATTTTCGTGCAGGTAGTGGAAATCCGTACAATTCAGGTCTTACTTTTGATCATTTGTGCATTAATGTTTAAGACTTAACTACTTGATGGTAAGAACTACTTGCAGGTATTATTCAACTGCATCAAAATTTTAGAATTATACTCAATGAATGGAAATCCATTTAGAAAATCACAACTAAACTGGCAGCCACTAAATAAGGCGGCTCAGAGATTTTGCGCTGTTGTCAGATATGGAACCGGTAAAGCGAGGGAAAGTTGAAAATCACTTGTTTCTAATTAGAAATCGGCAACGTTGTAGCTTCCAGTGTTGCTGATTTTGAGCATTTGATTCGATTCCCCTTCATGATTAGACTTGACAACAGCTCAAAATGTCTCAGTCGCATTAATTCGTGGCCCCTACTTTAGGGAGGCCTATTTCAAAAGCTAGATTATTTTTATTCAAATTACGTTGAAAAATTGACGGACAATCAGTTGATAAATGAACATTTATCTAGAAACTCGCTACTGTATGAAGTAGGTCATTGCTAAATTTTTCTGCTTTTACATGATCTTGACATGTATTGACAACTGAATAAATTGAGAACTTATTTGATTGTCATGCATTTTTGGTTGTCGATTACTAATACAATAACATGATTTGCTGTTAGTTTGTGTGTGTGCTTTGCTTTGTGACTTTAACAATGTGCTGAGGCGAAGGGTTTATTTGACTTTGTCAGAGGGTCGCGACAAGACATGGCAGCAATGGCTTCGCCCACTGCGGCCACTCCCCAGGGCGACCATCACACCACTCTCATGGAGGATCCGGATGTCTGGCGTCCCACTTAAGCACCCCAAGGCAAACAGTCTAACTCCATCTATGTCGGAGGACCCTATTAATGCTTTGCACTCGAGTACTGTGTATCCTTGAGCTCTGTGCCAACTATAGCAGGATTCTTTTAACTTGTCAGAAAACATATGTTTAACGTTAAACAACCTACATCGAAACAGCTGATTTCTGACAAGTTGAAAAGATCCTGCTTTATCAAGTGTTTTGTCCAATGCCAGTCAATAAAATAACCTTTAACTAATAGCTGATCATGTAAGATACACCTTAACATTTATAATCTTGCCGCATTTTAACAGTCCATGTTCAATGTAGGGGTAACTCAACCCTTATCAGCTATTAGTTCAACGTACTGAGACTGTATAATCACAGTGTGGCCATTTGCCGTCTCGCTTTTGATTGATTAGCTCGGTCAACTCCACCATAATTTTGCCGACTTCCATAAGATCTACATTGAGAAGATACTTGAATTGTATGTTATAGAATTGAAAATAGAATTATTTATTTATTTGAAAAAATACATAGTTGTGTGAAATGATACACTTCTAACCCATAATATTTATCTTCACCGGTGTCAGTTTTTTATAATTTTAAGCTCTCAAATATTCTACATAAGGGTAAATAAATGTTGGAGTGATTTTCAATGTTGTTTCTCTTAAAGAAAGTTTGACAAACGAGTGAATAGGCTTGAATTTTCCTGTAAGCCCGTATCAAATTTCAAAATATTTGCAAAAGTATGGCGGTGGCAAGAAATTGAATTTTCCAACACACTGTGATGGGCCCTCCCACACCAATTTCCACACTGTGATTATAAGGTCTCGTTAGAACTTTATCTTATTGAATGGGATTGGATGAAAAATTGATCGTGGACCCACAGATTTGGAGAAATTCATCTTGAAGCATCCATGATATACATATCTGTGTAGTTAGAATGGCTGTATTTCTGTTATGGCTTCTTTTAGCACGCAATTGGGCAATGAGTATCCTTAGATGAAAATATGTTATCCACTCCATAAACATAATGATTTATCTATGTAGTATTTTCTGTTTAGAACTCTTCTATTGCTCCATGTAGCCCTTCTGCAATGAGCATGCGTAGACAATAATATGTTTTCTATTTCATGAGTTATCTCTGTAGTATTTTCTGTTCTCTCTGTATTTCTGTTATCTCTGTAGTTATCTCTGTAATATTTTCTGTTGTCTCTGTATTTCTGTATACTGAGATACAGCTTTGAGAATCCTATACAGGGTGATCAGTTCAGTATTTAGTTTAAACGGCTGTATTTTTGAATGGCTTCCTACTAGAGCATACACCCAATTACAAAAATATCTTTTGAGTTTTTTTGTTTATTTTGTGCTGTTGGTTCATTTATGTAGAATTTATGTGGCAAACACATAATTATCATTAACTATATAAATAACATGCTTTACTTGTATTTATGAAGTGATTTGTTAGTAGCAGTAGCTCTGATATGGCTGTATGTAGCATGATAGACATTCGTGTAATTTGCTGGTGTCCCTCTGAAACATCTTAAGACAAAAACTCAAACGGTTTATTGCACAAAAACTAACTAGATTTAAATCCTCAATTTTATTTCCTCTCTTTTTGTACAAGATTCGTCCTTGGTCATTTTCATATTGCTACAAGATACTGGAAAGTTCATTGTTTACTATTTCCTTTGGTTATTCGATACAATTTTTCAATTTATTTTTTTATTATTAAAACTAATACATTTACATTATTTTCTTTGTACAAATTCAGTTTTTATTGGTATGTCTTGATAATTATTAGCTTGAATGTATTATGTGTTATTGATTTTTGCACGTTATGGTAATAATTCTTACTAACATTGAATTCTAGAGTCATGAATATTGACATTTTTGCAAACATTTATATTTTTATCACATTCGAACGAGAATTGCTTTTACTTTGCATTTCAAGTGGCCGACTTGTAGGTATAATTTCAATTATAAATAATAATAGGTAAAATATAATAAAATAGTAAAATAGGTAAGTTATAATATAATAAAATATTATAAATAATAATAGGTATAATTTTAATTATATACCACCCACTGACTGGTTTTGAGTCAACATTCTGTAGAAAGGGCTCCAGTCTGTTGAAAGAACAGAAATTATTGAATGATAAAAATTATTGTTGTTATTATTATTATGATAAAGATTATTCACCCAAAATTATTGAATGATATTATTACTACCAATAAACTATTACTACTATAATGATATTGCTATTGCAGTTTACTGACCCTGGTTCATAAGAATCTTGATGCCTTAGAATATGAAATTTATGCTTTTCTTTCCATTTCTCTAATCAAGTATTGCATTAGCCTCGTCGTCCACTAGAACCGTTTTTGTCAGAAAACGACCGAAAGTCCAAAATGCTAACATTGAATCAAATGGCCAGCTCTTCGGACATCAGACGCTTTCTGACAACAACGGTTCCAGTAGACGGCTAGGCTTCCTAATAAAACTAATGATTTTAATTGTACCTAATAATATAACTTCTACTATTATAGAATAATATATAAATAGTAAACAGTAAAGATAAGTTTAGAATGAAAGTTGAAAAGTGGGAAATAAAGCCAGAGGTAAAGCCGCCAAGAACCGGCACTAAATGGAGCGATGAAAGAAAGGCTGCTTTTGCACAGAGAATGAAAAGTTGGTGGGCAAACAAAAAGAACACCTCAAAGTCCCATAAATGAATCATTTTCAATCAGCGTCTTCCAATTAGGGAGCTCCACGACAAATAATAATAATATATAAATTTAATTATAATATACAATTGATATCTATTCATATTAATTATTATACATTCTCTGTGCTAGTAATGTTGTGGCTTTGAAAAATCATGTTTTCTTATGTACGTTACATAGCTTAATAATGTTTCTGTTTGATGTGTGCCGCAGGGCAACGGCCGAAGAGATGCGACAAAACGCAGCGTCAGCACCCGGCATCATCCCCCCTCCCTCACAGCCAGCGCCCTTCTTCTCGTCAGGAACGCGATCGAATCTGGTCGAAAACGCCCAGCCTATCTCCTTCACAGGCACGCCCATCCCCCCGGTCTGAGAACCCCCCACCACCTCGCCGACTTCCCCCTCCACTTGCACTGCGATCGCTCCTCCTTCCAACTTTTACACGTTGACAAGTGTATGTTATCGTTTCAAACGTAATGTTAAATGTTTGCATAAAGTTCCACATCTATGATATTCCTTATGTCTACAGTATTTTAGTGCAGCAAACAGTAAAAATTATTCAATTTATTGATACTAAAAGACTATATTAGAATGCAATAAGGAAATATTATTGAAAAGTAGATAATAATAAGAATAAATTCGTTTTATTCTTCATTAAAGAACATTGTCAAAAAGAAAAAAAAAGAAAAGAAACCGATCTTGTATTGACTAAAGTGGTCCAATGTTGGCCATAAAAGACAAAAAAAAAGAACATTGTATCAGAATTCAATTGTAAATAATATAGTCATAAGAATAAATGGATTTATTTCTCCATTGAATAATATTATATCAGAATAAAATAACAGGATATATTTGGGAATAACAGGATAATTTTGGGAATAATAACAATATAACAATATAATTTGGGAATAATATTTGGGAACAGGATAAATTTGACTGATCACTTCTTTAGTATAATGGATTTTTTCTAATTTGGCGATAGCAGATGACTGTTAATTAACGTTTCCACAATAACGGGGATGTTATGTTGATTTTTTTACATAAATATGTATAATTAAATCTGAAAAAAATATTCAAATTATACTTCAACAGAACATCACCCTTTACCATGAAAGCTTTTTAAATGAAAGTCATTCGCCATCCGTCAAATTAAAAATAATCTACTATAATATGATCAGGGATCTGTTTCATAAACATTTGGATGTCCTGTGATTCAATCAAAAAGCTGACATACATTAAAATCAATAGTTACGTGTGCTATATGATAAAAATTTTAAATCTAGTTGTTATCGGCTTTTTCGTGTATTGTGGGATTCCTAATTTTCAGTCAAACAGGACCCAATACAACAGATGTAATGAATTTACACATCCGTTCAGCTACTGCCTGTAGCACAAAAAAAAGTACTAACTGCAGTTCATCTAGTAAATTATTTTAATCGAAATTGTATTTGAGAAAAGTAGGCACTGATGAGTAAAAGATTGATACTTTTCTCGCCTTCATTACTAGTTAGGAAATTACTCTGGATGGTAGATCCGTCATGTTGTATGCTAAACATCACTTAGAGATGTAGGGTTGAAATTCATCCCATGTGAATTCTCTTGATAAGAGCTATTTTAAGGACGTTGAAGTCATTTCTCTTCCATGGCTGAAAATCAAAAAGGTCACAAATACTTCTGCAGACTTGATCTACATTCCATTTTGAAACGTCAGGTGAAATCCGTTTGGATTGTTTGTGTGTAGTGTTGAAAACGTATTATTCAGAAAGAATACCAATTTTGGATATATAGCTGTGGAACTTGGTGTGAACTTAACGGAATAATATATTATATAATAGTGTAGCTCACTAATAAATTGTGATTTATTATTAGAGAAGGATGGTTGACCTTATCACAACTGTTCAGTATAATAATAATGATGAAGTATTGTGACATTATTGGTTGGGCATCCTCTCTTGATTCATTCATAGAACAATTATTACTGTGTATAGTACTTAATATGTTCATTCAAAATAATAATATTAATACTCAGTTATGAATAATAATTATTGTCATTCAGTTGTAGCAAAAATGTAACTTAAAATTGATGTATGAGTAAGTTAAGTGTATGCGCGCTACCTGTGAACTAAAACGTTTTAAACAATTTATTCTCAAAGGAGAACATTCACTACAGTAAACTGCATGAGTGTTGTTGTGATTATTATTAAAATGTTATGGTCTGTGCACTGGACACATGATTCCATTGAGTTTTAGTTTTACCGTTAATGCAGTAATAGTTTGTAAAATTAATGTTAACTATAATAATAACACAAGAACCATTTATTGTTAGCGGTGTAATTCACGGATTAAGTTTGTGAACTGTCTATGAGTGGACTACATCAATTTAAATCTTAGTAAATGAATATTGTATGTCTAGTATCTATAATAGTTTAACTCATTGAACACTAAGAATAGGGACAGCAATACAAATAGGGAGTAAACCCAAGTTTCAAGTAATTAATGTGTAATGTACGTATAGTATTATATTGTTCATGCAAGTTTATACATTTGGTTTGGTCAGCGAACTCCAAAGAGAATGAAGTTTTTTGAATAATTTTGTAGTTAATAAGGGAGTTCTACTTGTGTATTGGTGTTTATGTTACTCAATAAACATTAAATCAGTATGTTATCTATTCAATCTTTTGTTCTGTTCATTGTTTTAAACTATGGTTCCAGGAAAATTTTCATTGATTAATTAACTTTTCTATGTAAACTGAACTTTTGTAAGTTTCCAATACATTCTTTCTTCATCTAAAAAAAGGAACTACCTTTATTACAAATACAAGTACTAATGTACAATACGACGTTAATTTATTATACTCGTCACATGAAATTGCAATAAGTATCAGTACAAACCATTATGAAATAATATTGAAATACTTGGAACCATTTTTTTCAGTATTTATTTTCCAGTCAACTTGTGCCAGAAGAATTTATCTTATTTATGATTTTTTTCTTTCAAAAATTTCTAGCTTAATATTTTAAGATGTGCATGATCACTCTTATCTAATCCCTAGTTTCAATTTAATGGGACCGATAGTTCTTGAGTCAGTATTCTTCCTTTACAAAATAAGTATCAAGATTTCTCACCTTTCATTTATCACTCATTTAATGGCAGCTTTTCATCTTCTTTGAAGTTATTTTCTCTTATCATTTTTTATAGCTCTTCATTTTAAGAGTATTCTATTCAGTTGTGATAAGGTTTTCCATATATCTTCAGTTATTTATTTTTATATTTTATAGATTGTTATCACTAGCTCATTTAATTTATGTTCTCTCCCGTAAAACTTGATATTATTGATTTTTCCCTTCACACGATATTAAACAGAATTTAACTCAATTTTGGTTTTTCATTCTTACAAATGACACAAACAATTATTTATTTTTTCTTATTCTCGTGTAATAGATTTTCAAATACGAATTATGAAAATTTGCTTGCAAATACAAAAACAAGCGATTAAACTTGGAATGTTTTATTTTAGTGAAACTTTGCTGTGTATTGAAAAGAACTTGAGTTCATTCCATTACAGAAGACTGACAATGTCGGAAGTGAGATCAATTTTTTATAATGCTTGAATCGCAATTTCATGACATTTTTCCAATGAGATCTCTTTTTCTGAAGGATTATTGCATCGATTTAGCTGGTATCTTTTAACTATGATATAAATAAAGTGTGAAAACAAAGTTTAGGTTTTCATTTGCAATCTATCAATGTCTAGTAAAATGCTTTGTTTCCTTGAATTTATTTACATTATTGATTGAAATCTTTCACTTTTGAGAATCGAATTGTACGGCATCTTTCGGAAATTCTAATGAAAAGAACCACTACAATATTAACGTTAATATAAAATGTAAATTATTTGTAACATATCTCGTAATTGTAAGTACTGTAAATAAATATTTCAATAATTTCTATGGTTTTATAATTATTATTAGTATTTAGTTGAGTTTTTCAATTATGATGTTTAATTAATCATTTTTATTAATTTGTTAAACAAAATACAGGTCCAACTTTATTATAGGCCTTTCCTGTTTTATAAGTGGATAATTACAATCACGCGAAGTAATTCCTCACTAAAGATATTTTATGGATAGCTTCATAAACACTTACCATTTTTAATTAACAGAATACCGTATTCATCTTAATATTTCATTTCAATTCATTCTTCATGATTTCTGAATCTTAAGCATTATCAAGATCTTTTTAAGATTATTATGCTTGTTTTTCGTTCAGTTGTTTTTCAATTTATTCTTAATCAAATGTTCAACCCAAAATATTCTTCCCTAGTGCTGCTTGTATAGGTAATTACAAATGCAGCAAATAATTTCTATACTGAAACATTGACTTAACCAAAGCATTTATCTCTCCACTCTTATTGCAATACAATATTAATAATACGCGTATGTAATATTTATAAACACATACTCAATTTCAAAAAATTGTGAAAAACGTAGCTTCATTTTAATTTATTAATTTCGTTATTCATTAGCTCTCACTTTTAATGTTAGGATTGACTGTAAGTTTTTAATATATCACATTCAATTGCAGCATTTTTATTCAAAGTGCTTAGGTATAAAGACTAGTTCAGATTGATGATTGGATGTGTATTGTTTAATTTCTTAATGTTTAAACTAATCTATAGTAAGCAAATACTGTATTATTGTACTCAATGATGCTGTTGTAAATTTTGTTCTTTACTTTTCTAATTGAGTTGTCAGTGTTGTAGGGTACTGTGTGTTATCTAAGTAAAGTAGTATTGTTGGAATATCTATGAATATGTTCAGAAATGAACACAAAATTGGTTGACTAGAATGTTGAATTAAAATGGAAATAGTTGAAATTATTTTTATCTCTTATCAGAGAGTCATAGAATATGTAAATTTTGTGTAGAAGGATTCTTCTCTGTTGACAATAAATGGAGAAAATCTTTATTGACTTTTCATTCTCTCTATACCCTTGATATGCAATATGCATTTACTGTCCTACTGTATCTAAATTATCCTATAAGGCCTATAAAATTATGTTGTGTCCTACAATAATTTGAAGAAATACGACTGTAAATAACCCAATCATTATTTATGTCCTATAGGGTAAATAATGAGAATCAGAAAGTCATATAATCTATCTAGCGTATGGCTTTTGTTGGTGGGGAGACCCGAAGGTTGTTCCACCTCGCCGTGTATAACCTAATTCCATTAGGTTAAAGTTCTATTTCACTTCGCAAAGTGTTCATCAATTTTTAAAAAATGTTATTTTTTGATATATGAAATTTTTAAAGTTTATAAAACAGTAACACATCACAAAAACGTCATAGAAGTTGAGTGTAGATGCAAATGTATATTTCAAATTTAATATTCTACATAAAAACCTATAGTTCAGTTGTGAAAGTTCAATATGAGTGGAATAATTTGAATTATGGCTAGAAGTACGTTAGCTAAGATGCACCAATTTAGTGGGCAAATATGTCATTACTGTAATAGTTGAAAAAATACTTCTTTTATTTTGCATTTCGAGTTTACATTTTCAATCATATGCAATTGCAAAATCATGATTACCTATATAATTTTACCAGAAGGATTTTCGCTCATTTATGTTTCTATATTAATCATCCACCAATTTTCCTTCCTGAAAACCTGAACCTGTCCTTAAACAAAATTGTATTACTTCTTATTGTTACATTCCCAAAAATGGTGAATATTTTACTTTATTACGCTAATAAAAACTAGAAATAAACTGGTGATTTGAAGTCGTTAGGTCTTCTTGAAATACAGTATATTATTATGATACAATACCGTACGATAAATGATTTAATATTCTATCTTCGTGGAATTTCTTGGAATGTGTATAGGCCTATAGTAGCCTACCGATAGAGTTTTTTTTCAACTATACTTAGAAAACCTGTCTTGATCCTTAAATTCACAGATGCCAATTTGAATATTCTTCTTGCTGGTCAACTTGTTTACCTTGAAAACCGATGAATATTTTTATCATCTTATTGGTGACTAAATATATCAGTACAGTACCTTCACAGATTATTGCTACTGCCAACAATAAAGATTCTATCTCTCGTTTTGGAAGGAATTCTAAAGTGGTAATAAAACTGATCACTGAATTAAATTTTGTTTTCAATAATTTCATCCAGAGGAAAAACCTTCCTGATCTTTCGAGTTCCGTGGTATTGTGCCAATTTACCGCCACATGTGTTTTTTTCGAATAAATTCATTAAAGCTTATAGCGTTGATTATTCAACCTAAAAAATATTGTTGAATAAAAAATAATTGCTTACATTCATTTTCCAAGTTTCACACGCTTTGTTCTACACTTGAGTAGAAATCTCTTATTGGCTAGTTCTAGTTTTTAGCTTCGAAGGGACAGTGGTAATCATAAGAATTTGTTGGCTGGAAAACAGATTATTCTCCAGATAAGATCATTAATCCTATTACACATTTTAGAACTTTAATAAGAAATGTTTTCTCAACACATTCAATATTTTAATAGAATATTACTGGGAATGTCTAATGTGTCAACCTCATTTGTTTAATCTCAATTAGTGCTGAATATAATTCGTGTATAATAGGAATGAAGATTTTTGAAAATTGTTAAGATCTTAAAAGTGGGTTACAAATATTTTCTCAAACCTATTCAATGAATTTAATTCTTTATAGAAGAAATATGTCTGGGCAGATTGGGCTGCTAGATACGATAGAATAGAAAGATAAATCCAGCAGTAGATAATGCAATCTACTGGCTATATTATGTATAAGTAATACAGAAATTAATGAAAAGCTTTTTTTTATATATATTGAAGTAGGCCTATCTATATATTTATTCATGTAGTATCTATTTATTTATTGATTTGAATATATTCATACTAGAAATTCTTATAAAAAACTATTTATTATCAATTCTTGAAGAAAACCTTTAAATGAAACAAATCGTTCTATACCATGAAAAATGAATAATATAATTTTTTTTTGCCAAATTATCATGTAGGCCTACTATTGTCGCACGTTAAGATAGAAACAGCAGCTCATGGAAATCGAATCGCATAGTAATAAATAAACAGCCAAATGAAAGCTTAATTTCGTTTTTTCCAACTTCCATGTCAACTGAAGTCACAACTCAAACAATATTAGAAACAATAATAATAATCCATAGTCTTATGATAACAACTACTTATCTACTGATAACAAATACTTATTATTCAAGTTTGAGGAAACCCCGGAGTGATTTAAATAGGAACTAAATATGCATTACGGTAGTAGATCATTATAGTGTACAATAATTGAAGGCATGAGGAATATTTTGGGAAAGATAAATTGAATTATTAATGTCGATAACTTCTCAATATAGGTTTCCTTATCTAGGAATTCAAATATTTGATTTTGGGAAAACTAGTAACAACGTTAATTGAAGCAAATATAGACCACTACGTCATCTTTCAATTATTGATTCGGGAAAAAACTAATGTTATCATTAATGATTAAACTACATCCATCTAATCGATTTAATCTTTATGATTTTCATTTCAAACAACTTCGATGGAGAACAAAGCTTAGTGGGCTTACAATAGTGGATGTTTTGATAATTATAATATATTATAATCAAAAAATGAAACAGAAAAGATTAGGCCTACTCTCAAGCAAAGGTTTACTGAAACGGAAATCATTTTTGGTCATAATTCATGCAAGATAGTTGACTGATCTTATTACAGAAAACAACAAATTTAGAAACTAATTTATTATAAAGAATAATTTCTTTCAATTACCGTAACGTACATCATTCAACTGTTAATTGCGCTACTATTGAATGACTATTTTCATTCCTTTAAGATCGAAGAATATTATAATAATACAATATTTTTTTTGACTTTGAGGCCCGCTTTCCCCAACGCTGCTTACATCTAAGCTATACATCTAGCTTAAGCCTCATTCGGAGAATAGGAAAAGTCAGTATTGAGCTTCAGCTGTTGCTTAAGCAGCATTGGGGAAAGCGGGCCTGAGAGAGATTTTTGTGATGAACCTATCAGCGAAGACAATTAAAATACTTATTAATTAGAATAGTTTCCTATCGTCTTTGCTATCAGACGAGTGACTTTTCGTCAATAGATCTTTTCCATGACCAAATTCATTTGACTTTTATTATCTACACTCAGGGCCGCTTTCCCCAAATAACGCTTAACTTGAGCTAGTTCAAAATTAAGCATGAGCTCAAGCCTTTGTTCGTTTTCTCCATGCACACAGGTGGAAGGTTTAGTTTGAGCGCCCGTTTGTCTTGGTTGGCTGCACTGTTTGTGTTTTTTCATGTGGATTGCGTTATCATCTGTTATTATTTTTCAAAATTTTTGTTTTTTTTCTTGGTTAGGATATAAAGATAGTACTATAACTGCTGCCGAGGTTACATCAAAATTCAATTTATTTTTAGTGATATAACCTATTTAAGTTTGTTTTGTTTTAAAATATTTTATAGTTAAGTCATATTAAGTTATCCTGTTTATTTAATTTACAATCAATTTATTAGAATCTGAAGTGATGGATGAGTCAAAAGACAAAAGAAGTAAAAACTTCAAAGATAGCGAGGTTGATTTGTTATTAAGTTTGGTGGATACTAAGAAAAATATTCTTGAAAATAAAAAGTCAGACAGTACTACATTCAAAGAAAAGGAAGCTGCCTGGAGAGAAATAGAGAAAGCCTTTAACTTAACCAGTGGGATTTATTATAGGGACGCTAAAACTCTTAAGAAAAAATACGACAATTTGAAGAAAACTTCCAAACGTAGGTTCGCCAATGAGAAGAGATATGTGTTGGGTACTGGTGGTGGTCCCACCCAGGTATCTGAGGTGACAGATATTGATTTACGGATTAGGGACATAATTGGAAACGTGGCTGTACATGGAAACAAGTCATCTTTTGACTCTGATGCCGGGTTGAAAGGTCAGCATGAAGAGGATTTTCATGTCCTAAATTTACCAGTTTTACTTGAAGAAGACTTGTCGTGTGCATCAGAAGCAGAAGACTTGCAAACTACAGGCACTGGCAGCCTTCCTGACAGTAACATTCCATTAAAACGTGTACCATCCAATGAGAATAGAAGCGTAGGGCAAGTACAGTTAACTCCGAAACAAATACCTGACGGAAGTGGTTTTGATGAAACATTTTCCATAAAAAAATTGCGGACCAGAACATCGTCACCAATTTCATTTCGAAAGAAAAAAGTGCTCATCCACTGAACAATACCGTGGCGGGTAAAAAGATTGAATTGCTAAGCAAATCTAAGCAAGAGCTTATTGAGCTACAAAAGAAGTCTCTAGAGCAGCAAATACGTTTTGGAGAGTTGGAGCACGAACAGGGAATGAAGTTGCTGGAATTACAAATCAAGAAAGAAGAATTTGTTTTAAAAGAGTTTTCAAGTACTATGTAATTCTAAAATATTTATAGCCGTTCTCTTTTGTTATTTTTTTATTACTACAATTATTTATATTAAGAACAAATACTGATTTTGTCTCATTGAGTCCATACATTTTGTAATATCGACCTCATTAATTGTGTTGCTCATTTGATGACAATATTCATTATCATAATTATTTTATATTAAAAATAAATTCTTTCGAGAGTGATGCCCACATGAGCTCTAGGCTTATGCGTGAGTAATGAGAGAGGTGATGATGAGAGATGACGACTGTTATCTGTACAATATCAGTGATTTACTGTTAATGGAATTTTGGAGTTATGTTGATTTGGTTATATATTTACATACAATACCGAGTATTGATCAGTTTTAAAAATATAGCGACTAGGATTACAAGTTATAGGCAACACAATACGTATAACAACAAAATATTTATTTAGAAAAACTATATAAAATATTATATGAAAAAAAAAGTTTTATATCATCCAACAATAATTAACAAGAAATCTAGAGAAGACTTTTGAAATAGCCTGAAATCAAATTGTTACGAGTTATGAGATTTCTGTCTCGAACGGTAAGTCTTCTGTTCTGCGTTCGTCTTGGAGGTAGTTGGTGAAAAGCAACTGCCTCAAGAGCTTCAATTGCATTCATTGCTTCTTCCGTTACTTCAGGGACGTCTTCTCTCTCTTGTACACAAATGTTATGGAGAACAGCACACGAAACAATAATACTTTCTACTCTATCAATTTTGAGTCGAATTCCTAGAGCCAGAGCAGGAAACCTTCTTTTTAAAACGCCAAAACACCGTTCTATAGGATTCCTTGTCCTCACTTGAGCCTCTTGGAATAATTTCTCCTCTGGAGTATTTACTTCCTCTATTGGGGTTATCAGATAGTTAGAACAAGCATAACCACTATCACCTACTAAAAGATGGTTCCCATAAACATTTCTCTCAAAGTCTTTCTTCACTTTTGAAGAATTAAAAATATGGGAATCATGGGTTGAGCCGGGCCATCTTGCAACAATGTTCTGAATGCACAATGAAGAATCACAAATTCCCTGTACATTCATTGAGAAAAAACCCTTCAGATTCCTGTACAGCTCAGCATTGTCACCTCCAGGTGACTGGATTTTTACGTGGGTACAGTCTAATGACCCTATTCATTTAGGAAACCGAGCCTTCTCATAAAATCCACTTGACACTTTCTGTATTTCCTCATGGTCAACTGGCATTTTAATTACCTGAGGACAGAGCTCAGCTTCTTTAACCACTTTACTTGCTGTTGAGTAGTGGATTCCACCTAAGTCGGCTAAGTTAATTAAGAACATCCCTGATGCAAAAAAGCGTAAAGTTGTTAACACTTTCACCGCAGGAGACAATGCTCGGTTTTTGTCTGTAACTGAAGAAATTCTATTTTGTATCATCTCAATAATAATATTAGCTGTTCTTTTGTGAAGGCGGAATCTGTCAAAGAAATCGAGTTCTTCCCACTTTTCAAAATGATCAGTTCTAAGCCTGAAAATAGTTGGACCTCTTTTCCTCGGCAAATCGACTTCAAAATCTTCATCTTCAATTTCATCTATAATTTCCACTATTTCCTCCATCACAATGTATATTGTAAACAGCGTAAACTAATAAATATAGAGAATGAACATTAACAATTTGGCGAGATTCAATTTCGAGGTTATATGATTGGGAACAGATCACTCTTACAACAGATTTTTTTCTTCTTATCTGCTGTGCTTAAATAAAGCCTCTTGTTAAACCTACTGTACAGGTGGCTTAAAATGTTCTATAGCTTAAGCCTCATTCGGAGAGTGGGGAAAGTCAATATTGAGCTTAAGGTGTTACTTATCTATACATCTGGCTTAAGCAGCGTTGGGGAAAGCGGCCCCAATCAAGCTCCTCAATCTTCATCGTCAGTGTTCACATTCAACTAGAACTAGAACTAACACTTATTTTTTTCTAAATATTTTCCAGACGCTCAGATCGTTAATCATTGTATCAGACTTTCAGCTTTATCTGATAACAAATTATTGTCTTCGGATTCGTACAAATATAGAATAGGTTCGAGGAGCAACAAAACCTTGAACCAGTTTACGATTAGGAGCATCTTACTAGAGCTAGGTTGATTCATAGATATACTGTAGTTGATATAGGTATAGTTGAAAAGATTTGTCAGTCTGACCACAACCATAAAAGGATATGGAAAGAAAGAAATCTATCCATTCAGATGGTAAGTAGGCTTAATTTTGTTATGATTATAGTAGCGTAGTTGAGGTTGGACATTGGATTAGGTCTGTATGTAGCTGTGACACATAATACTCTGGTATTCATACTATATTATGCTATATGCATAAAGGTAATTTTCTAATCTTACAGAGTGTTTTGTGTAGTCTCAAGACACCACAATATACTTATTTTAGTGCTGATTATAGCCTACTGGCTACTCAGCAATATTATTTGCTGAAAAAGTCTTATTATAATATTATTATTTGCTAGAAAATGTCTTTATAAAAATAGTTCGGGAAATGCTTTGTTTCATAAATACCGTATGGTTAAAAAAAATTCACCTTCTTCGTCAATTATAGAAATTTTTTATTTCCTGGTGACTCAAAGAGGGTACAAATATAAACAATTCTGTTGTAAAATTGGCTGGGAAATTCTATGGACCAGTAAATAAAAACTTTGAAAAGTATTTGAAACGATAGTTATTTAGATATATTTGGCAAAATATGTTGAAAAAATAATGCGACTTTTTATGAATAAAGATTATTTAGAGTCAATCCTGACAAAAATAGAAAGTTTGTAAACTCGTATGTTTTGATGAGATTAAATACCATGTTTTGAAGTTTGGGTGCATTTTAGTATACTACCTTAGTATTTTTTGCTGAACATTTAATCTTGAATTAAATAATCCATCATCCCAATATCGAAACTTGAATATAGATACTGTCAAATAACAAAAAAGACTACCGGTTGGCCTACCAAAAAAATTATACACATTTTAGGCTATTATACTGATTGTTGGCCTACATACATTGGACAATTTGAAGGCTAAAACAAGATTTTGTACCATACTTGATCGAATCAACTTAGTCAAAGGTAAGGAAAGTGATCCACCTATTTTTATTTTACCCCGCTTTTTTCCGCTGTGACGTCTGAGTTTCATTGGGTTATGAAATTTAATTGCAGAGATATAATTATAGTTATCAGGCAAGTGTGCATAGTGTTCGAGGAACTGGATGGGACGCGTGCAAAAAGTCACAACACGAATGAGTGAGTTTATAGATATAGAAGCTGTTGATGAGTGGAATAAGAATATATAGAACTCTTGGGGATAGAGTGAAGTAGGTACTAATACTTAACTAGTATAATAATGAATAAGTTTATAGGTATAGATAGGAGTGTAATACTTGTTTGAGTGGAATAGAACTCTTCGGATAGAGTGAAGTATAGTTATAGAAACTCTAAGAAGGTTGTTAAGTGGACAGACAGTGTGCGTAGAGATGAGATCTGGTATAGGGCTGCGGCCTAGGTCTACTAGGACACTTCTTTGAAGTGACTGGTCTACGCAGCGGAAGGCGTAGACGTGACGTTCCGCATGTAGTTCTTGGTTTACCCCGTCGCAACCCCCACTCCTTGCCGAGCGTCATCACCGCTACACTCTTGCTCCTTGGTCTGGCGCTTCGTTAGCAGACAGCGTGTTGATTTCAAGCCGTTAACTTCCAATCGCGCCCAGCGCTCCCGCATTTTATTATTAGAATTCCGTGCGTGATCTTCAAGAAAACGTGCGGTAGTCTAAAAAGAACATTGGGCCTACCTGTTGATCTTTGCCGTGATTTTTGTGTATTGTGTCAAGCGGCGCGGATTTTGCCGGTCTCCTTTTCAGAACAAATAACTGTCACCAACACGTGGACGTTTTGTTTTCAGTTGGACCACCGTTTAGATTCACTCAGCCATCCTGTCGCTACTGGAATTCTATAACTACAATCTGAGAAAGTGAGTAAAGCTTGTGCTATAGTTCAACTAGAAGCATATAGACTAACCAGGTAGATAAGACAGCATAGACTATGCATCATCTTTGTTTAAACCAGTGATGGGGAGTTTTCACTTTCCTCACCTATCAGAAATGAATAAGTTTATCATGCATGTATACTATAAACTCTTTTTGGTCAATGCCAATACTTTATAACCTCGTAAGAGAGGCTTTTGTTCTTCTTAGAATGTCAATAAAGCTTTATTTATTTATTTTATATCATAATACAGTATTATTCTGTGGCCCGCCAGCATTTTTTTATTTCATCTGGCCCTCCCCTCAAAAAGTTTGCCCAACATTGGCTTGAACTGAGTTCAACAAAACGTAATTTTTTAGAATAAAATGTACATAATCCATGCTAGAAGTTAGAAGTCGGTATTTCAAGGAAAATCATCAATTCTAGTGAAATATAAAATAGGTAAAAAATATAATATAGCTACCTACGAGTACAATGTACAGTACCAAGAATGATATCAGAGGTGTTATTCTCTATACATAAATTAATCTCCATACAAGAAACTAATTAGTTCATTAATATTCTTTATTTATATTCCTATAAAGGTATTTATTTTGTACTGTATGACGGTAAACTATCATAGAGGATCTATATTATGATCAGTACCGGTAATGATGAGGCTTAGAACGTTTTAGATATTTTTCTAAAAAGAGCTGATGGTTAGTGGCTTTATTGCAGAATAGGCCTACTATCAATTTTAAGTTTAAATATAACATTTTTTCAGTTTTTTTAATAGTCATGCATTGATATTTCGGTAGCTCAATAATCTTTTGGAGTGATATTCCATTACGTTTTCCATGGTACTCTCGAAAAATCCATTTTTAAAAGAAACTTTCTTTTCTTTTAAAAGAAACTTTCGGACTGTGTATTCCTGCCAGACCCCTGTTGAATACCGGCATAACGTTTTTTGGCGGGAAAGTAAGAAGCCTCTTCACACTAGAACAAAGAACTCCGTTCCGTTATGAAATGTGAAAAAGAAAACTTTTGTAAGCATAGATTACCAATAACTAGAAGGCTCTGTTGAGGCTCTGTTGATTTGAAAGAGTTTGAATGATAGAAAATGTACAACAAAGTAAAGAAAGATTCATCTCATTTTACTGACAAGATTCTAAACATTTTTTGAAGCAAATTATTATAATAAAGAATTATTATAAGACGCGATTACAGGAAGAGAGGAAATTTGAAGAAAAGTGCATTATTTATGGAGTATCCTTTTCAAATCGCTGTTCCATGATATGATGCAAGAGGAGATTGAGTCGCGGTGTTATTGACCTTGACTATGAGTCAAGTTCAGTACCTGCAACATTGTGACGCTATCTAAAAATAGACGATCAGGTTGGTCTTATCACTATTGTTTCCAAGGTAGCTCACTGGAGATCGACCTCAGCTTGAAAGAGGAACAATTGGAGAGAGACGATTTTGCCTTTTTCAAATGACAATACAAGGAATACACCTGAGATGTGAGAGATGTGATGTGAGAGATGTCAGGCTATTCCAAAAAACATTGAAAAAAGTATTTTGCCTTAAATAGGCTAATACTGTAATAGTAATTATAATAGCAATATGATAAAATAACAAATACAATGATAACAAAAATATTGTCATATCAAAATTCTGTTATATTTGAATGGATGTTATAGTCATCAATTTCAAACAACAAGCCCATTATCATTCATTGTCATATCACTTTTTGGATGCTTAGGTACATATTTTCATTCACCCTCAAAATTAATAGAGCTTTTAAACTTTAAATGTTACTGAGGTTGATAAAGTACATATTTTCTCTGAGTGGAGCACAATACGCCAAAATTGTTGTCAATAAAAACCTGATAAATACATTTTCAAAAATCTTGGTCCTCTTAACAAAAGCAAAACCAAAAGAACCGTACCTATAATAATTTATATTTATATGATTATACATATACAATTCATAATTTATATTTATTAATTTCCATTCTCTCTCAAGGTGTTGGCCTAGCAGCGAAAGATCTATAGATCTCGTAACCATGAATGCTTATTCTAATTTGTAGCTGAAATTCAATATTATTATTTGCCCCCGTTCCATCATAGCACAATATGGTGCTTAAACATGAATAGTACTTCGGCTAAACAAATAGTGCCAAAGTTTATTATTAGGAAATCATTACCTAATGAAGGTAATATATTCAAATCCAACAACATAATGAATGAGGAAATTGTGTTTTTGGAGATAAAAAACATCTAGTGCTCAGGAAAGCTGGAGTAAGAGACAGTTAAAAGTGGGAAGAAAAAATATTACGCCATTGAATTGATTAGTGAGCCGTATCAAGTCAACCTTGGGAGTTCCGTTAGAATAAATCCTGTTGAATAGGATTTAAGCATTTGGTGATAAAACTGTTACCGGTACCGTGAATTATTTGCAGAATATATTAATGTTCTTTCTGAACAATTTTGTAAAATATCATTCATATGATCAGGATCATGGAATTAGGATGCCTACTTCTTCGTATATTGTGCTTGAATTAGTCATTTCTCGTAGAAGGCTTGGGCTTATCAATCTACCAGCAATATTACTATTGCTAACATGTGCTAATTTTTAACATCATAGTCATTCACCATTAGCATTGCAAGAGCTTCTACAGTACATAGATTACAGTACATCCAGATCCAATAGGAAAATTGAGTGGTGTTTTTGGCTGTTGCTTGCTAGGGTCCATTGCAATGAACCTTGAAAAAATTATACCGGTAGTAAAAAACATTGAAATTTAGTTTCGTAAGTATTTGAAAGCAAAGTTTATTCCAATGTAATAAATTGACAGTTGTTGTTTTAATGTAACCACATAAGTAGATCTTTATTTACGGTATTGCCTGTTTTGCGGAACAAACTCACAGTAGATTATATTTTCGTAACATTAACATTGGGTCATAAATTCGACTTTTTTGGTTATTTGGCTAATGGCAGAGCCATAAACAAGTGAAATTATCACCCATACATTTGGAAACAATAACAAATTAGATGATTTTTCTTTATTCGACATGCATCTGAGCTGGAAACGTGCGAGAAAATAGATTAATTTTCATGTGAACCAAAATATCATTCTGCTTAAAAAAAGCTGTGTGGGTTGATAAACTATTGTATCAACGTCATGCAAAGAATAAAACGATGGACTGTAGTTGTCTATCATGTACTGTGGACATGTTTTGTAATGGAAATATTATTGTTGTTGATCTCATTATCGCATTTAGTTAATTTAATATTAATGTGTTGAGTTTGTTATCTTGAGAGAATACCAATACATTATCAAGACATTTGAACATTATTACTTGGTATTATTTGTTTGTTTGTCAATGGCTCAACAGCCCTATGTGGGCTTAGGCCAACTTGGTATTATTACTTCCTATAAAAAGAAATTGCGTGAACAGAATAATTGAATTAGATTGTTTTGATTAGATGATATAAAGAGAATTTTTTAATCAGACTGTGATGTAGCCTACATGTTACAAAGAACTCCCTCAGTTAAAATCATAAAAAGTTAATAATGGCATCAGTTGGAACTGCGGTCGCGTGCAAATTCTTAACTTCTCCCTTGGGGCAAATATGCTAATGAAGATTTTCTACCATAGACATTATACTACGCTACCTACAGAACAGGAAAGACTTCTAATGTATTATCCCGCTAGAGAAAATTTCATATTTTAATGAGTTATTTACACAGTTTTCCTCGATGACATACAGAACAGTATAGCCATCTATATACTGTAGTTCGAGATTATTATGTCAACTGAACGTGTTTTTAGAATTTTCCGGGAAATTTGTCTAATTCAAGAAAGATTTTTGACATTGATGAGAGGTCGTCAACCCAAATAGACTAATTTGCTGACTAATTGAGCTCAACAGCTTTACTAAATATAATTACCGTATCAAGGGAGCTCAGTCGTCGTTATTCCCATCAGAGGTCTTTGGTAAACAAATTCTTATTGTTATCAATCAATATGTCATGGTAAAATTTCAATCATAGACTATTTTTAAATATTCAAGGTGTCAAGCTGGTTTGGTCTCTTATATAATCTAAAAGAACAGTGAAAGTAAATATTTTTACACTTAGTTCTACGTTAACATAGTCTAAAACATTTTTTGAAATCCAGCTTTAAACCGGTACTTGAATTAATTTGAAATTGCAATAATCATTAGTTTTCATCATACAGTAGTTTATATTGCATTATAGTAATAATTATTAATTTATATAAATGATATAATATAATATAGAGAAAATATAATATAAGAAATATATATATATATATATATATATATATATATATATATATATATATATATTATAGATTATATATATATATATATAAATTATCCTTTATTGTTTATCGTACAATTGTTGGTAGTTTCCAATAAAGACAAACCTAATCAAAACAAAGAAAATGGATGAACTTGAAAAAACACGAAACAAAAACAAAACTTCAATGGTTTTGTAAAAAAAATCTTTAAACAGATTATTCAGTTTGGGAAAATCGAACCAGTTACAATGGAAATGTTTATCCAATATCCAAATACAAATTCGTCAATATTAGATACATCATACGTTTCATTAACATTGGATAATGATGATTATATTTAATTACAAATCAAATACAAATTCGTCAATATTAGATACATCATACGTTTCATTAACATTGGGATTGGATAATGATAATTATATTTCATTATAAATCAAAATCAACAATAATATTTCAATGTAAGATGTTAGGTGACATCATTTTATTTTCCTTGAAACTCATTCAATGAGTCTTTCGTGCTGTAGGCTACTCATGCGCTGAACAAAAGCTTCATAAAACGAAAAACTTTACGTAGCTTTTTTATTATTCATGAAAAATGTCGTCATTGATGAGTAGCCGATGATGCTTTAGAATTTTTTTCTCGGTGATAAGTCTTTCTCTTACCCAATGACGTCACGTGCTGAGTTAACGGTAATCCCGAGACAGTGAAATTTCACCAAAACAAGTATTGGTCCTTTTGTCTAACCCGCAAGGTGCATGAGCCAGAAACATTCAAGGACGTTGCTGTTATTGTTTTAAAACAATTGACATTGTCGCCGAAAGATAAATTCTAGGTCACACATATTAGATTACTAACAGTTTTTCAGCAGGCTACTACAGTCGATCGATCTGGAAACTATCAAATAACGGGATTGTTATTAGAGATTATAGAGATTTGAAAAAAAACGTAGGCTGTATTATTCTTGTTCTTATTATTTTTCTGTATAGTATATTCAATGCAAATAAGAAAAAAAAATTAAAGGTAGTGTCCTCTTCTATTTCAAATCACGGTCAAGTATTGATGAAAAGGATATCCTTGGACATCCCTTACCTAGAAAAATTATTTATTTGTTCAAACTTCTAATAATATTGTTTTATTTTCAAAATATAATATCATCATCATCATTATAATTTCGTATTTCGTATCTCATCTTCATTACATATTTAGTTGAATTAGATTCAGTTCATGCTTCATTCAACTAATAGAATATTTTTAATGTAACGACTTGTATTTTACTGTGAATAAATTAGATTTACTTACTTTATTTTGGATAAGTCAGTTGCCCAAACTCACAGCTTCTCTTCAGGAGTGAAATGCAACCCACCCCACACCGCACTTTTTCCAAATAAAAGTAAAGTGAATAAAATTATTTACAATTAAATAGTTGAATAGGTTACAATAAGTCCTTAAAAGGCTGAGCATCAGCTTAAAAAAACGTTTTTATGGTGATATTTTTTAAAGTTTTACTATTTGGATACTATCAAGCTATCAAAATGAAATACTTTTTAGATGAAATAAAAATTGTTTTGTTCATTAGTTTTTGAGATATGATGCACAGCCTTAACTTAATAGAAATTTCAACGAAGTATCGAAGTACAGAAAACAGCTTCGAATAAACATTTTTTTACGATGACAATCGTATATCCTACATAGGATTTAAGGCAATATAATATCAGTAATCCACATGAATCTGTAGCCTACCGTAGGCTTAAAAACTGCTTTGTTAAACTGCTTTCGGTCGTTGATTGTGACTCTAGAAGCATTAAGAGATGAAATCTTCGGTGAAATAATGTACAAGATAGGAATAATTCAATGAATTCAATAACCTGAACTCACACTTCGAGTTTTTGACTTGGTAGGGAAACTTTCTTCACGGTTGTCAAATCATAAATTCCTGGAATATGTTATGCACAACATACATCTGAACATAGCAGCTACTCTCAGTAGAACTGTACTGGTGTACTTTGTTCCACTTCGCTCTCATGAATAAGAGACTGGAACCAGCTGTATGATCTCCTCAAAGGACGAACGTTGCATCTTATTTTGAAACTGTTTCAAAGCATAAAAAAGAGTTGTGTTTACTGAACGGTGAGGAGTTCATCATCACTTCACAGGGCTATTCACATTCTTGCCTATATATATGAGCAGCAGTTGTCTACATATATAGCAATATAGGAGCACCAGTTGCCTTATATTATGCAAATCACCAGCAGTAGAGAATATTCCATCGGACAATGAACGTATATTTTTCACGAGTGAAGTGCTCATTGTATTTTCTCGCCAGACTAGTCATAATTTGACGGTGAGAAATAGGTCGATGCACCATAATAATACACGGTTTATGTGGGTTACTTGAGCGATCTTTACAACTTCTTTTTCGAGAGTAGCGAACCAAGTCATAGACACTGATCGTATTCAATTGTGTGGGAACAGGAAAGGAATATTGCAACTGTATTCTACGCGCAACAATGATTCATTTCTCTCATCATTAACTTCTTCATAGCACCTCCTTCCGTTACTTATATTTTTTAAACTACCATTCGTCACAGTCAAGAAAGAATCCGTCCGATTGTTTTACTATTCTATGCCATCCGGAAGTTGAAGTTTACTTGGACACTTTCTCCGCGAACACAATTTATTCCTAGTAATTTTCTTGAAACCACGAGACTTCTTGATATTCGTGGTTGATTGCTCAAACAATAGCAGTTTCCTTACGCTTTCTTCGACCTATAACTGTAACAATTCTATAATTTCCGAAATCAAATTTCCAAGGTCGTTTTCCAATTGAAATTATGAATAGGATAGGATCTGAAATGAGCCTTATCTCGTGGAATATTGTTCCATGAAGAGAAACTTTTATAGAACTTCTGCTCAATATTCTCTCTCAATATCAAGAATGTTATTCGTTCACTTTCTTTTTCTTCGCTGCTGTTCCGTACCGTTGTGATTCTTTTTTCTCAAGGTTATCGTCGCCCATACCGCGATTTATAATCAAAACTCTATAAAGTCAACAATTGCTCCCCAAGTTCTAAGAATATTGAAAAAATTGTTGAAAAGTTTGAATTATTAGAGAAACGCTATAAAAGCTATATTGATACATGGAGATTACGTCAAATAATTTCATGATCATTTATAATTTAAGAAACAATAATTGAATTGGCAGAGACAGAGGTGATCTTGTAAACATTGTGATACATAATTATTCATAATGAATAATCAATGGAATAAAAGATTAAGGAAACGAAAAGTGAAATAAATCTTTTTCAGATACAATGAATATTCTCAATACAAATAAAGGGGACTTGATATAAACATGTACTGAAAACGTTTGAATATCAATCGCGCCAAGAATTTGTTAGCTGGTGGTTTCGACACATTATAGATGCGTGTTTGGAATAATCTTTTTATAAACTAATTCTGGCCTCGATTTAAGCTCTCCAAATGTCTTCCGCAATCAGCCGGTCACACGAAAATAGATTCTTGAAACAAAGACTTATAAAAACGGTTGTTGAATCGTTGAATGAGAATAAGAAAGATGAGCATTTCTCACTCCGTTTTTTTATTAGTTCTGTCACAAACATCTATTTTAAAATATTCTTGTTTGAATAAAAGAAAGAAATACTGTATTGCAAATGAAGCTCCAAATGTTAAAGTTCACATGGTTGATTTTTTTGGTATTTTCATGTCATTGACCAATCTGTCTCCAAGACAAAAGAATACCCTCAGAGTTTTCTCTAAATTATCAAATTCTGTTGAATAGTAATAATTTATTATAAATTATTATGACTCTTGATTTTTGATTCTGCAATATTGGTCTCGGATTACGATTCCTTATGCCATTACTAAAAATAAGTCTGGGATATCAGCACTTGGTTATGACTGCGAATGGCGTAATAATTGTACACAGTACCAATCAGTTGTAAACTGCCGCTCATTGCAATGTATGAGGAAACCTGTTACCTCTCATTACCATTAATACATTCTGATGGGAATAGAATCATTACTGAATATCAGCTTAATTGCCTGGGTAATTACACCAATTTTATTAAAGCTCAACTCTGCTGTATGATCTGACAAACATTTATAACGATTTAGGCGTTAGATAGTGGACAGTAAAACAATGATGGAGAACTCAGGGAAAAATTGACTGTACAATTTAAAATTGTTCCAAAGCCAAATATTTCATGGATAGGGTCCACAGAAATCAACCAATTTAATTATTATTAACTAAGTATTCTCATTCCTTAATTTTCACAGTAGAATCGTGAATTGAGTTATTAATAGGAGTAACTACATTAATTTCACTGACTCACAGAAGTATTAATTAATAAGGAGAATTAATGACAGAGTTATTCTATACAATACAAAAGAAATAATGTACTGTACTTTGTTTATTTTCGTTTTTGATAATGTAGTTGGTAAGCCCCACCAGTAGGCGTGACTTTGTATCAACCAATGACTGGCCTTCAACTGTATCGTTGGATAGGCTCCTCCTACCGACCAATCATAACACACCTTGCTTCGTATAAGATAGATTCTTTTCTCTCAATAGCGTTTATTCCCAAAAACATGCAAGTGTGCTGCAAAATTGATTTCTATTCTCAAGAGTGAGATAATAATAATAGAGGCCCTCTCACTCAATCATAATCCAATCAATGAATTATTTAATCTTGGCCAGCAAAACCATTCCATTTAGCGTATTTTTTCAGTGAACGATTAAATATTAGATAATGATAATTCAAATGGTGTATAATTCAAATAGATTATGATAAAAAAATGTATAATTATCAATTTCTTCCAGTTTGCATTTTAATTGCAGTCGGGTATCTCTGATTAAAGATGATTGAATTAGTGATCTTCGTCCCTTATCAATAATAGTAGACCAAACAGAAACAACACAGAAATAACTCAATAGATTGATTCACATAAATGTGAGTCATTTTCTTATTTCCTCTTACAAGGTCAAGATTACTGATGTTGAAGCAGCCTCAGTAAAGAATTAATAGTTAATGGTTGTTTCGATATCTTTGGTATTTAGTTATTCCTATTCTAAGATGCGCCTGGGTGATTGGGATAAAAAAATATTTGGTGCAATCTCGATGAGCATGAATGAAATATCATGTTTTATAGTAAGGCTGGGCAGCAGGAGGGTCGGAATTGTTTCACAAAGTACAATCAATACTCCTCTCAAAAGCACGTGCTAAATGAACGAGCAGGAAATTTTTCCATTACTTTGTTACGTAAATTGTTTTCGTTTTCCAATGAACAATTTTCCAACATTAATTGCGTTTATTGGATCCCAGAATCATACTCATTACAGATTTCATTCAATATTGAGGCAGAAACCTAATTGATTAGTTGAAGGAAAAGTGATGAACTTTGACAAGCTAACAATGTCGGTGGATCTTGTGAGGAAATTAAGAATTTTCTTTGGGAAGATTGTAAATTTCCCTTTGGGAAAATTGAAAGATTTGTGATGAGAATGCTGATTGATATTAACAGAGCTGTGTTATAAGTTCGTTATAAAGCTTGTTATAATTTTTCTTTATGTTCTTGTTTGATATTTTTGCTCCGTAAAATCATATTGTAGAACTACTTTTCGAAACCTGCAAAGTAAATGAATTTTACCTATATGTCTGGTCAATGACATTCGTCAGTAGATATCTGAATCCACACCGAATCTTTGTCGAAAGATCCGATTTGTCAACAACCGGTTTTATCTGGCGTACATATAGAACTTACCGGTAATAATCATTGACTCAACAAGAGTAGGCAATGAATATGATTATCATCACATCAACAGTGCAGTGCTAATGACAGTTGAAACGAAACTTTCAAGGTACTCTGAACACAGTTGAGATAGAACTTCTCAAGGTACCCTTTGATTTGAAACTACTTGAAACTTTAAATTATTAGACGAAGACGATTCAGTTATAATCTTGTTTTATGTCATATAAAATAATTAGGCCTATGTAATATTTGTTTTGAATCATTGCTCGCAACTAGTTCATGCAATTCAACTACAGTAATGTAGATAACCAGAAACTATGCAATTATTTTAACAAACTCATGCAAAAGCCCAGAAACCAGAAATTGACTGGACAGACATGAAAATTTATTGATACAATAGGGTGTGCATGAAAGGCATCACTTATTTTTCCAGAATTACGATAGTGTTCCAAAGAAGCCCTTTCAAATGAAACGAGTTCACCCCGTGCAGCGCAAAGCGCTGCTCACTTGAATTTACTAAATTTCTTTTAGTTTCTAAGTTTTAAATAGTTTCTATTTTGACTATCCGCAGCTGACAGCAGCTCATTCATACGTTGTACAGATGTCTATTTATTTAAATAGTCACTGTACTACTTTTAGAAAAACTTTTCTAAGCTCTATCTATGTGTCATTTCACAAACTAACTCAGATTTAATAATTTTGTACATTTTATGCCAACTGATTTATGGCAACCACAGGTTTACCCTGTGGAAACCCTGTGGAAACCACAGGTTTTAATAAAATATTTTAGGTTTTAATAAAATTTCTCCCATTTAAAATAATTACAGTATTTTTGAAAAACAAATAGAGCCTGCAAAAATTCGATTTTTTATCTTTCTTTTGGCGCAACGGCATCAAAATCAGTACACTCAAACTTCTCCACGAACTTTTCAAACTCGGGCACGAAATTCTTTTAATACTATTTATAAGATAAATATTATTATTCAATGAGGGTTGCCTTGAAGAGTTTAAATATGAGGAATAGGCTATAGGTAAAAGAAAATAAGTTTCTATAATACAGTAATATATTGTAAGAATCCAATGAAACAGCTCGAAAAAATACAGCTTAATTAGAATGTATCTCCTGCATAGAACTACAGTCTACGTGGCTCGAACATGACTCTCAATCTACATAAGCATTTGATTAATAGCACAAACAAACATAAGGTACCCAATTTATTATTGAATTCTCGTCAAACACATACCTTTATGCGAGGCGAGGTTGAGGTTAAAAGGACTAAGGGGAATAATAACTTCTATTTCTCTGAATTATTACTCTTCTATTACTTCTATTCTCTCTGGAATTCTCAGGCTTTGACCTCTTAAAAATGGAAAATCCGGAATTCGGGACACAATATAGTATACATTCCACTGTAGATTACTATAAATACAGCAGCAAAATTGATTATGTAAGAGCATTCTATTTTTCAAGGCTACTCTGAAAATACATTCAATTCATTATTCTTGCTGTTAAGGAAGCCGAAAAATGGTTATATTTTTTTATAAGATCTTCTACGATAGAAGCAGTTGGGTCACCAGAATAAAAAAAAAACTATTATTTAAATAATGAAGTTGTTTCGCCACGTGATGCGCTCTGTTTTGCTCACACTATATCAGTATATTCTAACAAGTTGTGCTATTATAATAAAATAACTATTGAGTAAACAAATAAATTCAGAAGATCGAGCGAAGACGTTAAATGTTCAGTGTATATCGTACGTCATTGAAGACGCAAAAAAACTGTCAGGAAAAAGCATAGTTTCGATTATATTCAGTACGATATGAGGAAAACAATCTGCATTACTACTTTTTACCATACTACCTTAGCCGAATAATTATTGCTACTTTTGCTTTTCTTCTATTTTAAATCGTTCTTCAATTGATATATTAACTGAAATTGATACAGTAATACGAATTCTCAAAGAATTCTTGGAATTTCTAATTGCATTCAATACGTCATTATCAATCTCGACAATATCAGTCCAAAATTATTGTGAATTTTGAGGTTTGAAAATACAAACGTGACCATACCATGTCATATTAAACGTACCAATCATTAATTTTTTTTCTGAATTTTTTTTTCAAATTCGTGATGGAGGGGAAATTTTGAGAGATGGAATAATGTCGATAGCTGAGCTTGGACCATTGGATAATATCCCGCTCGGTCTAAAAAGAAATATTTAGAAGTGTTTTTCTAAATTATTCTCTTGAAAATAAATTAAAGCAAAATTCAGACAATCTGATCTCTTAAGGTGGCAAAATCTGTTTGATTAACTGAAAAAATTCCATAGAATTCTAGTTTCAGACGTTGGATTCTCGAGAAAAAACTTTCTATAACCCAAATATTCTAGCATTTTTCAAGACGGTTCATTCTACTCTGAAATATTTCTACAGTATCTATACGGTTTCTGTCTAGAATCAGACGAAAATCAACATGGAAATCGGAATCTATAATAATGTGTATCATTGTCGAAGATTGATCGAGTACTAGTTATACTTTCACATCAATTTGAGTACTTGTATTCAGTTGTTGAATGTTCATGGATGAGCGTACAAGCAGCAAGTCTTCAGCAAGCTGCAAGAAACCGCGATATAGTGGAACGTCATCAAAACTTTGAGGTGTGAGGAAATTACCTTGAAAATTGTTTCTAGCAATTTCTATCTAGCAATTGTTTACAGTTTGATTCCTGGATTATGTTCATTCATCACAACTCTCACGATTTCATGATCGGTTACTTGTCGACTACAGTTGAATAGACTGTGTTTTCACGAGAAACCCCGTATATCACGACAACTTGAATCATCCAAGAATTTTGAATTACGTCAGAAGAGTAGCGCCGTTTGTTTTTACAATAAATCAAGACTTAATTAATAGTCGCTTTGAGAATAATGAAATATCTTGGATTTGAATCTCCAATGCAACTACGCAGCTACCCACCTGCACCTGTTGTTTACAATAATATTTTCTTTCTGTTTACTGATTCCTTGGCGGTCGGCGCTATAGCCCATAGAAGTATTTCCACAGTATATTGAAGAAAAGAATTTTCTCTTATATAGGCTACCGTGAATATTTTCGGATTCATAGTATTTTTCCCGATAATTACTGGTATTAATTTTCGAATGAACGTTATCAATTCAAATCCAAATAAAGTACTGTAATCTTTTAAACCAAAGTGATAAAGTATACTTGATCCAATATAACAAATCAACAATAATGTAATAGATTCACGTACGGTATTCTGTTCTTTAAAAACGGTATTCCGGGGGCTACTATAAATATTGTTTTGACAATATCAAACTTATCTGATTATTTACATATGAAATAATTAGATTATGTTAACTGGTGAGGTTTTTAGATTGATTCTTTGGATCGTTATTGATTGATATTTTGTTCAAAAAGCTTTAGAAAGTTAAAAAAATATATTTCAAGATTTGGATGAATGATCGCCAAAAAAGAGATATGAAAGAATAAAAATTAATTAAAACAAACTAAGAGCGACAGTTTATCTCTCATTAATTGCTCTCATTTATCGGAAGTGAGCTTGTTTTTGGGTTGTATTTTACGAAGGTGATGCCCAAATGAGCTCTAGGCTTGTGCATACTCATGTTCTAGGCGGTAGGCTCATCCAGAATGAGTTAACTTGAACTTGAAATATTTTCTATTCAGCATGCAACTTGACAACTATGTTCTTCTCATCAAATAAACACACTTCAAGTTTAGAGATGTCATCTTGAAAACCGGTTCACTTCCTTTTCCTGCTAGTACTTGAGACACTTATGGTTCACTTCACTAACTTGATATGTCGATCCACACCAATCGACCTTGAGATTGATAAGTTATCGCCGGTATCTCATGGTAAGACTTAAGAACGGCGTTAACCTTAAATTTTGTTGGATCAACGTCTATGTTTCAATTATTTTAAAAAATACCTTTTTCTAATGACTAATTAAAGCCAGTTTTTATACTTACCGTACTTCAAAAACCCTTATTGCTTATTACTTATCAAAGTGAATCTCTCCAAGTAAAGACATAATGACAAAGGAACATACTTTTCCCAATTAACATCTATAGATTAGTTATTTCGAGATTTTTAAATGTGTCAATTAAGATGAATATTTTTAAAACTGAAAAAATCATCCATTTCTTATCTAAATAATTATAAGTTACATTGGTGGACTATTTTTAATAGAGCGGAAATTAATATTATCAAAATATTTTTAATTATCGTGTTCAGAACTGACATAAATTTCTCAAATGTTCAGCTATTACGTTGTAGTGCATATAAGAAAATTCAGACTAATTTGTCAGAGTTAGTTGCGTATTAGCTTGAATTTGATAACGATATTATGATGATTGATTTCATATTCTTTTGGGTTATCTCATACATTCCAATGAATTGAGAGAGATTCGTTGAAATGTTAGTCATCAATTAGATCATTTCAACAAATTTCAACACGGTCATTAAATACATAATTTTTTTGTCAAATATCTTTATTCAAAAAGTTGTCAGTGATTAACAAATTGACAGGGATATCTATATAACTTTATGATTCCTCTCATATTCATCGTTATTCATTTCCTCCCCTCATTATTGACGTTTCTTATATTTTATTAGCTTCATAAATTATGAAATAACAGAAGCAATTGATTCTGAATATAGTTTCCTAATCTTACCAAATTAATTCCAGTATAGATTAATTATATCTTAATATGGGTTCAGTTTTTATAAAGAACATTTTTATTGTTATTCAGGTTATTCTATTTCTATATTGTATTGTTTAGTGAAGTAGAAATATGAATAAGAGCCGTTCTCAAATGATTGGCCAGGCTACTTAGTAATTTTATAATAATTAATACTAATTTAATTCAAATAAATATTTCATTCACTAATCTTAGTATATTGAATTGAATAAATGATAGTCTACCACAGAATAGGAATGGGTTCTATATAGAACCCATACATAGAAACTATATAGTTTCTCTTTGATGACACATACTTTTGATACTCACGTGAATATTACTATAGATTGTGAATCATATTTTATAGAAGAATGTGCAGACATTCAAGCAAACTCGGAAAGTTTAAAGTTTTAAACACACTCAATCACCGGTCCAATAGATTTGATTGATCGCTCAGGAAATTCGTTTCGGTTACAGAGGCTTATGATGAAGTTAATAAATGTTATTTTTTCTTCATTTTTCAGGTACGGTGATGAGATGTCTAAAAACTACACAATAGTAGTGCAAGACGTCGGATCAGCGTCAGCATCAGCAGCATCAGCAACAGCATCAGCCGCCTATGACCTTGAGTACGACCGATTTATTTCTGACGTATGGATCGGAGTGGTTCTGACATTGATGGTGCTCTCTTGTGTCGGATGCTTATGCTCCTGCTTTCTCTACCATAAGTTCCAGCAGTGGAAAAGATCAGGTACAATACCCTATAACTATAACCTATATGAATGCTCATAGTAGTAATGCGCATAGTATTATAAAACATAGTTGGTATTAATATCAGCTTATCACTATTGCTAGCTTTTAAAGGTTCATGATTGTAGTGGTGAACATTATGGTACGGGAAATGTGTAAAGAGTGAGCTCATAAGTTCATACTATCACATCGTACTACATAGTGATTTAGTGATTTTAGTGGTAGTCATGGAAACGGAAAATCTGTGAAGAGTTGTTGGAGGAATGATTCATGACAGTATGAGTCCACTGAAACCGTTTTCATCCGAAAAAGTCTGAACGTCCGAATTAGGCCTACTAACATTAGAATCAAATGACCGGCAGTTCGGACGTTTTTGTACAAAAACGGTTTTAGTGGACAACGAGGCTAAGATTTGAATTGATGATTGAAGAGTCCCGTAGCCTTTTAGTAGTTTATTTACACTGCTTGGAATACTATCAGTCGTGAACATGTAGGGAAATTTCTGAAGAATTGGTTGTCGGAATCTTCCTATACTCTAGTTTCTCAAACTTTTCAACGTTATTTCAAAGATTATAAAACCTAAATTATAAAATTTTAAGATTTTATAAAATGTAAATGGGTGTGCCAATAATTGGTACACTAAATGAATATTTTTTTTGAAAAATTACCAAAATAAGGAAGCCAATTTGAAGATTTGAAATGCATGTTATTATGAATTCTCATTGATAGGAGCCTCATTACCGTATCTCATTAATAGTGGCTTATTGTTTTGAACTCACATTCCTATTCAATTTCCTGCTAGTAGAACGCACACTACTCCTGCTTGCAATATTCATGAATGTGTGTGCCTATCATGCAAATTATCAACTTTTTGCAGTTGTATATTTTAATCAGTGTATGATTACAGTTTGAGTAACAGCGATTTGATTCCTTTTTTATCATGCAAATTATCAACTTTTTGCAGTTGTATTTTGGTCAGTGTATGATTACAGTTTGAGTAACAGCGACTTAATTTATTTTTTATCATGCAAATTATCAACTTATTGCAGTTGTATTTTGGTCAGTGTATGATCACAGTTTGAGTAACAGCGATTTAATTTCTTTTTTCAGTATTGGAAAACCGAGGTATGGACGACAGAGAAAACACGTATGACATTGAGTCGCTACCTTCTTACACACTAGTCACCGGTCTACCGAGCTATGACGAAGCCATCGAACAGCTGAGGAAGGTGAACGAAATTAAGGAAATCCCAAGAACTCCTGAACTTGCCAAGCTCTCTGTCGGAGACTTGTTAACTGCGTATAAACCTGACAAAAGGTGATCGCGCAGGAGGAAGTGTCTTTGTGATATGACTCACTTTCAATTACAATTCATAGCGCTCTCAATAATCAGAGTAGGCAGGCCTACCTCGTGACACAGTGTTGTGAATTGAATTGTAGTTTCACAACGATTTCTTCCGCACGTGTATTCTACGGAAGGTGATGTAGTGCAGATTCCAATCACTATATAGGAAGATACAGGCGATACAGCGATACGATACCTGTGAAGTTAGTTCATCTCTATCAAGAACAAGAGGATGATTTTTCATAATAGGCTGCATCGTTGTGAGCAGAAAGTAATTTATGTGTTTAATTTTATTGTTATTATTAGGCCACTCTCTTTTAGCTTTAATGTGTTCTATATGGAAGAATCAATAATTTATTGTATAAGATGTGCTAATTTTACGTTTTAGTAATTTTGTATTGGGAAAATCAAAGATTGTAGATGACTGATTGTGATACCATATATATTAAGAAAGAACAAACGTTTTCAAATCCTCAAATACTTCCGATAAGAAGATTATGGAATGACTTTGGTCGTGTTGTTCAAAAGTGTTGAGTTGATTTGAAATTTAACTTGATACAGAATTCAGCAGGGGAGACCCACCTACTTTACAGACGATTAAATTTTAGACAAATTTCAGTTAATCAAGAGTTTAGATAATCAAATTCCGATTATGGAACAAATTTAAAAGCTAAGAACCACAAGTGAATTCCTCATACTGTTAAAACTTGTGGACGGTATACTGAAAGTTTGAATATAACTTTCAGTAGATAATATTAGTTGTGATACAACTACTAACTAATGCAGGTATATACATGTATTGCTAATAAATCATTTTGAAGCCTGTACATAGTGCACAATGTTGCAAAATAGATACCCATTTTTATTGTTATCTTAACAATAATAATAACATATTAGGAAATATTTACGAATGAAAGCAATAACACAAAACAATATTTATTTATTCATGTATGTGAGTGTGAGTGCGTGAAAATATTGCATTTAAGCTGAATGCTTGAGTTGTGCAACGATCAAAATCTTAATTTTCAATTAAAACGTCTTAAAATTATTGTGATATGGTGGTTCGACCAGGATTGCATCTAATTCATGTGTTGCATTAGAAGAGGAAATATTAGTATCATACTACTATTTTTCTATTGAAATATTTCTAGTCCAACGATAAAGTTCGAATTGCAAGCTGAAGTTGTCATAGTCGCTTGATATAATATTTTAATTAGTAGTTAGTATTAGATATTGAGTTGTAGTATTTATTATAATTTTTTATTTAATATTATTGATTGGGAGTTGATTAAATCAGTGCACTAATGCATTGGTGACTAGCCTACTTTTATATCAGTATTATTAAGAAGTATTAAAATGTTTTCACAATCACAGACAAATATTTATAGACCACTTACAATTTTTCACATAATTTAATTCTAAATTGACTTTACTTTTAAGATGATTGCAGCAATATTAAGCAGAAAATTCTTTGTTGAAGAAAAACTTTAAAAAGAGAAGATAATGTTTTTATTCTCTTTGAAGTAATCGAATATCATTAGATCTCAAATTAAATTTTAATTTATATAATTTCAAATGAGAAAATTATAATAGAATAAATTCAAAAAATTCGGTTTTATTGCCGAAATATCGAGGTTTATTGCCGTAAAAAACAAAAGGCATGATTTAATTTTTTATTCCAAGAAAAAAAAATTTCATAAAATGTTTAATAATTGAGAATTTCTTGATCAGCATCACATAATAAATTACAAATTTACAATAACTTGACAATATCGCATTGATGAAAAATATCACACGAAAAAATATAACCTGAGTTCCTAGGATTAGAAGTTGAGAATTCAAAATTGATTTCAAAATAGGCCTGTCAAAAATACATAATGTCACCGCAAGAGTTTTTTTCAATACAGTTAATCAATATTGTAATAATTTTTCATGCTCTGCGTATCAATGAGATAGGCCTTCTGATTATTATTATAAATTTATGTGTGACTTCAAAATTCTTCCTTTGTTCTCGTACTGATAAGGAATTTAATAGCTTGTATAAAGCCAAGTACTTACTGAAACATTTTTATAATAATTCTTAATAATTTTACTGTATTGAAGTATTCGCTGAGACTGTTGATAATGTTTGTTTATATCGAATGATGGAAACTGTGAATATTTTATACAAAGAAACACAATGTTTTTGAAATCTAATATTGTCTGATTATTTTCTCACCCTTCTGTGAAGAGTAAAACTGTCTACCTACTGAATTATCTTGAATTATTTTGACAAGTTCTCAATATTGAGAACCATAATCAAAAATAGAAATCCAGGGAAGTTCTCAAGTTCACTTAAAGCAAAGCAGTGAATGGTTCAAATTAATAGGAATGGGGCTTACAACTGTATAGCATAATGGTTGAAAAAGAATAATAGGTGTAGTAAAATCAATTTTATTCTAAACATCAACATCTTTCAAGTATGCTGCGTCTTAAATTTGAATAATTATTGTATTTCAATTTTCTCCAGATCAACTGGCTCCACAAACTGGCCATAACACAATCATGATTCTCGTTAGCAAAACAGAAAATATATACGGTAGATAGAAGGACCACATAATGAGTTAATTATTTTATAGTTTGTAAGTTTAGAAATGTAATGTTGATAACATAATTTTGAAATCTCATTAGTTCACATCAAGCTTATATCATATTATATACTCAGAAATCTTAATTCTCATTTCATTCACAGATAAGTTTGACTTTTGATCAAAAGTCTTTATACATTGCAAAATACTCAGGGAATTTGATATTGAATTTTAGAACATCATGATGATCTAAAATAATTGCAGAAGACCATTAGCTAAGTGACAAAAACATTCGAGCTACAAACGTCTACCATGTATCTTTGAAGTTTGAGAAATTGTTAATAGAACCAAAATTATTTAGCACTCAATCTCAAGAACACCTTTTTATTGGTAGTTGTGTTGCTATTGATCAAAAAGTAGCCTACTCATTGACATGGAACCAAGCTGTTAGGTAATGAAGTAGAAAAACGACTTTGAAAATGAATTTAATTGGAAGAGAACATTATTTTGGATTACTCAATCTCAACATCACGCATAGCACGACAGAAAATTTCCTTAAGAAATTATTGTAATAAATGAATGATTGCTATCTTCCAATTATTGCCGAACGCATTACAATAGGGAAATCAATCATCTGTAACACAGCGAATTAGGAAAATCTAAAGTCTTCATTTCATATTAATATTACAATGGATTGGTTAACTTTTTATACGCTACTATTTATTCCTTTGCAACTTTAATATACCGTACAGTTACAGTCTCCCCACTTTTCCACAGCATTCACATTTTAATTATTTTGTAAAGGGTATAAAGAGATTCATTGAAGGATGACATGAGACAACCTCTTATCCTAATTATTTGGTTTTTGTAAAAAAATTTCATGATATTATCGAGGTAAATAGTATTTTAGAAAATTTATCTCATGACATTCAACGTTAGCAGGGTATTAGAACGTATAGGTATTAGAAGGCAAGTTAAACAAGGGAATCAAGGAATTGAGACTACAAAATAATCATATATTTTTTATGGTCTGAACTCTCATAAGAAAATAATAATTTATCTGGTCGTAAATACAACACTAACAGAATTTTAAAAAAATTTCAACGTTATTTAGGCCTACAGCAAATATGGAAGTCTTATATCTAAATTTGAATTCTTGTGCACTTGGATTTTGTGGCCCCATTATAAAATATGTGTCGGGATGCCACTATATTTCAATACAAAAGACTCATTTCATACGAAAAAAATACTTATTTTTATTTTATCAAGTACTTATGTAAACGTTTTGTTATATCGGCTTGTTTCTTAAAGACTTGTAAGAAGTACTGTGAAACAGGAAAGGGACGGGCATACACACTAGACATGGATGTCATATATAGTTGGTAGCTTTTCCAATTTACTCATGAGTCTAGTAGGTATGGCCTTTTTCCCTTATTACAGTACTTCTACTTCAATGAAACAGGCCCAAGGTCTTAGTATGAGGTTCGTATTGATGTTGACAAACATCATTCTAATAAACAGCAAGAGCTGTTTTGAAGCTATAATTCATGTGTTCCCTTCTATTCTGCGTTGCGAAAATGATTGGTAGTAAAAAAGAAAAACGCAGATATCTGAAAATAGTTAGTGGATTTCTTGTTTGTATGGATAGCAGCTTTGAAAAACATGACGACCTTACTTATGAGTAAACAGCAGCCACAACCAATAAAGCGCATCCTGTTTTGTGCAGTGTGTGGTACCACGGGCTTCTAGTTTGAGACTCTGTTGTGTTGCTCGCATCCAATCTTTACGTGATAAGCAATTCAATTTTTGTTTCCTCTTGCAAAAAATCATCAGGTGTGACAGACATGCGGGAGAAGCCAGAAAAAAAATTAATAGAATATCATTGTTCTATTCACCATAAAGCTTGACTATCGAGCTTTTGTGTTATGAACAATAATGCAATAAAACAAAATTTAATTAAATTGTAAGCATCACATTAGGATTGAGAATTCATAATATATGAAACTGTATGGAAACTGATCTGAATTCTGAACTACCCGTTCAGAAAGCCAAGAATTGAACATCCTGGAACAATTTCAAATTCTCAAACATTCCATCAATCTCATACTTTATGATCAACTCAATTTGAAATCAAGCACTTATGAGTCTAAAGATGCACTCAAGTCTTATCAAGAACTTAATATGATCATAGACTAACTGTAGGCCTTTAAAGTTAGTCTATGTTATGATGTAGTGTGTGTTAGCCTTTTCCTTATTCTATGATATTTTTAAAATTTTATGAGATATGCCATAGTACCTAAAAAGTACTAGCTCAAAGCTGTACTTTTATATAAATTAATGCTATCGTATATTTTTGTTGATTGTGTTCCCTGGGAGGGGCGTTGCAAAGAATGGAGGGGGGATACAAAACGCCTGCAAAGTATATAATTATGCAACCCGCTCAACATCCAAAAATTATTGTCCAAATTTTATCGTTCGTCTGCGGCGTGGGGCGGAAAAGGAGTCTAATAGAAAATAAAGTGTATTATAATAGACTGTAATCCCACTTATCAAAAACCATAGACCTTTTTTGAAAAGTTGGTCTGGAAGTATGGACGCACAACCTATTCTTGAAAACGGGTAAACCTGTGATCATAAACACCCGAGATGAAGATTTAGGTTACCGTACTGTATAGGCTTGAACTACCTATTTGAAACCCATCTGGATGCCACTCATACCAAGTAAGTTCTGCATTGAAAAATACCATTCCCCCACAATAGAAACAAAATTCTATTGGATGACTACAAAACTATAATGCTAATTACGGTACTCATGTAGAGAAATATACAGGGGCGGATGAATGTCTGTGCTTTGGGGGGGTGGTTTAGGAAATTTTGAACAATATTAAGAGTGAAAAACAGAAAATCTAGGGGCTAAAACTACAACGTTTTTCTTACATAAATATTAAAATTATGTGATATTTTTATAAAATTAAGTATTTTTCCAGTGTAAATCACAACAAAAGTTCAAGTTAACATGAGATGAGCAAATTTTAAAATGAAAACACGCACACTGATGAAAAGTATGTAACAACCTGTCAACCTCAATACAAATCTCAGTATGAAACGAACAGACTCAATAGTCCATCTGGATACATTGAGATTTGAAGCCAGTTTATGGATTCGAAATAATATGTTAATAATTTAATGGTACTCAGCAGCATTTATTGATAGAGGTTTTTCACCAAAAGACCCTCTTATGCATGGGAGCCTACCATACTACCAACGAGCATCAGACAAAAGGAAGGAACGGCATCTGAACTTAAATTGAAGAGGTTTTTAATATTAGTGAGTCTCTGCTCATTGGTACTTTTTTTTGTGATCAAGAAGACAGTAATATAACAACTGCAATTAGAATATTTTAGGAGTTATTGTTCAGATTTGAACCATCAATAATTGGACAATAAATAAATTTAAACTATCAATATTGAGAGATAATTGTTTTTCCAGCAAAAATTTGTTTATGTTTCATTTATATTGACACTGTTCATGTTGTATCGTACAATGCTAAATAAATATTTTTGATTTGAGAATAAATATTGTATGAATAGTTTAAAAATTTTGGATGGCCTGGCACCGCTGCTCTATATATTTGCGCCAAATCCACGGCTCGCATGTACCAAAAAACTTCCTCGGACCAGCACTGCCGACGTTGAGCAGAAGCAATGCTTTCTACGTTCCTTTTTAAAATATAACCATTTAAATCCTCATTTTTGTTACAAAATAATACTAACGTATCTCTACTCTAATAATTATAAAACTACGGAAACTATAATCCTATACATATTAGTTTTTGATAAGTAATTGGAAAGCAAAATTTTCAATCTCTGTAGCGGACGGGGGGGCGGTCGCCCACCCTCTTAATCCGCCCCTGATGGGTGCCTAAAGGTGAAATTTTTGGGACAGATCATCTCACAACTGGTTGCAAATAAAATCATAAATTTTTGAGCAAAGATGCCTGAATGTATTGTCTCTTCACCCGCGGACAGCTAAAAATCTAAAGAATTCAAAGATTCTAGAAATAGTCAATATTTATTTGAAATTCCCGGTCGATAACAATATCGATCATACTGTATCAAAAGCTGACGAACGATTCGAAGTCTTACGAAAGACTGACTATTAGATTGATTTTCGAATTATTACAATAAGCAAATTGATAATTGAAAATTTTATCATATTAACTAAATAAATTATTTTATCGATTGTTGAATGTTTTATGCAAATATAATATCTTGGCATCACTGATTGATCAGCTGACTTGCTAGTATCAGCTGTGAGATGAAATCCATGCTCACTCACACTTCATTTCTGCTTCGTAACCAGTAGTGTTAACAGCGGTCGAATATATTTTCTGAATTTTTCGAAATATTTACGAGTGCTTTCAACTACAGTCTATTTTTAAACTAATACAGTGAAGCTCTCAATTATAACCAGTGTTCAACTTCATAATTTGGTGGTTAAATGAAGCAAATTATACTACAGTTTGAGTTGTAAAGTTTTTGATCCGGCAATTCTACTATTGAGGTCAGTTGATCTTATTTATTTTCAAAGTGAATAATATTAAAGTTTTAAATATTTTCTAATCAGTTGAACTATTTAAAATTTTCAAATTTCTTTACATTTGAGTATGGTTGATATCTGAAGTCTACTTCACAAATTGGTCGAAGTTATTGAAACCGATATGGAGTCGTCATTCTCAACAAATATTCCAAACTTTAATATTCATTTACTCTTAGTTGATTTGATTTTGATTTGAGATCTCGTTATATTCCATTCATCAATACAATATATGTAGTTTTTCACAAATAGTTTTCATGAAATTTATCCAGCCATTTCCCTGTGCTAATCTAACAATTCATTCAATAAATCCTATGGTTCTTTATTTTATTTAATCAATTCAAAGTGAAGCAGGTTTTACTTGGTTCAATTATTCCAAACTTTACCCTTCATCTTAGGAGATATTGAAGTGCTTGTTTTTCGAAGTCTAGTTATCTTCACAAACTCATTGGATGAGTATGCTTAAGGGTTTTATCTTAACATTGTGAATATTAGACTATTATTTAATATCATAAAAATATTTAGCCTATGCATAGCAATAATTATTAACAAATTGAAAATACAAGCTAAACTCAAGTTTCATTTGTTTCAACAGGATGAATTTTGAAAAATACAAAAACAAACATGAACAATCGATTATTGGAAGGCATCAATTATGTATTGAATGGTAACCCCACTACAAAGGGAGGTTGAGGGTCAAGTTCTCAAGAGGGCCGGATGCGCCCTAACTTCGCCCTCCCAGGAATCAATTAAAGGCAGTCATTCAACACATTCAATACAAATAAAGATGTGGAATCAATCAAACCAAGATGCGGTTAAGTGAATCTCGTATCAGGTATCTTTCCTTAAATTACTAGTTGAAGAGTTAGGCTAGAATTATCTAACATTGTCCCAGAGTAGCGGGTGGGGTATAGGGGTGGGACGTTTATGGTTGTTAGTCATGTAGCATACTCTGACACAATCCTGTGCAGTACCACGTCATCATGCTAGTTTTGCGATGAGGGTGTCTTCTGTCTTGGTCGGGCGCTTTAATAGCAGCACCGCCATGCAGTGCAGATGTAAATGTACATGTTTTCACCATCGTGCAATGATGGGATATGTGGTACTGTGCCTGTGATTGCATAGTTGGATGTGAGTCAAGATAACAGCCATAAATAGGGATTGAGCTAGATAGGGGGTGGGACGTTTATGTTTGTTAGTCATGTAGCATACTCTGACACAATCCTGTGCAGTACCACGTCATCATGCTAGTTTTGCGATGAGGGTGTCTTCTGTCTTGGTCGGGCGCTTTAATAGCAGCACCGCCATGCAGTGCAGATGTAAATGTACATGTTTTCACCATCGTGCAATGATGGGATATGTGGTACTGTGCCTGTGATTGCATAGTTGGATGTGAGACAAGATAACAGCCATAAATAGGGATTGAGCTAGATAGGGGGTGGGACGTTTATGTTTGTTAGTCATGTAGCATACTCTGACACAATCCTGTGCAGTACCACGTCATCATGCTAGTTTTGCGATGAGGGTGTCTTCTGTCTTGGTCGGGCGCTTTAATAGCAGCACCGCCATGCAGTGCAGATGTAAATGTACATGTTTTCACCATCGTGCAATGATGGGATATGTGGTACTGTGCCTGTGTTTGCATAGTTGGATGTGAGACAAGATAACAGCCATAAATAGGGATTGAGCTAGATAGGGTGGGTCCCCGTAGGATATTTGCAGATTTCAGTCGAGTATCGTAGTGTCCTAGTCAGTGTTCTGTGTGGTAGTTCCACTGCGTTGTCACTATGATTGCGGGCTCGATTCAGCATCATTTTTATGACGAGGTGGTAACTGTTACACTGTAGCCTGTTGGGATCTATTATACAGGAGACTGGGAATTGCAAGTATAAGATTGTAGTGCCTTCAGCAAAGGGGTTAGAACTTAGGGAAGGGGGTACAAAAGATATTTTTTGATAGCTTTTAAGCTGCATGTATATTATATAAGAGTCATTTCCAATTTAAAATTTATACTTATTCAAAAATTTTTGATCATAGCATTGCCTCCAGCCTTTGCTGGTTGGCATGGGGAAGGGGGGTTCAAGCTATTATGGCTTTGGGGCTGTATTTATTCTAGCCTTTATCATAAGTATTAACTTGCATGCTTTGATACGCCAAAAGGCGCAGATATTCTTGAGTTCTAACTCAAGAGTTGAATGATTTGGTACTTTTCTACACATGCTAGAAAAGAAAACTGCTTAAGGCACTCTCTCACACACGCTGAGAGGTGCAGATTCATGATTATTATTATTCTACTAATAGGATTTAAGTTACAGACATCAATGAGAGTTAGAAACTCTTAATGAGTGATGTAAATGCAGATATTGAAATATCTGTTTATAAGACGCTCTCCTACACACGATAGGAGAGCGCAGTAGTTTAGGGCATTCTCTCACACACGCTGAGAAGTGCTGAATCATGATAATATATTATAATTATTATTAAATTGATTAGTTCTAGTTTAAGGAATATTTCACGTATAGTACTGTTAGAAAGTTAGAAATTCTTATAGATGCTGAAAAGTGCAAATATTCTCAAGATATTGAAAAATCTTCATTTAAGACGCTCTCCTACACACGCTAGGAGAGCGCAGTAGCTTAGGGCATTCTCTCACACACGCTGAGAGGTGCAGTTATCAATTGAAATCAATATGAATATCGATTGATTTTTATTAGTCAAAAGTTATAGATTAGACCACTCCTGGCGGTTCAGGCGTGAGTACTTATAAGAGTTTAGTTATAAGTTCCAGGTCGACTACTCAACTTTAATCTTGAAAATTTACTCAATTCTTCATTTTCTAAGTGTGTTTCAGATACAGCTTCGCTTTTCCAAGGGATCCAAGGCCATGGACATTTTTTTTTATGATATACTGTGTGCAAGGATTGAATATTCTGTGTTACATCTAGAACTGTGTGTAGTTACATGTTGGATGTTATTTATTCGCCTTCTTTGCATGTTAGATTTGGTATGGTGCATCTTTGGTAGAATTCAGAGCATACTTCACGTATTTAGCTTGATCCAATATTAAGATTCACACGTAAGTGTTTTGTTTCAGGATTGTGTTTTATTAAGGTAGCCTACAGAGAGTATATAGTCATGTATTACTATACACTCTCTGTAGGGTAGCCTATGTATTTCATCTAATGAAAGTTTTTTGTTACAGATCACCAAGTTTAAGCATTCACTTCATTTACGCTACATTGCAATTAAAGAGTGAAGTTAATGGACTGGAGGAAGGACGTCTACTGCATATTTGTTAAAGTTGGAAGCATTGTCCACAGAATAATAATAATTTATTTATTATCATTCTGTTAATGCAATCGTATACTCTGTTTACTGGCTTCACCAACTTATACCGTAAATCGTTTCCAAATTCAATTTCCACTTTAAAAATTCTTATTAATTATATTAGATCGTTTGGTAATTTTCCATTACAATTTGAAATTTTATTAGCAAAATAAACTTCCTCTTGGTTTTCTGCGGTGCAAGGAGGATGCAACTCAGGTCGACTTCATCTTCAAAAGGCATCCAAGAGGTTCTGTTCTTCTGGAGCCTTTGATGATGTTTCTTTTCTTGTTGGGTTAGGGATGGGGGATTGTAGAGGTCTTTTTGAACTTCGTTGTTGTAGGGGGGGGGGGTTGTTTGTATAGGCTCTTGAGGTCTATGAGAGTTACTTTAAAGTATTCTCATGTAGGCTTTAACCTTCTTGTACCGCAGAAGACCCAGAGGAAGTGATGTTATTTCAAAATTTTTATTCCAAATTGGGGATACTGTTTGGTTGGCAGGAGAGAGGTGATCTGTAGCGGTACCCCATGGATTGTCTCTCGACTCCAACCCTACCGCCCTCCGTCATAGGGTGTGTAGCAAGACAACAGTATTCGCCTTAGGTCGCGTGGCCCACAAGCCTTACGTCCTCGAATGGTGATGGTCTGGCAAGGTAACACAGAAATTTATCTGTATTTCCTTTGCTGGTACTACTCCGCGTGTGGGCCGGGCAACGTATGTCATGGGTTCCCTCGGTCTGGTGACATCTTTTAACTTTGAGTTTTAAGATGTCCCCGGACGGTGGGTTAACATACAGTGACTGCGGCTAACAAGGCTATGGCAAAGTTGAGGCTCCCAAGGCTATTAGATACTTTCACCTTCTAGTAACCTTAGTAGTCTCATCTTGTCTTCTTTATTGATAGTATACTCATGGCCTATTTGAAAACTATAATCAATTGATTTTTTTATTCAAGACAGATATGAGCTGTGCATATGCAGTAGCCTAATATGTGCGAAATTTTAGTTCTTAGACCATTGTGCCACGTCCAAAAATTAAATCATTAATTTCATTCATTAATCTTTAATAATAGATAATCTTTGAATAATAGTGTTTAATTATATATTAAATTTTATTATATTATCTTTAATTTTTTTTGCTAGGGATGATGCCCACATAAGCTCTAAGCTTGTGCATGGGTAATGGAAGGATGATGATGGGATATGAATCTTTAATAATAATAATCTTTGATAATCTTATTTTGTTACATGAGAAAAATGCAACTATCTGTTCAGAAGTTTTCTCAAACTGGAGTTACAGGGACAAATATAATGCTGTAAATATTCATTGTAAATAGTAACATGATTATTTATCAATTTTGTCAAAAGATAATTAAAAGCAAAGAAAAAATTAAATTTGAATTGTGAATATTTTTAAAATTCATTTGCTAAGCTCGCCATCCTCCATTTTGACTTGTAAAAATATGCGAACATATCTAGAACGTGTAATTGAAAAGTATGCTGCTTTTCTTTCTAGTAGCCTAAGGGCCTGGTCACATACGATTGTGGTTTGCTTTACTTCACTAACAAAGCTAACTGGTTCACTTCACTTACTCGCATAGTAAATCTATATAAATCGTATGGTATAAATAGTAAGTGAAGTGAAGCAAAGCAAACCACAATCAAAGTAGCATTGTAAGTGAAGTGAAGTGAAGCAAACCACAATTGTATGTGACCAGGCTCTTAATGATAAGAAAGAAGAAGAAAAAAGATGAAGAAGAAGAAAGAAAAAAGAAGGAAAGAAGAAAGGAAAGAAAAAGAGGAAGGGAAGAAGAAGAACAAGAAAGAAAAAAGAAGAAAAAGAAATGAAGTAGGATGTGGTGGTGGAGAAGAAGGAGGAGGAGGAGAAGAGGAAGGAGGAGGAGGAGAAGAAGATGATAAGCTAAAGAGAAAGAGACCGAGATAAACGCAGTGCATGTCAATATTCGGTTTCTCAGAAATTGTTTTCAGAGCATTGCATTGATGAGCGCAATCTGCAAACTCTTCTGTATGGGAGCCTACCATACTACCAACGAGCATCAGACAAAAGGAAGGAACGGCATCTGAACTTGAATTGAAGAGGTTTTTAATATTAGTGAGTCTCTGCTCATTGGTACTTTTTTTTGTGATCAAGAAGACAGTAATATTTCAACTGCAATTAGAATATTTTAGGAGTTATTGTTCAAATTTGAACCATCAATAATTGGACTATAAATAAATTAAATTTAAACTATCAATATTGATAGATAATTGTTTTCCAGCAAAAATTTGTTTTTGTTTCATTTATATTGACACTGTTCATGTTGTATCGTACAATAATAAATAAATATTTCTGATTTGAGAATAAATATTGTATGAATAGTTTAAAAATTTTGGATGGCCTGGCACCGCTGCTATATATATATATTTGCGCCAAATCCACGGCTCGCATGTTTACCAAAAAACCTCCTGGGACCGGCACTGCCGACGTTGAGCAGAAGCAATGCTTTCTACGTTCCTTTTTAAAATATAACCATTTAAATCCTCATTTTTGTTACAAAATAATACTAATGTATCTCTACTCTAATAATAATAAAACTACTGAAACTATAATCCTATACATATTAGTTTTTGATAAGTAATTGTAAAGCAAAATTTTCAATCTCTGTAGCGGATGGAGGGGGCGGTCGCCCCCGCCCCCCCTCTTAATCCGCCCCTGGAAATATAGGGTGATAGGTAATATGGTTTAGTGTATCCCTCTTTGAATTAAATTCAACTCGAAGAAACTATAAACTGTTAATTGAATAAGTGAATGAAATAATTGATAGCTTGAATGGTACCCAATATTTTACTTCCAAGAGAATGCACACTCTTGAGTACTATCTTTGAAATAAATAAAATATTTCCAAGAAATAAAATATATTTGTTGAAGAGAAGCCAAGTTATCAAAAGTAGTTTGTTCCTTTCAAGCAGGAAATATTTTTATTGCTGACAGAAAGTGGCACTGCAGGCAAGCGCATTCTAGTGGCAAACACTAGAACTATCTTTATATTATGTGACCATTGAGAGTACAGTAACCACATGTCTATTGTTCTTCAGCTCTCCAATCATAAAATGTAATGTAAATAATAAAATGTATTGAAAAAGCAGGGGTTTTTATATTAAAAAATTTACACTTATTATAGTTAATGAAATACTGTACTGTATTGTAACAATGAGGTATTTTATTCACTCCAGAACAAAAAAAAAACTATTTCCATGACCTCTCATAGATAGCAAAGGCCTATTGAATAGCCTAATAATATACCTATAATATAATGAATAATAATATTTTTCAGAACTATATCCTTTGCTTTATTGAAAAGTAATGAAAAGTAAATTATTTTAACTCTCAAGTGAAAACTATTTTTACCAGCCACAATAAGGCACATACCATATAATTATGAACCGTAGGTACTATATACATAATTACATACATTAAGTACTACATATAGACACATCCATCTAGTCGTTTCGCAATGATGCTTTGTGAAGAGGGTTTAGGAGAGAGATCTCCATGAAATAAAGACATTCATTACTCTAGCTCTAGAAAGTAATATGTCATTCAAATCTCATATAATTAATATTTGTCAATCAACATAATACATATTATATAGGCTAATATAGTGCGATTCACGTCAAGAAGTCAGCATTACTTAGATGGGAGTTTGCTATCCTTGTTCAGCACAAGGCAGTTGCTGATGTTTAGATTTATTAGATTTTAGATATTAGATTTTATTTAATTCAATCATAATAAATTATTATATCTTTTCGGCTGAGAATTTTACATGATGATATTTTTTTTTGTAATAATTCATATATTTTAAAATATTCAATAATGGAATAACTGTACTAACAAATAATAAATAAGATAATGGACCAACATTAGTAGGTATTCAATATAAAAAATTTCATGTAATATTCAATATTTCCTCAAACGAAACTATCAATGCTGCTTATTTATCCACTTTCTCTCATGAGATACAATACAGTGTGTTTCAGAATTCCCCACCAATATTCTAGGGCATTGTTCCTGGGTAAAAACCATATATCTGAATATCATGTTTAAATTGTCCGGAAGTCCTTAGTTATTCACACAGCTGCCATTTTGTTTTTTTCACTTATTATTTTTTATCTCAATAATGGTGAAACATATGGAATTGAAACTTCACACCAACATTAACGACAACTAGACAAAGCTACAGGAAAATTATGACAATTTTTCAAATCCAAAAACCAAAATGGCTGCCATTTAAAATTTTGTTTCTTGAATAACTCGGAAACCGTTGATATTACGAAAATTTTACAAGAATAACTTTTTTTAGTAAATTTAATCACAAATAGATTGAAACCTTATTTGTCAAGATTGGACCAATATTGACTGAGATATGGCAGCTTTAGTGATAGGTGACCGCTGGTGATAGGTTGAACACCTTTTTACTGTCTTTAAAATTCACACAAAACAATTTAAAATCGCTTTAACATAACATGCAAAGTAGACGGAGACTGTTGCATTGTTGAAGCAGACTCTAGCCACAAGCCCAGGATGCACTGCAACCAGCCTCCAGCGGTCACCTATCACTAAAGCTGCCATATCTCAGTCAATATTATTCCAATCTTAACAAATAAGGTTTCAATCGATTTGTAATTGAATTAACTAAAAAAAGTTATTCTTGTGAAATTTTCGTAATATCAACGGTTTTCGATTTATTCAAGAAACAACATTTTAAATGACCGCCATTTTGTTTTATGGATTTGAAAAATTGTAATAATTTTTTGCAGTTTTGTCTAGTTGTCATAAATGTTGGTGCAAAGTTTCAATTCCATATGTTCCACCATTATTGAGATAATAAGTTATCTTAATAAAATCATTAATAAAATAATAAGTTGAAAAAAAAACAAAATGATAGCTGTGTGAGTAACTAAGGACTTCTGGACAATTTAAATATGATATTTAGATAATTTTTTTTGCATTGCCTGTAAAGAATATTATTATTGACTTTCTTTCTCTTATAAATCAAATTATAAGAAGTTGGGCTATGTAACTTACTTTATGTTTTTTCAGAATTATTCAACTTTTGTAGATGCTTGTGTGTTAGGTGTTAATTTAGGAACTAGTATACGGTACAGTGTATAAGTGTACAGTAAATATCCAGTTCATTTTAGCAGAATATTTACAAGTTCATTTCAACATCTTCTCGGTTTGTTTTTTCATTGTGAGTTTAGACTCACTATTATAATTTGATCGAAACCTTGCCTAAATATTTGATTTAACATCGACACGTCTTGAATTTCCAAGTACTTACTCACTTGATACTTATACTTACTTATTTAGCTTACTTACTAAGTAGCTTAATACAATACTTCAATATAATTTACGAGTTCTCATGCAGTGGAATATCGTTGCCATTACCTTAAAAAAATCAATTTTAACCTGTTTTCCATAACTTGAAAAAAATTGAACCGCAAACAGGCTAAATCAGTTTGAACATAATGTTGCTCTTATATAGCATGTTTCATTGTAATGACTTAATGTCAACAACAATAAAAATGTCTCCACACACGGCATCATGTACATATTTGGATTACATGGTGGATTTCAATGTACGTTTATTTATTATTTATTTATTTATTATTTATTTATTAATCATTTAATCTAATGTATTGTCGGCTTAAATGTGATGCTATGCCGTATTTTATTTGAATTTAATAAGTCCCTCAAATAGCTCTTAGCTAGAGGGACATCATTGATTGTATTTTAACTGAACTCAATAAATTGAAAATTGAAATATAAGGTATTGGAAAGAAAAAGGTATACAGGTGAAAAGATACTGTGTTGAATAGTTAGTAGGGTACAATAATAATAACACGATTTAATCAATGAGCAACAATGTATTAATTTCTAGACATTTATTTCCTATTCCTATAGGATAATAATGATCTCTTCATCTGTAAGAGAGGAAAACAGGCGACCTAAAAGTGTCACGACCTCTATTTATTCATAGACAGCCTTCTTTTGTTGCGAGGAAAATATTTCTGTACGTCTTTTTTTCGTTTTTGACGTTTTTTCTCAAGTAAATTCACTATCCTATAAACAGCCGTACCATACAGAGGCACTTTTTCTCTATTCTGTGATTGTGTTCCATAGTCTATATAGAGTACTAGCCTGTTCTCTCCTGCTAGGTTGATCCACTCGAATCTCAAAAATAAACGTCACGTTAAGGTGACATTGTGGTCACTTCTGTCACTGACAGCCAGTTAAATTATTCTGAATAATGGCGACAGACGTCACAAACAAATCGATGATCCAGCTAGAGACGCAGTTTCCAAGTAGAGATCTTTATCCTTATGAATATAATTTTGTTGTTGTATCTGCGATGTTTTGTTGACGGCATTTTTATTTCCAGCTCACGGTTTGCCCGCTTACATAAACGTCTAGCGAAAAGGTACTGTCAAAATAAGGTACCGACCTAGGTATTGAGAATATTTTACTTCATGTAGATAACACATATAATTATATTGGATTGAATTGTATATTGTACAATTAAAAATATCCAAGTAATATATTTGCGACAAATGTACATAAAGAATTCTTCAATGAGGAGATGATAAGCAAAATGATATAATATTGTGATTTAACTACATGAAACAGCCAAGTTCAAACACATAAACGTCTATTTGCCCAAAGGGATGTCCAATATGGTATGATTTTCATCAACACTGACCGTGAGAGGTAGTGATATATATATTAAAAAAAACCTACAAATATTTAGAGTGGAAGGTCAATTTAGAAGAAATAAAATAACTAATCTTACAACATACCTATTCAAATTAACCTATTGAATTTAGAATGGAATGGATAAATATACACTATCTATAATAATTATTTGTAAAAGATGAGTATTTGATTTTCCAAAACTTGACAAGAGCAGAAATTGTTTGTATGTAATAAGTTATTTTATTCAAACAGTACAGTATTATTAATTATCCACAAAAATTTTTAGAATCTACTATCAAGTTTTTCCATTACAAAAGGTATTAATATTTTAAGACGACTTTTATAAGTAGTGCCGGTATAGTATATAATATAGCAGCATATGAATACATTACTTTCTCTCTTTCTGGGCTTATGAGGCTTCTTCTTGGGAATAAAATGCCTTGCAAAAAATTGAGAGCTGCACAAAAACTTGAGTACTGTACCGTTAGGCCATCCTATTTATTGTTCAATAATTATGCACTTGTACGAAATAATATTCTGCGCTCTATAGTTACATAATGAGTGAAATTTCGAATCATTTTTAGCTCTCAAAATCTATTTCAACCTCTGGCTACTTGCCATTTAGAAGAAACGTTACCGTACGCTAGCCTACTATACTCCAGCATCTCCCAGTGTAACTTTTTTGATTAATCACAGGATTTTGAACGTTTGTCAATCATCGCTTGTAAAAAAGCTAATCTATATGAGTAAAATAATTCAAATGACTCTGACTTAAATTGCACAAATGGTAATTTTACAGACTGAAAACATTGTATCGGTGAGAATAATATACTGTATGGAGAATAAAGGGAACAAATTATTTTATTGAGAGAAATATGTTTGTTTCATTTACTTGAATCTTGTACAATAACTTACTACGTTATTAGAATTCAACCCTGTTCTACATCGATGAGACATGGGAAGTGTGATTCTTGAACTTTTGGGCTTCGTCTTGATCACTTTTTTTAATTATTCCGGTCTTGTTTTATAAAATTTAAAAGTCTTGTATTATAAGAAAATGGCTCATACACACTAATAATGAATAGCACAATGTAGGTCTACTATGATTGTAATAAATCCATGCATGCGTCTAGTGTATGTTCGCCTCCCCCCTGTATTATAGGACTTTTGAATTTTATGAATAGACCACAACTGTTTAGCAATGTTTATCCTATTCACCTTAACTGTTATGTAAGACTATTAATTCTAATTTTTCCTAGTAATTTTTTCCATAGAAAAATGAAATGATAAAATAATTTGGTCAAGGATACACAATAAATTTTTGGCTTTACTCATTAAATCACAGTTAAATTATTCATCAGCCCTTATTATTCATTTTATTTATCCCCTACCGGAGACAATCAAGAGGCTTGATTACTTAACACCAAAAAGAAAACTTCATGATTTTCTCAAAGAAAAGCCCATGTATAAAATTTGCGAATTTCTTGAAACAAAAGACGTGGACTGGCGGTGCAAAAATATATAGTTAATTTATTATGAAACCATAAATATGAATTATTATGTATAATCTTTGTAGTTACCAAACAATATTGTAGTTTATTTTCGACAACAATTACTGTTCTCGAAGAATATGTAATGAAGAATTTTGATTATTGACTATTTTACATGAAATAGTGGTAACATCGACTATTATCATTCATTCATTTGCAGAAGATATTTTTCATCCATTTTTTTTATCGGTGGGGAGACCCTTACGGGTAGGTTCCACTCCACCTCGCCAAATTGCACAATTTCAATCCATTGAAAGCAAAGAAGACAACAGAGTTGTTGTCTCAATAAAAACAGTTCAATTCCATTACGGGATTCTACAGTCCACTTTAATTCATGCGAGTTCTCTTGTAAAGTGTATTCATGCTGAATAAACAAGATATTTCATAGGAATATGTGACTTATTAATCATCGTTTTCCTATATTTCTAATATTGGTGCATTATTGATAAGAATGAGTAATAATGTCCTTGTTCAATATTTTTTTTTTAGTTTGAATTATCAGTTCTGTTATGAGTCGTTACATAGGATGCATACACAGTTTGCATTGAAAGTGCTTGCGAATATACCGTACCTTAATACATTGTATCAGCTAGCTGTGCATAGATTGTATTATATTATGTACCGTGTATATCAAGTCTGCGCTTTCAGATAACAACTTGCAAATAGATTTTTATGTTCTTGCACCCATAGATTGTAATGCTGAAATTGCATTGCAGAATCATCTCTTTGTGATATTCATCAGAACAATGCTAATTAGATGGTATCAGCTGATACAAAGCATTTCATCCCGGTTGGTACACACCAACATTTTAGGGATTTGAAGAAATTTAATGTAATAAAAAAAAGACAAATGATCTACATCCAGAAATCGACTTTGAAACTTGTCGTTGCATCAACTATACAGAAATTTGAATCAGCTGATCCCATTCAATTAACACTGTGTACTGATCCTGAATCAAAATTGATCTTGCTTGGTACAACCGAAAAAGTGTACCAGCGAATGTTATCACTACAAGGATCACTCAAGGATCCCTACTTAATCGATTCAAACAGTATCTATTTATCTTTCATGATGCTCATGATATATTAATTAGGTACTTAACTTAAATTGATTAGCTTGATTGCACCAAGCGAGATTAATATCAATCCAGAATCAGCTGATTCGAAATACTGTATTTAATCCCGTTTGGTGCAACCCTGCATTATTGATTCAAAAGTTTGCATATAATTGTTAATGAAAGAGCTTTTTTAAGAGCCTATTTTAACTGATTTTTCAAAACAAAAAAGCTCCGCATGAAAAACTATTCATGGCACCTGCGGATAAAGGGGGCTCTAATTCATGAAAAAGGAAAGAACTGGTGTTCATATTGTTGGACTTGAATAGGCCTATTTCTCTAGAAGAAATATAATTCTCATTCCCGGACGCTTTGTATGAACATTGTGTGCGTTACTTTTTGTGGAAACAATCATTAGGGAACTTGATTATGCTTCGCAAATAGCTCAAAAATTGATTATTTCACTCAACGAATTGGACATGACATCTGATTCTACTAGCGAAGAATAATTTGGTAATGTGTTCCACAAAAAGTGAAGAAGAGCTGATAGATGACAACGTTGAAATTGAAATTATATTAGAATGCTTAAATATTACAAAATATTTCAACAGCAGAAGCCCACTTGATTATTCACACATCACAGTTGTGTGTACGTCTGTACTACTACTACTACTACTACTACATACTGTTCCAAACAAAAAATCGCATAAACAAAAGAACTTACCGTAGTTGTTTTGCAACAAGGTTCTTTCTATTGTCTTTGCAGTCTTTTTTCTATCTTATTTCTGTCTTGTATTGCAGTCTTTTTTTCTGTCTTTGCAGTTATTCTTTTCTTCTATTAGGAAATAACTTCCTCATAAATTTACTTGAAAGTCATTTGTCACTTGAAAGAATTTCAAAGACACCTTTTTTGGAAATCAAAAGTGAAATGACAACAAATGAAAGTCAAGTGTCAATTTAATATAACACTGGAATTTTAATCATATTTAACAATATAGTGCTTGTACATCATTATAACGGCAGAACAAGGCATATTGTTATGAGCTTTCAAAAGATATTGAATATATACACTGTCAACTTCAAATTCATAATAGAAACAATGAATATTCAAAGTTAGTTAATCTCGATCGAATTTATCATTACATTTATATACAAGAACAAAGATTTAATTAAAACATATTTTTCATGTCCATCAATGTACAATACATTTTTTTGAGACATATTCTCTTACTGATACAATTCAACTAGTTATTTTACATTTGCAAGTAATCCAAAAGACAAGCTACAACCTCGAATATTATATCGTATATGAATTTAGCCTATTTTTACACCTACATTAATACAAGCAATTCAAAGCTAAGAGGAAATTATCTTACAAGTAACAGTGATGATGAAAGTTTGTTTCATTTACTTTTTGGTTTTCAGAAACAAAACATTATTAAACAAACATCAATTTCTGGTTGTTTCAAACAATGTGTTTAGCCAACGGCTTAAATCAGAGAACAAATAGATAGATAGACTCTTCCATATTAATATCTATCAGTAATTAAAATACAATATTATATTACACTGATTTTCAAAATCGAATTGCCTATATTTGCGAGATGAATGTTCACCAGATTTATCACAGTACTGTAGGCTGAATAATTGAAATATTTTCCTGCGCCTATCTCCAAAATTCAAGCGTGATTTGGTTCACACTAGGCCCAATTATATATTATTTAAATCCTTGATGATAATACTAATACAATAGTAATTCATTATTATGACATTAAAATTGGCGTAGATTATTCATTATAATAATACAGAGCTAATAATATCAGACAACAATACTAAGCTGAGGAGTTAAGAGATATCCTTATTATATGCGTACATCCAGTTTATTGGAGATGAGTAAGATTATTTTTATATCTATTGATAGCTAGAAGATAAAACATTGTTAAAAATCAATTTGTCAAACAATATAATTTATAAAGAGATTGAACATTTTTGCATCAGATGCTATGAAAATAAAACACACTGAAACATGAAATAGATCTAAAAATGCACTTCAGAGTACTAGTCGAAAACTAGAATTGTAAGTATGAGTCTAGTCAGTAAAGGATATTAAATTTAGCAGACAATCAATAACTTCTGACAGCTCGAAATACTTTATGAGATCCTACATGATATCTCATTCCTCAACTTAATGAATGTTAATTGAAATTGAAGAAGAGTCCAGCTGCACTAACTTTTACTTATGACAAGCTATTAGATCCAATTCACTCTCCAGCCAAATAGAGAGACCTCAACTGTTTCAAGCCAATATAAATTACAATAAAATAAGCAGCAAAGAGCTTTTGAGAGAATAAAACACTATAGTAGAATATATTTAAAAATAGGGCTTGGTTCCTATAGATAGACTAGTCTATTCAAATACAACGGATCCAAATCCTATTTTGTGATCAACTGTACTATAGTTTGGTTGAAAAAATCTATTAATAATATTATAAAGTTGATGTTTTGAATATAATACTTCTACAGTTAAACTTTCCTTATTCAAAATACACACTGATATCAGATAATTACCCATATCTAGTTAACTTATGCCATTTTCACTAGCTTTGATTGAACAATTGAATTGAGAATGAAATATTTAAAGGATAATATCAATTAGAAAATGATATGAACAGATATAAGATTGAAGATTAAGTTATACAGAATACAAAACGTTTAAATATTCACATTTAATATTTATAATGTTCAATGTATATACACTTTTCAAAAATACCATAATTGGAGTCAGCGAACCACCATCACTATTAAGTGATCGATTTAATACTTGGTGACCCAGAGGAGTAATGTAAAAACATATTTCAATAAAAATATTCAATATCATATCAATATTTTTTCACATTTAAAAAGCTAATACTTTTTCAAATTACAGTTATCAGCCAGATTTTTCTCAATTATGAAAATAATACAAACCTAATTCATAAAATACAATGAATTTATCTGAGTTCGAGAAGGAATTAAATATGAAGCCTACATTAGAATGATAATTAAATGAGTAATAAAAATACGGAGAATTAATAAGATTTTACTGATTCAAGCAACAATATACAAGAGGTTAGTTGAGTGGGTGATTTCTAATATTTCAGGGGATAATGATGGAAGTTGCAGAAGAACGAAATGGAATATTATTGATAAACTTGTCATTTAAAGAACGGACTATTGACCAGAATTAAAATTCCTAGAATAACCTGAAAAGAAATTTCGCATGATCTTCAAGGAGCTCAGCAAATATAATTTGAGGTAATGAAATTACTATAACTTTTCAAACATTAGGATTTGTAACACCTTGATGACAATTGTTATTTAAAACATACGTTTTGACTTTAAAATGTGTATTGAAGATAAAAGCTTATGGTTTTCGATTCTCATCTACATACTAACTACAGGGTGACACATGGGAGACGGACGGTTTTAAACGATGTAGTTCTGAGAGTGTAGTGGTGATAGGTGGTCTAGGTGGGCATAGTTGTGATCTACACAAAATGCTATTTCATTTCCTCAATAATTTCGGAGCAGTGGGACTTACAACGAGTAATTGGACATCACCTTGAGGACATAACTTTTTTTAATTAAAATGGCAAATAATCCAAAGGTTTTTGAATCACGTATATAGTTGACGGAACGGATTTTGACATAAAAAACGACCACTCCCGTCTTTCGGAGGAGACCGAAAGCCTTCGGTCCCGACTGCCTAAAAACAGTCATCATCTCTCATCATCACCCCTATCATTATCCACGCATAAGCCTAGAGCTCATGAGGGCACCACCCTCAGAAAAAAGTGCTTTGATTTTATGTAATTTAAACATGCATAAATTTTAAAGTTGGCTGAGTATTAATTCATTGAAAACCGTCCACCCCCCTTGATATCACTCTGTCCACGCAACCACTTTTTGTTAATTATATACGTTATCAAAAGTACTAAATTTTTTTATAAAAACATTTCTAGCAAAACGTAGGTAGTTTTACAATAGTTTGAAACATAGCCCAAATACCCTCAAAAATTTTTCTAGAGATTTAAATCTCCATAATGAGCAAGAAATTGAAATAGGGTCAAACATGACAAGTTCAAGAAATTACATTTTCTATGGCGACCAAAATTAAAAAAAAGGTAGACATTTTATTATAAAAAGAAATTCATGTCTGTAGTAAAAACATACATTCTTTTCAACTTTTGAAGCTATTCTGTAATTTTTTCATCTTAATACATTACAAAGTAGAATGGTGTTAATTTTCGAATAGTAATTCAATAGAAAATTGTAAGGTTTCTTGATAAGTGGATAAATATTTCAAACTGTGAGGTTTATAAGGACAGAAATTAGAAAAGAGGGTTTTTTTCTGTTGACAGAATGATTTATTAAAATTATGATGTTTATAAGGAAATAAATTGAAAAAGAGGGTTTTTTATTAAGAGAATGGTTTATTTAAATTGTGATGTTTATGATGAGAGATGAATTAAAATAGGCTATTATGACGTTTTTATGATAAAATAATTGACAAACGATTCACAGAAAATGTAAATTGCTACAAAAATGATTTAAAACAAAAACTAATGTCACTGATAACAGGATCTGGCCCTTCAATATAGTAGATAGTTTGATGTAAGTTAAATGCAGAAGAATCATAAATAGGTAGTGACCTAGATAAGCTTCAATAGTAAACGTTGTTTGAAATTAAAATATTATTTACATATTGTCCATTACGGATGTACTTGAGAACAGGACTGTGTGAGAGGAAGAGGATCAGGCACATCAGTCTAGGAGGATGAAATCAATTGAGTTTAGGATTAAATTGCAATTATTCCAAAAAGAATTGCCAAAACTTAAAACGAGCAATTATTTTGAATCGATTGAATGTTCTTGACATCAAGTAACGAACACTTGAAAAATAATTAAGTTTGTCGTTCAAGAATTTCATTGGATTCATCATTAATTTCATATTCGAATCGAGGGGTTGCCTTTTTCAAAGATTAGGCTAATGTGTGATTTCTGAGGTAGCACATAGAATGTGAGACTTTTTAAATTGGAAAGAAATTGAAGTAATTTCTGAGGTCTAATCGAAATTCTGACAAAGAAACAATGAATGTGTTCGGCTCCAGATTTGAGCATAGACTACCAAAAGGCCTACAGCTTTTTTACTGATAAAATACATAGCTTGAGGGAGATATCTTGAATCAATTCCGAACTTATTACCACTATTGTTTCAAAGTGAATTAAGTTTGTTAGTATCAATTTCGATAAAATTGAAAGCTCTAAAATAGCCGGTTTTTTCATTTTTATATTTCATAGATGACATGTCTTTGGTGTAAGTATTTTAGTAATAGAATAGATGAAACAGGGTCTCTGGATTGAAAAGATGGAATAAAAGAATGATTAAGACACAAATAGATAAACTACTAGATTCAAGTTTTATCTAAGGAACTCTTTTGATATCTAGGAACATTGTTTAGGTACATAATTATTTGTCTTTACGAATATACCTTGAAAAGTAGGCCTATTTAAAGTGAGTTTCCAACAGAAAATTTATAATTTTGGCATTGCTCAATTAGGCCTATAGGAAAAAAGTGACAGGACAATGAAAAGGAAATACATTTCAGGCAATGAATGGAAATAGAAGCCTACACATTTCTACTTACTGCTCGTTGTCAAACCTTTTGACTCTTACTCGCTGCTTATAGTGATACTCTTTCAGGTAAGCTTTCAATGGTTTTGGTAGTTTGAGTTGACTGACCCCATCGTATGAGTGACCACTGCAAACCACAGCCCGGCAAAGATGTTGAAGAGGAAAGGGAAAATTGCGATGCAGCGGGATAGTCAGCATGGGCTCAAAAAACATACAGCAAGAAGGATCCTTGTAGTGTTCAATCAAGCCACACACAGTAGAAGAGGAAAACACACCCGGATCGTGTGAATCAAAGCTGAAGCGATGATTCCACTGTTCAATTCGTGCATGCAATGACCGACCATACTTTCGGAAGCTTACCGAGAATAAATACTCTTCTTGCGCCGAGTCACGTAGGAGGAACGTTCCCTCCGGCCGGCCCTCCAACAGTCTCTCGGCTTCATAGCGGTCCATTTTGCCCCAGTAGAATGTGCAGGAAGTGATTTGCAGCAGATCAGGCACCAGACAATGGATGTAATCGACCTGTGTGTGAACGCCACCGCTGCTGGCTCGCTGCTGGTCGATCTGCGTGAGTGCGGTCAGCGCGGCCGAATGGAACAACAGGGTCAGGTTGTCGATGGTGATCTCTGGAGGGCACACCAGTTGAATGTGCTGGCCCGGTCTGAACCCTGGCGGCGGCTCTACACCTTCAGCTATTTCTCTGGCTCTTTCTAATCTAGCTCGTTCATCACAGTCCTCTATTGGATAGTCTTCAGGATTGAATTTTGACAAGTCAATAACAGGGAGTGCCAGTCTTTCAGGATTAACATTGACAGGATTGGGGTTTAATGCACATTCACTCTGATGAGGAGTTTGAGTGGACGTCGATGTTTCGAATACGACACCAGCGCCTAGGTGATGGTCTTCTGTTCTCCGATAACCAGTGCAAACACACGAGTCACACGATATTTGGTTCTGCAATGTCTGTTTCCGACCCGGCACCACTACTGCTACTGCCGTTGAACCGTGCACAGTTGAATCTGAGAACCCAATGATTTCGTTTTTCTTTCCACTGTTTGACATTTCTTTGACACACTTGACAGATTTCGGACACGACTTACTGGAGTTTGAGCACTTGCTTTGCTGGAGCCAGATATGTTCAATTCTTCATCGTTTGATTTCCTGAGTCACTGGAAGATGCTGAAGCAAAGTTATCTAAGTTCTCATCCACCTCTGGCAACACGTTACCATTGGTTTCAGTGGTACTCGTTCTAAAGTTATCTGAGTTATTACTGTAAATGTTCTCGAAATGTTCATTCAAACTTATAGCTAGACCAATATCTTCGTTCCCATTATTGTCACTTGCATCGAAGTTAGAGTCCCGATCATTCAATCCTACAGGTACGTTTTGGTTATCCACAGAATTTCTTGAAATGGAGATATTAAATTCATTGATATCTTCTTCTTCCATGTTTCCTAAAAACCCTCTGAGATCACTTAATCTCTGGCCCATTATTTAATAAAAGCTGCATTTGACCCTACAAACTGGCAACATGTAGAGGTATACTGACCTTGCATCGAACTTATCATCTTAAAGAGTTCGAAAATAAGATCGTGAAAGTTGTTTCAAAAAGATCCACCTTGATCACTGCAAATAAAGTTCACCGTTCACTTATTTCCTCAAAGTCTTGTCTAAACTCTCCCATAATATCACTGAGATGTCAACTACAATGGACGGTTCTTCTAGGTTCACTAAGCTCAATAGTCCTCATTATTCTTATGCTAGCAGGAACTTGAACTCTGATGAAATCGAAAAATACCATCCACACTTCTTTTAACCTCCTACGTAGGAATTTTTAATATTGATATGAACACACAATAAAGAATCTTCCATATTGAACACGAATGAAGCACCAGTGTTTTTGCTGTCTGTCTGTATGAGTATCAGAGTATGATGATGATGATGGCTCACTGCCCATTCTTCAATGGATACGTCTTCGAGATAAACCACGATAGAGTGGCACGAGGCTGATGTCAACTGTGCAATCCTCATCTGGTCACAAAAAATGTAGTATATTATTCTCGATTAAGCCTTGAAAAATTTTAAATTCCCACTGTCATTCTCGTGGATTGAATAAATTGACGAAATTTTCCAATACTCTCATAATTTCAAGTAAAATTTCAATGATCAGTGATTGAACAGCTGATTCCGTATTGAATATGGCACTGGACATTATTGCCTCCTTTCCAATCTTTCCATTGTTCACTTCACAGAGATTTCAGGTTAGGTAAACTGCACTGGGGAAAACGGCAGACTTTTGCTCCCGCGCAGGTCTACTTCATATTACTAAAATTTTATTTAACAGTAGAATATTAGTTGAATTTTGTGTATTTTAATGTTGTAGTGATTAAAATATAAAAGTATGGAACGTAGGGAACATAGAAAAAAGCGTTAGACGCCTGGGTGTGTTGATTCAGTAAATTGAATTACCGTACTGTGGATGAATTGGCTAACTGTTGAATGCTATGAAATGTAATCAATGTGAACCACATGCACAAGATTGTATTTTATATAGCCTAGTAACTTAATTCATTTTTAAGTCGATAGGCCTGGTACTTGATTCAGTATCTTGTCTGTACAAATGATGAATATAAGATTGAAGTATATTACCAAAATTGTGGCGTGCATACTATCACTAATATTTGTCTGCGAATATGTGATTTATTACATCACTCTGATTCAAGTACGTGAATTTTATTACTAAATTATAAATATAATCTGGCGGGTTTGTCTGTGTATTGTCTGTCGACAATAATACTTTTAATTTTCACTTTATGTTTGAATAATCGTACTGATCGCATGCTTTTATATTATTTCATGGTTATTGATGTTTATACTTTTTATTACTAATTAGTGGTGTTAACATTATAGTCTTCAAAATACATGACCAAACCTTAGATTTTGAAGCATATTGTCAAAATGGGAAACAGATTAAGTGCAGTTAATCCAACTGAGTAAAGGTGGGTTTTCGTTACTGCGACCGAGTGCCGCAGCGGAGCCCGACCCAGCGTTGCCAGATGCAATTGATGAAAAATCCCCACTATAAATAGTTAGGATTTTTCATCAATTGCATCTGGCAACGCTGGGTCGGGCTCCGCTGCGGCAGCGGCACTTGGTCGCAGTAACGAAAACCCACCTTTAGGTTTTAATTAGGAGAAGAGTTCTTTGCTTTCAATTTCAATCCAAGAGAGATTCAATCTAAGAGATTGAAATTGTTTATCTACAATTTATTCTACATTCAGTGTAATCTTTAAAATGTTGTTCTCAATACATTGCAGTGTTGGTGGCCAGAGCTAAGTCCCGAACATGAAGACAAATCAATCCCATTGAAAGATGGCAAAGAAATAAAAGTTATGATGATAGCAGATACTCATCTTTTGGGCTCAAGAAAAGGACATTGGTTTGATAAACTGAGGAGGTAAGTAGATCATATGGATTCCTTAAATTTCACAACTAATCTAGCATCAATAATATGTAGCCTACATATTTTCAAATGTTCCAATTCTGTTCACTTATTGCGATAAAAATGTCTAGAAAATTAAGTTTTGAAACATAGTTGATGCAATTGAATGAAATTCTCCTTTTTCTACTCTGAAAGAAATAATATACAGGGTGTTTCACAACTCCCTACCAATACTCTAGGGCATTGTTCCTGGTCAAAAACCATATCTAAAGCTGAGTTTACACCAGATGTCGTTGACACATTTTTGTGACAAAAGTCAGCACAATTTTAAAAAACGCTAAAATTTCTTGCGACATTGTGTCAATGACAAATGTCAACGACAGAAAATCTGTGTTTGTGACAATGTCACAAGTTTCCCATCGAGAGTCGGTAAGATCAAAGGACTGTCGTTGACAAATGTCACAGTCACAATGTCGCAGTATATGTAAACGCTGCGGTGACATTTGTCTGCGACAAAAGCCTCCTTTCTTGCTTGCCTTACTCAGTACAGTCACTGGTGGCGTAGCATTGCGGACAGGATGTGAGATACAATATTTCATTGACAAAAACATTTACATCAAACACTGACTTTTGTCACAGTTTTCAACAAAATCGTTTACATCAAACTGCGACTTTTGTTTCTTTTGTTATTTTGCGAAATTTTGTTTGTGACAAATATGTCGTTGACAAAAGTCATTGACAGTTCTGTCACTGACTTTGGTGTAAACCCAGCTTAGTAGTGAGTATACTGTCTGTCTTCCAGCTTGAGCTACCTGAATATTTCAATAATATTATGTTTTGTTCTAATATGTACGGAATTTCAGTATGAATATCACTCACTCCACTGAAGGACATCTGTACTTCTTGTCTAATCATATGCCATTGATAATGACTTCAAGACCTGCCACATGCTATTGTTTACATCTTAATTTTTAATTCAGTGTTATTAGTTTAATAAATTATTAATTTTTATTTCAGAGAATGGCAAATGTACAGAGCTTTCCAGACAGCTATAACGTTGCACCCACCAGATGTAGTTTTTGTACTAGGTAAGATTGATCTGCAATACTGCTCTCAAATCAAAAATGTCACTAAGATTTGGTCACTTAGTTGTCACTAAGATATTTTACTGTATCGAAGTAAACAAAGCTGATCACTAAATTGAAACTTCATTCACAAAGCTCTATTAAGACTTGAAAAACTATAAAATCTTCATTATCATATTCACATATTATTCCGATTAAAAATAGCAAAGAGTTTAGATCCTTCTATTATATAGCTATGAACTGCTCAAATTATCCACTGAAATAGGGCTAACGTATTTCAATAAAGAGTTCTCTTATGGCCAATCATAATAAATGGAATTAGAAAGGAATATTTTATCAACATTGAAGAGGTATTCTGAATCCTCCTGTTATTCAATTGAAGATGACGTTGAATTTTCTGTGTATTTATGATATTTTTAGGTGATCTATTTGATGAAGGACTTTGGTGTAGTGATGCAGAATTCACTTACTATGTACAGAGGTTTCACAGCCTCTTCCATGTTCCGCCTGGGACGAAAATATTCGGTGTTGTGGGAAATCATGATATTGGATTTCACTATGGGTAAGTACAGAGTGGCGCACAGAAAATCTAAAGGAAAAAACAACGATAATTGCGCGGATTCAAATCAACACACTTCATGTGATGACAAAACTATCCGTATTCTTCAAAATCTCTGATAAGGTACTCCAGGCAGTTGACAGTTGTTTCTCACTAGGAACTATTGTAAAATTCTTTCAATTTTGCGGATGACGAATGACTAATTTACAAGTTGCTAGGGGCCAGTGGGTATTTGCATTATAGTAATCTTCTGTAAACTGTTAATAAATTAATGAAGGTTTATTAAAAGAACAAAAATATCAAGATAAATTAACAAAATAAGTCATGTTATATTTATTTTGTACTTATATATTATACTTATTTTTATATGTAGCCTATAATAATTTAATAATAAGTTATTGAAGGTAAATTAATAAAACTTTTGAGCATTAGACAATATCAATACGTTAACTTAATACTTGATGCAATTCGTTGTGCTTGAAAAATACTTGCACCAGAGATAAACATGTATGGTTAGTCTAAGCTTGCACCTAATAATATTATCATGTGCTATGCCTAATAATTATTACAGTTGAACACAACATGGAAATCAATCAATGATTTATTCAATCAGTTACTAAGGAGAATGCACCAGGCTTATGCCCGAAACTTCCTCTTCCAATCAACAAAATCAAGTGTATTGAGGAATATACGAGGTACTATAGTGTGTATTACAAAATAGGAGTAGGCCTTGAATAATTTTAATTAATTTAATTTTAATTAAATATTTAGAAGCGTATGAATTGTAGGGGGTGGCCTATAAGTAGAGGGGATTTTTTGCGTCCTCATCTTGAAATGAAATTTGAAATAAATAGAATCACTTTCATAAATGAAACACATTAGTGGTAATTCAAGCAAGCTAGGATGTATTAGACTATCTAATAGATGAATTATTTGATTGCAGGATAACACCATATCTACAGGACAGATTCACTCGAGCCTTCAACATGCCATCCGTGAAACTGGTTAGTTTGAAGGGCAATCATTTCATATTGATTAACAGCATGGCAATGGAAGGTGATGGGTGCTTTCTTTGTCGGCCAGCTGAAGTTCAGATTAACAAAATTATAGGTAATTTTCGATTATCATTATAAGTGCATTTCAATAATACAGAATATATTTACTATATATTCTCCTTTCTCTTGCTTCCTTCAATGTCTGTGCTCCCATCCTTCATTCTCATAAAATAATCAATGTAGACTAATATCATGAATGTAGAAATAATAAATAATTTGAAGCCTACTCATGGCGATAACCATAACCCATAGCCCGGTTGACGTGGTGATGATTGATTGATTGATGGACAAGCTCGTGACTTTGAACGATTCGTGTCACTCACACCTATTAAAAGTCGCCTTTCAATTTCATGTGGTATTTCAATCTAATACTAAAATAATTGCTAAGTAGCGATTCACAGTTTTTGAAAATTTTCCCATCAATGAATACTGCAACAGAATGGAATATCGCTTTTATTATAATCGGAATGGTGGGTTTTGCTTCTTAGAGCTCAGTCTTTCATTACCAGTAACTTATATGTTCAATTATTATACTTTATAAAAACTCTCAAACTTTCTTTTCAAATTCGCACTATTGTTATTTTTTTTGTTCTGCAGCCCGTTTACAGTGTACTAAAGGAATTGGTAATTGCTCAAAAGGAATGGCCCTGAGGCAGTACAGTCGACCAATTTTATTACAAGTAAGTCTAATGTATCAAATAATTATCCTGTAGATTGAATCCAATGTTGACAACAAGTTTCTAATGTGTATGTGCTACTACAGCCTTGAATATCAAGGGTATCTTTCTCAAATTAATTAAATCATGATTGACATGATCAATCACTCATTATAATCTCTACAACTCTATAATCAAATTATTATAGACAATTATTATAATCAAATGGACAATTTTTATAAATAGAAGTGAAATCTTGAAACTAACTATAGCGAAGAGTATGGTTAGTATCTATTCGTAATGGCGCTGTTTTTTTAATAATGTAATAACTTTTTTCGAAAAAGAAGCGTTCATCGTTAGCTTTTAGAAATTCTGACTTCCACTCTAGAATTGTCAAGATAATTTGTTCTAGAGTCAACTAGTTCTGTGGAATTATTATAAATCGACTATTCTGTCCACTTGCATGTTTATTGGGAAAATGATTAACATTAAATCAGCTACTAAAATCACGCTGACCGCATTGTATTTAATAATTGATTGGTTTTTAACTTTGCAGCATTTTCCACTGTATCGTGAATCGGATGCTGATTGCAATGAACCTGACGAGGCGCCTGAGGATGAAAAGAAGCAAAAGTTCCGAGAACGATGGGAATGTCTTTCAAAGGAGTCTAGCGAATTCGTGAGCATTTATTTCATTGGTTTTCCTATTTAATTTCTCAATCTACCAACAAAGGTTTACTTTTCCCATTCAGAAATTTAGTGAATGAAATTTTTACTATTGAGGTTTCGTTGTACATATGCTTCGATCATAGAGTTGAATTTCACTCATCTTGTTCCCCTTCAAGGGAAAATGAGTTTACGGTGACGTGGAACTACTTACGGGTCTCACCACTTATCAAAGCCAAACAAAAAATAATGATGATTAATGACGTTTTCACTTTCGAAGTATGGCACAAGGTGGGAATTCATGAATAAGATTGGTTGCTTAATCGAAGTGATGTTGGTTAGGCTAGGCGTACACCGGTTAGTCAAGACAAGACAAGATTAGACACGTTTAGTCACAGTAATTCACATAGTTGCTTATGAAGCAGCACACACTGATGCAATGACTAATCGGTGTGTGTTGCTTCATAAGCAACTATGTGAAGTACTGTGACTAATCTTGTCTTGTCTTGTCTTGACTAACCGGTGTACGCCTAGCCTTAGACAGTCTTCATCATCAGACACTTCAAAAAAAGCAATGCTACAGTAATTTCATATCAGTTTTTTTATATGGTATATCGGATTACATACTCGCATCATCATCTTTATCATCTTTCCCACTACTCACGCTCAAGCTTATAGCTTATGTGAGCAGAAGTAATAAATAGTAGAAACTTCAGGAATACTAAGTTTTTAATACTGAGTTTTTACTTCGAAAACCTCATGAATAACAGATATTTTGATGGAGTAACAAGTTTGATTTCCTTGAAAAGGTTACTTTAAGCTTTGATTACTGTAATACACCTTAGAATTGTGCTTCGCTTTCCATACGTTATATAATTATGAACTGCCAATTACGAACTAATAGAAATGTTTAGTTGAATTGATTTAAAAATTTTGAATGGACCTCATGCATCCATCATCAAATCAAAGTACCGGTACTTGTTACGACCTGTGTCAATTTTAACATGGAAATTTCATGTTTCAGCTTTTATTTGGATTGAAGCCCAGATTAGCTGTCAATGGTCATACACACCATGGATGTTACTCGTACCATAAAGATAGCGACACTCATGAGTTTACCATACCTTCGTTCAGTTGGAGAAATAAGGACAATCCTTCATTTATGATGGCAAGTAACGCCTCTCTCTATTCAGTTAGTTTTAAGGTGATTGATTTCAGTAGCCAACCAGCATGTGTTATTATTGAAGAAATCCATGTATAAGCATTCGAAAGTGGTTGGAGATTCGTTTTATTGTTCCAATCAGAGCAAGATTTATAATTCTACCTACGACCGTGTTATAACGCAATCATTACAGTTCCATAATATTGAAATCGAAACAATAGCTTTTCCGAAATGGAATTTGAAACTTGTATCATAATGAATAACTTGGAGACTTTAAGACTTAATTTGAAGACTTTTGAGTCGCAGGTTGGGCAGGCCTGCTGTAGCCTACTGAATTTCTTTAGTTCTAGTTATGTATGTCTGAAATAATTGCAATGCAATTTTTCCACATTTTCATCAATCTTACTGTAAATAATATTATAAAATTAATGTACTGACAGTATATTTACATCAATTCGAAGTAAAATTAATATACTGAGGTTATATTATTAATTTTACTTAATATCCAAGTAATTCTCAACATCTAAAACATCTTGGCAAACCATTATTCTCATATTATTTATAAATTAATATTTCATTTTCAGGCTGTGCTCTCACCAAATAATTACTCAGTATCGAAATGCTACATTCCACGAGAATCCACAATAATAAAACTGTACATTGGAGGTATGTTCATTATCTTTGTGGTCGCCTTCTTTCTCTATCCACGGCACAATCGCAGAGCGCACTTCTTCAAAATCAGCTAAGGTCAGCTGAATCATTTATTTCGATCAAAATGGAGACGACTCTATTGAGGAAAACCTGATTATCCATTTTTATCAATTTGGTTGCCACATTCAGGCATTTAATCAGTTGTCGTAAACTAATCAGCATTTATTATTCAGTCTATAGTTTAATGAACTGTATGTATATACTGAAGTTAAAATATCTAACTAAAGGTGGGTTTTCGTTACTGCGACCGAGTGCCGCAGCGGAGCCCGACCCAGCGTTGCCAGATGCAATTGATGAAAAATCCACACTATAAATAGTTTTATTATTTATTATCCCCAATACTATTTATAGTGGAGATTTTTCATCAATTGCATCTGGCAACGCTGGGTCGGGCTCCGCTGCGGCACTCGGTCGCAGTAACGAAAACCGACCTTAATCAATCAAAGAGTTGAGAGTAAGTTAAATCTCTATTTCAAGTGAAGTAATGTTTCAGATTTGAATGTGATACCTTGTAAGTTCAGTGTTATTAGAAGCCATATTAATTCAATATTAGTTTATTGATTAATTATTATTATTATTAGTGCTCGTATAATAATTTTATGGTTGACTTTGTTCCGTGTTTGATCTCAATCAAAAATGTTTCAAATAATTTATTTTCGGGGATAATGCATCTCCATTTTTACATATCCTACTGCTCACAATTGAATCGCCTAATCCAGTTTTTTATGTTGACAATAAAGCCTGCTACCCACTACGATAGAGTTTAAGGCGGCTTGCACCAGAGCAACAAGCAACTAGCAACACGCAATATATAATATATAGTGCTATATAGTGTATTGCTTATTGCGAGTTACTTGTTGCTTATTGCTCCGGTGTGCGAACCGTCTGAGAGTCACTAAGCTTAGAATGTGGTAAAACAGTTTTGAGAAAGAGTTTCCCGGTAAACAAGTATTCATGTAACTAGCGTTGTCTTTCAACTTGCTCAGCTTATATATTTCTAGTCATTTTGTTTATTTTATTATTATATTGAAGTTTAACGGAGCCCGTTTGAACTTTGCTCCACTTACTGGGTAAGCAGGCATAACCGTTCAGGATTTTCTAATCAATGGTAATAAAATAAGCGTATATTATCATCATGAAGTACCAAATACGACAACAGTTACAGTTAATTCATATTTTCATTCATCTCTAATCATAATTAGATTTAGTGATTCATTCATTCATTTATTTCATCAAAATACAATATAATTGGAAAGAAAAACAGGCGTCAGCCCTAAACTTCTATTCCTAAATTTACCAAGGAAAATGTCCCGAATCAGGTTATGTCCAAAACGTCTTGATCACTTGAGAATTTACGTTCCAAATAGGTAATCCCAAGTACATTATCAATTTAAAACTGAAAAGGTTGATAGATAAGCTAGATTAAACCATTTAAAATTGAAAAATTCACAACTATTGAACAAAAACTTGAAAATTCAGCTGTGATGGGTCGGGTCGGTTAATGATTTATTGATTCGATTTTTGTAAAATTGGTATGTACTATCTGTGTTAGTATCACGTACTACCTATACAAGGGTACTGCAGGCGAGTTTGTTTCGTTTCATGGGATTAATATGTTTCTGTAATGAAGTTGAAATGATAAGATTTTTACATTGTGACTTGTAGAATCGAACTGAATTTTTTTTTTTCTGAGGATGATGCCCACATGAGCTCTAGGCTTGTGCGTGGGTAATGAGTGGGGTGATGATGAGATATGACGACTACTTTTTAGGCAGTCGGGACCGACGGCTTAACGTCTCCTCCGAAAGACGGGAGTGGCCGTATTTGTCTAAAATCCTTTCCGTCAACCAGGCTCGAACCCTGGCCCAATGGATTTTATCTGACTGCTGATAGCTTAATCAGTCTGACGCCTTAGCCGCCTCGGCTACGAACCACTCCAATGTTTATAAAGAGTAAACAAGTTAACAGGAGTAACAATTAAAACATTATATGAGGAAGGAGATATAACACTCTCGCCTTCTGGTATGAAATAACATATAAAATTAGTGCTTAACAGCATGACCATAATTTGCCGATTATTAACTTGCAGAGGTCGACGATTCTGTTAAGGCCTCTGAGGTTGAACAGGTGAGTTGTCAACAACAGGTTCAGTTTTTGGCTGTCCGACCACTGACGGTGTGACCTGCGTTAATGGAATGTGAGGATCATCAAATAGCAGTGGCGGTTGCCATGGTGACAGTTTCTTTTTTCCTTTCCAACAGAGTTGAACTGGTTTATGTTCGTTTGATGGGCCTTCCTGTGTCTAACAACACCAATTAGTGACGTATTCCTAAACATTTGGTCACTGTACCAAAATTCAATTGAGTCTTGCGCACACATGAATAGCTGCTTTACACACTAGAGAATTGTGAATGTAACCTATGTTACATTATATTATATTATGTTATATTTCACAATTCTCGGCTGGTTGTTTAACATGAATGTGGTAATGAACTGTTACACCTTTTGAGAATTAAAGGCTTTTATTAGCTTTACAATATTAGCACACGCAGTAACAAGGAATACAGAACTGAATAATTATTTGAATGTTTGTGTATTGTGTTGCTAAGAATTCGTTGTTATGGACAATCGGTTGTTATGTACTGATCATCCGGTTGAATCTCATCACATTCTTCCCCGCTGGATAAATTATCTGGATGAGGAAGCGGTGCAAGATGTTGTAGACTTACTGTCGACTCCCGTCCATCTTTGTATCGTATGAAAGCATAGCTCGGATTTGCTTGAAGTAATTCCACCTCCTCAACTAAGGGGTCGCTCTTCCTTCTCCTTTCTGTTCTCTTTAGTATGGCAGGACCACATCTCAGCTATTTCAGTGCGCCCAAGACAGAAGGAGCATCGCCATGATGACAGCCAACGTTCGGCACGGACAGGCACCATAAGAAGAAGAAGAAATTCACATCAAGAATACAAGTTGACTTATTAGAAAATCTTGGAAAATTAATCTCAAGGGATTTCAAATTAGGAAAGAGCGTTATGAGGAACCCTATCTGTTATTGTATCTATCCCATTTAAGAATTCTTTGGATTGACTCAAGTTTTGAAATACCCTAAAAATCCCCCACATTATTCAAATCATTGTAATTCAATTGGTCTACTAGCAAGATAAATCTTTCACAACAACTGATGAAAATGTATTGTATGAGACCAAAGGCCAGCTTCATTCAACAGCAGTTTGAGTTCTCTCAGCTTCAAACAGAAGTAATTCTCATTTACTTATAGAAGAACAATGGAATTCTATCCAATTTAACAAAAACCTCCTACTTGAAACTACTCATACTAATTAGAATAGAGCAACTGTTAATTATCTTAAATATAATGAAACGATTTCCCACAACCATAACAATAAGAAAAAGCCATCATGTTCTGTTTCATAATAAGATGATCCTTGTGTCAGGAATAATTGCAAAAAAATCGCTTTTAGTACTACTTGTTTGATTTTGGCTTGACTTTGGTTTGACTCATTCAGTTGGCCTGACATGACACTTGCATCATCAAGCACTGTGCAATTATTTGTTTTCAATTACAAGAAATCATGTTTAATGTGTTTTCAAAGACAAAAATAATGCTTGAGTCATCTTGTCTGTCAGTCCACTGGGCAAAGCGTCAGTAGGTCAATAGAGTTCATAACTTCCTTTAATTTATTCAATTGCTTGGTTTACTTGACCCGCAAACCTTAGCAAAATGCCCCTGTTTACCACAGTTATGACAAATTGTATTTTTAGCTTGAATTGAGGATGTCTTTCTTATCTTGACTTGTCTGACTTGTATCTTTAGCTTGACTAGTTGACGTGAGGATGTCTGAGATTACCGCAAAAGAAATTTTTTGACTCACAGCAGCTAGTGATCACTTTTCTAAGCTGCTTGAAGTTGAATAAACATTCTGATTGCTTGTTTGTGTTTCGTGGTTGAAGTTGCATGTCATCGCTTGTTTGGGAAGTTGCATTTACCATAGATTGGGAATATTGAAAAGCTAATGATTGCTCATGTGCAAGTTCTAGGGATCTGGCTTGACTGTATGTCTCTTCTAGTGTCAATGAAACATTTTCTAGTAAGTGCTGCCAAATTGTAGGAGACTCCAGCAATAAATGTGTCACAGAATGATGTAATCATCCCTATTATTTTCAGCTTTAAACTGACAGTCCTTACTTGATAGTTTTAAAGCCTGAATATATTGATCAATAGTCTCATTAGGTTGTTGCTATCATGCAGATGTCTGGAAAATATTTCATGTAGGTGGTGGCTCCTCATCTCTCATCACAATCGCTATGTTGTGGAGGACTGCAGTTGATACAATTATTGCTAATGACGACTGCAATTTTGTATGGAGTCCGAATTTGAGAGATGGGAATTGTCTTTTCCAGACTCCATAGTATCATGATTTGCTTATAACTATAATATATGTACATGTTAAATGTTGAGAGCTTCAACAAGCTCAATCAACTGACAAGTCTGGGAAATGATATAGTTACATACTCAATAATCTGAGATGTATATATAAATTAGTCTCTGTCCGTGAATCCATAAGTTTTGACATGGTCAATGAGTTGGTCCTTCAATGCATATTTAGTTGTTAGCATGAGGTTCATGAACCTCTGGTAGTGCACCAATATTCTCTAGTTCTGCAGCTCTTGCGCCCTGTCCCATCTCATCTATTAGATGGCAGTTAGGCAAATGGTCAATGTCCCATTGCCTTACTGCATCTGTGGCAACAGTATTGGCTCCGCCATAGGCTTGGACAATTTCTAAGGCTTGATTGACGATTGGCAAGTCTGCTGCTTCCAAGTTACCTCTGATGTTTCCTGCTGTCTTCTGTCCTTGGGCTTTAGCTATAGCAGTTGCTACTGTTTGGAGGACGCCGAGTCGGTCTGACTTGAATTCAGTAGTTTCTTCTTCGCTCAATATCAATTTCAGGTATGGGCCCAATCCATCCCCAAAACTATAGTACTTGTTGGCGGCCGTGATGTAAGCTGGTAGATACTTACCCAATTCATTCCATCCAAACAAGATTGGGTGAAGATTGGCAATAAAGTAGGTTATGAACATGAATCCAGTCATGCCCGATCCTTTGAGCATAATCATTGTGACGCTCAGCGATTTTGAAATCTTGGTATTTTGTCTACCTACCATTGTTCGAAACATGAAGAAGAGCATCCTTCTGAGTGACGCTTTTGTTGATATTACTTCATACATGCGTGCACATGTCAACATCGAGAAGTGGAGAAAAGGTAAAAGGGGGTCATCTTTAGCCACGTCGCACTTAACACAATAACCGTTGGTGCGGTTTTCGTACCATGCACGGTAGTTTCTTTCGGATAAATACTTTCCGATAAAGTTCGCAATTATACCTCCTACCCAACGGGCGTGGTATGCCGTAAAGTCATCGTACCTACCTAATACTTGCTCTCCAAACAATCTCACACACTCAGCTTTGTAGTCTTCAAGTGACACCTGGCCGATCTCTATTTCGCTAATGCTAGTATTATACACTTTGAAAAAGTTGAGAAAAGGCTCCAAAGAGCACATCAGCTCACATCTTTCCAAGTTATGACCCGCACAGGTTATGAGTGCTTGAACTGTAGTGGATTGCTGCGCATCATTCACATCAAATGTAATTTCTTAGATGGTGTCCTTTGTTCTGGCAGCGGGAACTACATCTGCATCGGGATTTCGAGTGTGTTGGACACTGTATGGAATCATACTACATGACTCTTCTCGAACTTGGTTCAAGATATTCTTCACCCTAGTTTGTGTTGCCCCATGAACAGTCCGGAATGAGTTTGCCATTTTGATGTTATATGTAGAATCAAGATTGGTTGTGAGAAAAATGATATCTAATGGATAGATTCTGAATTTTGATATAAAAAGTATGTTAAGACCATCTGCATTTTGCTGTTACTGGTATGAATTTAAAAACTGTGATTTTGTATAATCTTTAATTAATTTATTTAAAGATCAAAGTATACCCAATCCCTATATTACTATAGAACATTGGGGTCTTCATACTGTCTCTCCACAGAATGTCTGGTCCTTATGTGTGACTTATTAGAATTCTCCTCACTGGCATTCCTTGGATTGAGATTTGGAGTGAGTAAGTAATTCGATAGACAATAACTATTGTCACCAAGTAGGTGACAATCTTTTATTTGACCAGTCTCAAATTTCATCCTCACTTCACTGTTATCAAAGATATAACTATCATGCGTTGAACCAGGCCAACGGGCAACAATGTTTTCTAAAAACTAAATAACTATCACATATAGTCTGTACATTTATAGAAAAATATCCTTTTCTATTCCTAAATACCTCCCCATTTTCTCCGCCAGGTGATAGAATTGGAATGTGGGTGCAGTATATTGCACCAACTACTCTTGGGAATTGAGCAATCCTATGAAACCCCATCATCACCTGTCTCCGTTCAGCTTCATTAGGAAATTGAATATATTTCGGACAAGTAAAGCAATAGCTTCTGAAACTTTTCTAATAGTTCTACAAACTGTCGCTTTCGAAATTCCCACTAAATCACCCGTCACAATATGAAACGATCCTGTAGCATAGAAACTGAGGGCTAATAATAATTGTTGTCCCTATTATTTTCAGCTTTAAACTGACAGTCCTTACTTGATAGTTTTAAAGCCTGAATATATTGATCAATAGTCTCATTAGGTTGTTGCTATCATGCAGATGTCTGGAAAATATTTCATGTAGGTGGTGGCTCCTCATCTCTCATCACAATCGCTATGTTGTGGAGGACTGCAGTTGATACAATTATTGCTAATGACGACTGCAATTTTGTATGGAGTCCGAATTTGAGAGATGGGAATTGTCTTTTCCAGACTCCATAGTATCATGATTTGCTTATAACTATAATATATGTACATGTTAAATGTTGAGAGCTTCAACAAGCTCAATCAACTGACAAGTCTGGGAAATGATATATTTACATACTCAATCATCTGAGATGTATATATAAATTAGTCTCTGTCCGTGAATCCATAAGTTTTTGACATGGTCAATGAGTTGGTCCTTCGCAATGCATATTTAGTTGTTAGCATGAGGTTCATGAACCTCTGGTAGTGCACCAATATTCTCTAGTTCTGCAGCTCTTGCGCCCTGTCCCATCTCATCTATTAGATGGCAGTTAGGCAAATGGTCAATGTCCCATTGCCTTACTGCATCTGTGGCAACAGTATTGGCTCCGCCATAGGCTTGGACAATTTCTAAGGCTTGATTGACGATTGGCAAGTCTGCTGCTTCCAAGTTACCTCTGATGTTTCCTGCTGTCTTCTGTCCTTGGGCTTTAGCTATAGCAGTTGCTACTGTTTGGAGGACGCCGAGTCGGTCTGACTTGAATTCAGTAGTTTCTTCTTCGCTCAATATCAATTTCAGGTATGGGCCCAATCCATCCCCAAAACTATAGTACTTGTTGGCGGCCGTGATGTAAGCTGGTAGATACTTACCCAATTCATTCCATCCAAACAAGATTGGGTGAAGATTGGCAATAAAGTAGGTTATGAACATGAATCCAGTCATGCCCGATCCTTTGAGCATAATCATTGTGACGCTCAGCGATTTTGAAATCTTGGTATTTTGTCTACCTACCATTGTTCGAAACATGAAGAAGAGCATCCTTCTGAGTGACGCTTTTGTTGATATTACTTCATACATGCGTGCACATGTCAACATCGAGAAGTGGAGAAAAGGTAAAAGGGGGTCATCTTTAGCCACGTCGCACTTAACACAATAACCGTTGGTGCGGTTTTCGTACCATGCACGGTAGTTTCTTTCGGATAAATACTTTCCGATAAAGTTTGCAATTATACCTCCTACCCAACGGGCGTGGTTTGCTGTAAAGTCATCGTACCTACCTACTTCTTGTTCTCCAAACAATCTCACACACTCAGCTTTGTAGTCTTCAAGTGACACCTGTCCGATCTCTATTTCGCACTCCATGAGGCTTTGTTCTGCTTGACGAAAAATGCTAGTATTATACACTTTAAAAAAGTTGAGAAAAAGCTCCAAAGAGCACATCAGCTCACATCTTTCCAAGTTATGACCCGCACAGGTTATGAGTGCTTGAACTGTAGTGGATTGCTGCGCATCATTCACATCAAATGTAATTTCTTAGATGGTGTCCTTTGTTCTGGCAGCGGGAACTACATCTGCATCGGGATTTCGAGTGTGTTGGACACTGTATGGAATCATACTACATGACTCTTCTCGAACTTGGTTCAAGATATTCTTCACCCTAGTTTGTGTTGCCCCATGAACAGTCCGGAATGAGTTTGCCATTTTGATGTTATATGTAGAATCAAGATTGGTTGTGAGAAAAATGATATCTAATGGATAGATTCTGCATTTTGATATACACAGTATGTTACGACCATCTGCATTTTGCTGTTACTGGTATGAATTTAACAACTGTGATTTTGTATAATCTTTAATTAATTTATTTAAAGATCAAAGTATACCCAATCCCTATATTACTATAGAACATTGGGGTCTTCATACTGTCTCTCCACAGAATGTCTGGTCCTTATGTGTGACTTATTAGAATTCGCCTCACTGGCATTCCTTGGATTGAGATTTGGAGTGAGTAAGTAATTCGATAGACAATAACTATTGTCACCAAGTAGGTGACAATCTTTTTTGACCAGTCTCAAATTTCATCCTCACTTCACTGTTATCAAAGATATAACTATCATCGTTGAACCAGGCCAACGGGCAACAATGTTTTCTAAAAACTAAATAACTATCACATATGGTCTGTACATTTATAGAAAAATATCCTTTTCTATTCCTAAATACCTCCCCATTTTCTCCGCCAGGTGATAGAATTGGAATGTGGGTGCAGTATATTGCACCAACTACTCTTGGGAATTGAGCAATCCTATGAAACCCCATCACCTGTCTCCGTTCAGCTTCATTAGGAAATTGAATATATTTCGGAGCAAGTAAAGCAATAGCTTCTGAAACTTTTCTAATAGTTCTACAAACTGTCGCTTTCGAAATTCCCACTAAATCACCCGTCACAATATGAAACGATCCTGTAGCATAGAAACTGAGGGCTAATAATAATTGTTGTCCCTATTATTTTCAGCTTTAAACTGACAGTCCTTACTTGATAGTTTTAAAGCCTGAATATATTGATCAATAGTCTCATTAGGTTGTTGCTATCATGCAGATGTCTGGAAAATATTTCATGTAGGTGGTGGCTCCTCATCTCTCATCACAATCGCTATGTTGTGGAGGACTGCAGTTGATACAATTATTGCTAATGACGACTGCAATTTTGTATGGAGTCCGAATTTGAGAGTTGGAAGTTGTCTTTTCCAGTCTCCTTAGTTTCATGCTTTGCTTATAACTATAATATATGTACATGTTAAATGTTGAGAGCTTCAACAAGCTCAATCAACTGACAAGTCTGGGAAATGATATATTTACATACTCAATCATCTGAGATGTATATATAAATTAGTCTCTGTCCGTGAATCCATAAGTTTTTGACATGGTCAATGAGTTGGTCCTTCGCAATGCATATTTAGTTGTTAGCATGAGGTTCATGAACCTCTGGTAGTGCACCAATATTCTCTAGTTCTGCAGCTCTTGCGCCCTGTCCCATCTCATCTATTAGATGGCGGTTAGGCAAATGGTCAATGTCCCATTGCCTTACTGCATCTGTGGCAACAGTATTGGCTCCGCCATAGGCTTGGACAATTTCTAAGGCTTGATTGACGATTGGCAAGTCTGCTGCTTCCAAGTTACCTCTGATGTTTCCTGCTGTCTTCTGTCCTTGGGCTTTAGCTATAGCAGTTGCTACTGTTTGGAGGACGCCGAGTCGGTCTGACTTGAATTCAGTAGTTTCTTCGCTCAATATCAATTTCAGGTATGGGCCCAATCCATCCCCAAAACTATAGTACTTGTTGGCGGCCGTGATGTAGCTGGTAGATACTTACCCAATTCATTCCATCCAAACAAGATTGGGTGAAGATTGGCAATAAAGTAGGTTATGAACATGAATCCAGTCATGCCCGATCCTTTGAGCATAATCATTGTGACGCTCAGCGATTTTGAAATCTTGGTATTTTGTCTACCTACCATTGTTCGAAACATGAAGAAGAGCATCCTTCTGAGTGACGCTTTTGTTGATATTACTTCATACATGCGTGCACATGTCAACATCGAGAAGTGGAGAAAAGGTAAAGGGGTCATCTTTAGCCACGTCGCACTTAACACAATAACCGTTGGTGCGGTTTTCGTACCATGCACGGTAGTTTCTTTCGGATAAATACTTTCCGATAAAGTTTGCAATTATACCTCCTACCCAACGGGCGTGGTTTGCTGTAAAGTCATCGTACCTACTTCTTGTTCTCCAAACAATCTCACACACTCAGCTTTGTAGTCTTCAAGTGACACCTGTCCGATCTCTATTTCGCACTCCATGAGGCTTTGTTCTGCTTGACGAAAAATGCTAGTATTATACACTTTAAAAAAGTTGAGAAAAAGCTCCAAAGAGCACATCAGCTCACATCTTTCCAAGTTATGACCCGCACAGGTTATGAGTGCTTGAACTGTAGTGGATTGCTGCGCATCATTCACATCAAATGTAATTTCTTAGATGGTGTCCTTTGTTCTGGCAGCGGGAACTACATCTGCATCGGGATGTCTAGTGTTTTGGACACTGTATGGAATCATACTACATGACTCTTCTCGAACTTGGTTCAAGATATTCTTCACCCTAGTTTGTGTTGCCCCATGAACAGTCCGGAATGAGTTTGCCATTTTGATGTTATATGTAGAATCAAGATTGGTTGTGAGAAAAATGATATCTAATGGATAGATTCTGAATTTTGATATAAAGTATGTTAAGACCATCTGCATTTTGCTGTTACTGGTATGAATTTAAAAACTGTGATTTTGTATAATCTTTAATTAATTTATTTAAAGATCAAAGTATACCCAATCCCTATATTACTATAGAACATTGGGGTCTTCATACTGTCTCTCCACAGAATGTCTGGTCCTTATGTGTGACTTATTAGAATTCTCCTCACTGGCATTCCTTGGATTGAGATTTGGAGTGAGTAAGTAATTCGATAGACAATAACTATTGTCACCAAGTAGGTGACAATCTTTTATTTGACCAGTCTCAAATTTCATCCTCACTTCACTGTTATCAAAGATATAACTATCATGCGTTGAACCAGGCCAACGGGCAACAATGTTTTCTAAAAACTAAATAACTATCACATATAGTCTGTACATTTATAGAAAAATATCCTTTTCTATTCCTAAATACCTCCCCATTTTCTCCGCCAGGTGATAGAATTGGAATGTGGGTGCAGTATATTGCACCAACTACTCTTGGGAATTGAGCAATCCTATGAAACCCCATCATCACCTGTCTCCGTTCAGCTTCATTAGGAAATTGAATATATTTCGGAGCAAGTAAAGCAATAGCTTCTGAAACTTTTCTAATAGTTCTACAAACTGTCGCTTTCGAAATTCCCACTAAATCACCCGTCACAATATGAAACGATCCTGTAGCATAGAAACTGAGGGCTAATAATAATTGTTGTCCCTATTATTTTCAGCTTTAAACTGACAGTCCTTACTTGATAGTTTTAAAGCCTGAATATATTGATCAATAGTCTCATTAGGTTGTTGCTATCATGCAGATGTCTGGAAAATATTTCATGTAGGTGGTGGCTCCTCATCTCTCGTCACAATCACTATGTTGTGGAGGACTGCAGTTGATACAATTATTGCTAATGACGACTGCAATTTTGTATGGAGTCCGAATTTGAGAGATGGGAATTGTCTTTTCCAAACTCCATAGTATCATGATTTGCTTATAACTATAATATATGTACATGTTAAATGTTGAGAGCTTCAACAAGCTCAATCAACTGACAAGTCTGGGAAATGATATATTTACATACTCAATCATCTGAGATGTATATATAAATTAGTCTCTGTCCGTGAATCCATAAGTTTTTGACATGGTCAATGAGTTGGTCCTTCGCAATGCATATTTAGTTGTTAGCATGAGGTTCATGAACCTCTGGTAGTGCACCAATATTCTCTAGTTCTGCAGCTCTTGCGCCCTGTCCCATCTCATCTATTAGATGGCAGTTAGGCAAATGGTCAATGTCCCATTGCCTTACTGCATCTGTGGCAACAGTATTGGCTCCGCCATAGGCTTGGACAATTTCTAAGGCTTGATTGACGATTGGCAAGTCTGCTGCTTCCAAGTTACCTCTGATGTTTCCTGCTGTCTTCTGTCCTTGGGCTTTAGCTATAGCAGTTGCTACTGTTTGGAGGACGCCAAGTCGGTCTGACTTGAATTCAGTAGTTTCTTCTTCGCTCAATATCAATTTCAGGTATGGGCCCAATCCATCCCCAAAACTATAGTACTTGTTGGCGGCTGCAATGTAAGCTGGTAGATACTTACCCAATTCATTCCATCCAAACAAGATTGGGTGAAGATTGGCAATAAAGTAGGTTATGAACATGAATCCAGTCATGCCCGATCCTTTGAGCATAATCATTGTGACGCTCAGCGATTTTGAAATCTTGGTATTTTGTCTACCTACCATTGTTTGAAACATGAAGAAGAGCATCCTTCTGAGTGACGCTTTTGTTGATATTACTTCATACATGCGTGCACATGTCGACATCGAGAAGTGGAGAAAAGGTAAAAGGGGGTCATCTTTAGCCACGTCGCACTTAACACAATAACCGTTGGTGTGGTTTTCGTACCATGCACGGTAGTTTCTTTCGGATAAATACTTTCCGATAAAGTTTGCAATTATACCTCCTACCCAATGGGCGTGGTTTGCTGTAAAGTCATCGTACCTACCTACTTCTTGTTCTCCAAACAATCTCACACACTCAGCTTTGTAGTCTTCAAGTGACACCTGTCCGATCTCTATTTCGCACTCCATGAGGCTTTGTTCTGCTTGACGAAAAATGCTAGCATTATACACTTTAAAAAAGTTGAGAAAAAGCTCCAAAGAGCACATCAGCTCACATCTTTCCAAGTTATGACCCGCACAGGTTATGAGTGCTTGAACTGTAGTGGATTGCTGCGCATCATTCACATCAAATGTAATTTCTCGGATGGTGTCCTTTGTTCTGGCAGCGGGAACTACATCTGCATCGGGATTTCGAGTGTGTTGGACACTGTATGGAATCATACTACATGACTCTTCTCGAACTTGGTTCAAGATATTCTTCACCCTAGTTTGTGTTGCCCCATGAACAGTCCGGAATGAGTTTGCCATTTTGATGTTATATGTAGAATCAAGATTGGTTGTGAGAAAAATGATATCTAATGGATAGATTCCGAATTTTGATATAAAAACTATGTTAAGACCATCTGCATTTTGCTGTTACTGGTATGAATTTAAAAACTGTGATTTTGTATAATCTTTAATTAATTTATTTAAAGATCAAAGTATACCCAATCCCTATATTACTATAGAACATTGGGGTCTTCATACTGTCTCTCCACAGAATGTCTGGTCCTTATGTGCGACTTATTAGAATTCTCCTCACTGGCATTCCTTGGATTGAGAATTGGAATGAGTAAGTAATTCGATAGACAATAACTATTGTCACCAAGTAGGTGACAATCTTTTATTTGACCAGTCTCAAATTTCATCCTCACTTCACTGTTATCAAAGATATAACTATCATGCGTTGAACCAGGCCAACGGGCAACAATGTTTCTAAAAACTAAATAACTATCACATATAGTCTGTACATTTATAGAAAAATATCCTTTTCTATTCCTAAATATCTCCCCATTTTCTCTGCCAGGTGATAGAATTGGAATGTGGGTGCAGTATATTGCACCAACTACTCTTGGGAATTGAGCAATCCTATGAAACCCCATCATCACCTGTCTCCGTTCAGCTTCATTAGGAAATTGAATATATTTCGGAGCAAGTAAAGCAATAGCTTCTGAAACTTTTCTAATAGTTCTACAAACTGTCGCTTTCGAAATTCCCACTAAATCACCCGTCACAATATGAAACGATCCTGTAGCATAGAAACTGAGGGCTAATAATAATTGTTGCACTGGCTGTAAAGGATTGTTTCTATTTGATTTGAATTCCAATCGTCCTTCAACTTCTTCTAGAATTTTTATAACTACTTCTTTCGAGAGTCTAACCTACTTTTGAAATTTTTATCGTCCATTAAATAGAAATCGCTATTTCTTCGAAGCACACCGATATATTGATATTTCCAAGATATTCTATATACACTATTCGATTTGAATTCCAATCGTCCTTCAACTTCTTCTAGAATTTTTATAACTACTTCTTTCGAGATTCTATACCTACTTTTGAAATTTTTATCGTCCATTAAATAGAAATCGCTATTTCTTCGAAGCACAACGAAATCTTGATATAGAATATCTTGATATTTTCAAGATATTCTATATACATTATTTCTTCCTCAAAATCTTCCTCCATTTTTAATGAGAAATTAACTACAATAAAAATAATAACAAAACTAACATAATAAAAAACTCTTATTTCAATCGAATTAGAAAACTTCGTGGTGTCAACTTTCAAGCAAATAGGCTATAAACAAACACATAACCTACAAACGAGCACTGAACTAGACTTTTGACCATGTTCAAATGACTTGACCGCCCGTTCGGCAGCCGTCAAATTTGATCACCAGTTTGACCATGGTCGAACGTAACCAGTGTTGGTGGAACGAGTTTTTGCTTATTTGACCATTGGAGAGGGTTTGATCACGTTCAAATGCCTTGACCGAGGTTAGTGAAACCGGGCATCACAGGACGGTTTCACATAGATTCTCCTTAGCACAGATATAGCATTGTTATATACATTGCTTTCACTTACGTAATTTGCCGATTTCTGGAGTGATGAAGTTTATAAGTATTTTGAGTCTGATGGTTGTGGTGTGATTCTGGTAATTAAATTTTCTAAAGTTTTGTGCCAATGTTGTAATTCCTTGCTTGCAGATGATGAGTTTGGATTTACACTAAACTTTTCTGGCTTTAGGATCATATTCATTTCACAATATCAAGTTATTAAAACTGTAATGAGAATAGGAATGAGTGCAAGAGAAACTTTTAGCACTTTAGAATGGTTTTGGTAATTATTTAGTTTCTCCACTTTTGGTTCTTTTGATACTTTTTTGTTTTTCCCACACGGATTTTGTTTCTTGTTAAGCTTGCATGTAGATACACTAGTAGAACAACAATCAACAATAATTTTGAGGGGGGGAAGCCCTAATTTTTGAGAAATTTGCAATCTTTCTTACCCCTCCATCTTACAACGTAGATGTGAATATGTGTATTCATTGTGATATTAAACATATTGTAACACAGTATTATCAATTCAATATATCGATGCTGCCGTGGTAAAACCTCCTATGTGCAAGAGGGACAATTTTTCAGGAGACACAAAAAACGTTTCTGCTGATAATATTTTAGGCTACAGTTGATAATATACAGTAATTGTTGATATTTGAAAGAAAAAATGTAATATTTATAAAGATTGAATGTAAAAAATTGTTCAATGAGTTCAAATTCAGATTTTAAACTTTTAGCTTGGTACTTATCAATGATGCTGTAATGTTTCATAGAAATTGTGGTGCTCCTTTGGAATGACTTCCTTCAAGTCTTGGAGGCATTTCCATTTTGAAGAAGTCAATGGAATTGATTTTTCATACAAACATCGAAGTGAAGTGTTTCCATTACTCTTCTTCCTCCTCTGTGGCAAGTCATCAAACTCCTCACTGTGTCGCATTTTGAAAAGAATGTCTCTATTGCAGCAGTAACGTAGAGCTCGGATGTTTGTTACTGTTGGATCCCCTACTTTTTTTTCCTGGGCGCAATGAAGTCAAAGTTGCTGTGGGTTTATAGTTCTTGAAAAATGTGTAATCCACAACATGAACATTATAGGGTTGTTTTGGTCTTGCCAGCCTCATTTGTGCTATGTAATCACTTGGAGTGTTCAATGGTGGAACAAAACGTTTTTCCAAAGTCGCATGAACACTATCGCATTCCATCATGGTATGCCCTTTTTCTGAATATAACTGCTCTAGCTCTACTATGATAGAATGTTTGATCGCTTAGCGATAAGCTTATGCTTTATGGGCCAACAAACAAATAAAATGGAAGTGTCAGAAGTGACTTGTCATAATTTAAAAAAAACACATCAAAATACATTAACGTTAAAATGTATAGATACATTTGGAACACAAAAGGCTGAATGCTAAACATTTATGCTAAATGACTGCATATTTGGGAAAGGCCTCTATGGGTCTGCACTAATCACTTAGTGCACTGGCCATACTTGATAGAAATACACTTGTACAACTCACACAGCATAAAGAGAGAATGAAAAGGAAAGAATAATTATTAGCTTAAGTTACAAAGACCATAGAACAACAAAATCAACAGAGTACCAACTTACTGGATTAGAACTAAGTTATATTCCAACAAGTTCGTGCTTTGCGTAAACCACATTGTAATAGAAAATTTTCAAGTTACCTGATCCAAACCAAAAAATCTGAAGCAAAATTTAAGAACTAACCAATGATATAGTAGTTAGTGTCTGACCTTGTAACTGGAAATTATCAAATAACAATTCTTCTTGCTTTTCAACACCTTTTGGCTTCGAAACAGCAGTGTATTGAAAATTAATTGTAACAATAACAATTTTCCAGAATTGAAACAACATGCATTTTCTTCTAAAACGTTATGATTGATTAAAAAATTCACTTTTTACTTCACATAGTTGAAAAAAACTTAATTTTACATCCATTACTATCCTTTCTAACATTGAAAATGTGAAAAAAAACAACATTTAAAATCTCACAACTCAAATCTCATCCACACGAACTGAAAATTTAATGAATGTTTACCTAGATAACCAAAATTTGTGAGAGTACCGTACTATAAAACGTGAAGAAGAAAAATAAAAATAAGATACAACCATCTAGTCGCACTCTGCCTTCCAAGATAACATCGCCTCTTTAGAACCATTGCAACTGCAAGACTCTCCCATCATCAACCTATTCGGCTCGTAGGTCGTACTGGAGTCGCTATCTTTGAAATTTGAAAAACAAGACGTAAATGCGGCATTGCCATGTTCACAATACTTGAAACCAATACTGGGAAACACATTCAACTTCAATTTTGAACAATAAATTGATCAACTATCATTAAAGAGTTTAATAAAACTATGAGCTACACGGGAAGAAAACTGCTAGGTAAAACGTAAGAAGAAGAAGACAGCATATTCATGTTTTTTCACATAGATTTATTAAAATATTTTCCACAATTTGAACAATATCTAGCCTCTTATCTTCTAAAAAGTTATTTTTTGCTATGTAAATGAATAAATTCACAGCTTAAATTTATATGAAAACTAATAAACTAATATTATAGAACGTGAATAATGAAATATGATTCAAAATCAAATCAAATCAAAATATTTTTATTTATCCTTGAAACAAACAAATACAACAAAAATGAAAAGTACAAATGGAAAATAATAGAATTAATAATATAATAGATATAAAATAGTATTAATATATTCATAACAAGGGAATAGTACATTTAAAAAGTATATGAATGTTCAATTTCAATACAGTGAGCAGTGGGTCGGAAATACAGATGTGTTGGTTTTAAATTTTAATGAAGATGTGTCTTGGTGGAGTTGATATGTTGACAAATCAACTTCTATAGGAGAAATTGAATTTGGATACGAAAAACGTGTCACTTATAAAAATTTCATCACATTTATCTATTTCATTAATTGACAATACACACATCATGGGAGGGAAGAAACAACAGGCATTCGCCCAAAACTTTTTTAGTCCCTTATTTTGACTAAATTGTCCAGAGTTTATGTGCATGTACTTTTTCATTAATAATTTGAGTCTAGAAAAACTATTTATTATTTATTAATCGTATGGCTCACCAAGAGCATGAAACGTACAAATACGAAGATTAAGTGTTGAATGTTCAGTCAAAAACACTCAGATATAATTATACAAAACATAATATACTTTGTAGCAGTGATAGCAGACTTGGTAGTTAGCTACAATTCTATGTAAAGTCCATTCAACCAAGCAATAGCATTTGGTCTTGACTGAACAAAATCCTCCCACACCCCAGTAAACTTTCTTTCTGGGCATTCTTCTATTATGTGGGTCAAATTTTGCACAGGAGCTCCACAATCACACTCTAAGCTCTCAGCAAGACCCCACTTATTCAACATAGACTTTGTTTTAGCACAGCCAGCTCTTATGCGATTCAGTGTGCACCATGCTTTGCGGGGAAGCTGCATACCAGGGAGTTGCTGATGGGGTCGATTAATATTGCTATCCATCCATTTTGTTCTCCAAGATTCTTTAAAGTCAAATCTTTGTCCTTGGGCCAGGATTGCCTCATTACTCAGGAAAAACTATTAACAATTTTGAAAGATTACGTTAGATGTTAAACACAAAACCACAAACCATTAATAATATCACTTAAACTTCAAAAAACTTGAAATTTTACTCGAATTTTGCGACGAAATTAAACTTACACCCAACTTTGGGCAACTACATTATTTGTGTTCTACTATTGTTTCTACATGTGACGATTGATGAGCGAACAGGAGTGAACCGAAAGTTCATTGGTGTTTGCTGTGGTTTGGTAGCATTCGCAAACACCTGCGAATGAGACTAGTCATACCAGAGTGAACACACATGAATCGTCTTGTTCGTCGCGTCGTTCGCTTGTGCTCCGCCCATCACAAGAACTCCAGTTTATAATGAGCACTACTTGGGTCCCGTAACATTGGCCTTGAATTGAATTCTTCAATCAGCTCCAACACATTTTCATCAGTCCATAAGCCTTGATATTAGAGCACAACTAAGGCTGCGGATCCACTGGCAGCTAATTGCCGCGCATCGTTACTGCTCGTTCGCTCTGGTGTGACCGTTCCTTTAGGTGGAGTCTTGAGAAAGATTAAAAATTCCTCATAAATTAGGGCTTCCCCCACAAAATTATAGTTGATTGTTGTTCTACTATTGTATCTACATGTGACAAGAAAAAAAATCCTTGAGAAACCAAAAGTGGGGACACTAAATAATTACCAAGTTTTTTAATAACTTGTACATCGAATTGGAATGAGTTTGTTTATGAACATAACAAAACAATAATAAAGAATTCAAATCACATGTTTTTATACTACAGTACCCATATTGGAAAATCCAATCCCACTACACTCATTATAACACACATTATTATTGAACATTGTAAATTTGATTTAGTCAACTGTATTGTCAACAATATTATTGAAAACATCTGCATATATTAATTTCCTTGAAGATGATGGGAAGACGAAATGAATTGGAATAAATACTCTGAATTGACTTCTTATGTATTGTTTTTAATTCTCTGCAAAAACAGTCTTGATTTTTGTATTAATTTCTCAATTCAGCAGGACTTCTGTTTTTTAAATAATAGAAAAACTGTTCCATGTTTTTCAATTAAATTCAACTTTACTATTATTATGTCCTTTAAACGATGTATTTTTCAGTTTTGGGTTTGTACTGAATGTTATTACCTAGTCACTGTGTTTTAGAATATTTAATTTTTTCTAATTTTATTCTACTCAATAATAGTGTTTTGACTCCACTTGAATACCACTGTTCTGTCGAGCATTTAATTAATCTACCATCCAAGGTTACCTGGATGCTGGATCATATTTTCAATTTGATGATTCAGGTTCAGAATATTTTGAAACGATTGAGATCATGCACATTTTATATTTGTAAATAACTGATGAAGTTTTAGTTAGAGAATTTAGAATATATTTAGCTTTGTCAGGATTCTTTATATGCGGAAAGTTTAACGCTCCATCACATGTAATCATTAACTTGCATTTGACTGTATTTATAGTCATTCAAAGATAATTATTACTGTATTATACATTTGTACCTGAATTCTTAACCAATGTTGAGGAAAATTAATAATGAGAATTACTCTTATCAAATTGATAGTCTGGCAAGCATTTATCAAACTTATATTTATAATCTCGTCTCAATTCTCACTCTCAATTATATGTATTGTACAAAGTATACAGTCGTTATTATAAATAAATCATATTATACATTGAATACTCCTTTCTATATTGTATAAGGGTGGGTTCATGTCGGAGCTGTGATAAGCGATACCAGCTGTGATACTAGCAGCGCGTAGAGAATATTGACGTGCTTTCTAATCAGCCTGTTTATGTCGGAGCTGCGATGTTAATTACATTTGGGCAATTGACCTTCGATGCTAGTATCACAGCTGTTATCGCTTATCACAGCTCCGACATGAACGCACTCTTAGATTGGCTACTCCTACTGTGTTGATCAAATTTTGAAAGAGGCAAATATTTCAGACTTATTTTCTCAATAGATATTGCATAAGTCATTGAAGTCTCAATATTACTTTTTATGTTTTAGATTACTTTCAACTTTTCAGATTCCAATTCTTATGCAATTAATTGAAAAATCTATTGCTGCAAGCTTCAACTTATGTATGAAGAAGCGCAACCAGTTTGAAAAGTGATATCATCATTGTGGTTAAACAGTAATAGAACATTCAATTTTAAAAATTCCAAACTGGTCAATGAAATTTCGTATTTGAATTTTGAATTCAAATGAAATTTGAATTTTTTCATATTCAAAATTATCATAATATGTTCAATACAAATCACAGTAATTAAGAAATTAAATACTAAAATGCTCATCTGCAACAATAGTATATGTATGAAGTAGATATTTAGGTCTTCTACAATTTTTCATTTGATTTATATTACAGTATTAACGTTTTTGCTAAAAATGTATAGCTATGATAATCTATTGTTGTCATCAGTGTATCAGTCTAATTTCTCATGTTTTCTTATCAAACTATAGCTGTTCATCATTTTGTAAGAATTATTCCTTATAATAATAGTTCATTATTTGACTTCGATATTTGCCTCGTTCAAAATATTTGAAAGTGAATGTGTGTGAATAATTAATCTTCTGTGTGTTATATTGTATTAAAATATTATTGTAATTTTTTATTATGGGATCAAATCTCTTACCAATACGCTTCTTTGTTTCATGGTACCTACGTCTATGAATTTATATATAAATATATGTGTGTGTCAATATATGAATTTTATGTTTGCTATTCAAGTTGAATTTATTTTCTACTACCTTCCACTCAATTTTCACTTAATATAAGTAGGCCTACAGTAGGTTTTGAATTTCTACAGTAGGCTATTCGGAATTATTTAAAAACTGAGGGCTGTTTCATAAAAATAGAAGTCTTGTAATTCAGGAAAAAAGTAGACGCACACCAGACTTACCATGCTACTCATGTCCAGCATCTGTGTCCAACTTATCCTGTATTAGAGGTCTTCTAAATTTCAATGAAACAGAACCCTGGTTTTAAAAATTATAGTTCTAAAGAAAACCATTATTCTTTTGTTGTTTCTGGAATATTATTCCCTGTAGATTTAAAGTTGAGTAGTAAGATTTTATATTATAGTATTGATTGATAAAGAGTAGGCCCATGATTCTATCTCTTATACAGTTCATCAAAGTTTTGTTTCCTAAATCTTGATATGGGTGATTGTGGACCAAACTCCAATCAACCTAACCAGATTAGAACGTTGACCTCCACATAATACACAAAATCCATTTTCGCGAAAACAATTTCATAAACTGTAAACTGTAGGAGGCTATATGCCTCTCAATTACCGTGATTTTAGAAAGAATATTTATAGCCTAATAGGTAAGAATGAAAAACAATTTTGTCTTTTCCACATTACTGCGGAATTAATTCCTCATTTGTTTTTCATCCTTACCTATTATGGAGAAGTTCCACAATATCTCTGATGCAAGTGTCAATTTTTAAAATATTTATCTTTTCAACAATAATTCTTCCATTGAGTTTAATTTTTATCACAGTTTATCTGATCAGAATTAAGGATTGTATTTATGAACACTACTTGGGTAATACTCGATTCAAGTCGACCTGAGCTAGGACTAAGATCATAGACTAACAAAATATTTGGATTAACCAGGTTTGGATGATTATCTCTGCTAAGGTTAACGTATAAGCCTCTTAATCATCTATGACCCGAGTCAAAGTAGTGACATGAAGTCGTTGAATCCAAAGTAGTGTTCATAAGTAGCGATTGAAGACTTTATCACATAAAAGCTGCTAAATGGCACTCCGTAGCCTCTCGTTAGGTGGTAGGACGCCCATTAGATTGGATTGAAGATTTTTTGTCAACATTTCTGAATGACCAGCCTCATGAAACGCTCTTGTTGCATCTTGGCCGGCTTGTTCTAGAAGTATTGACTCTCCTCCAGGATGCTGGAATAGAGGAAATCCAATAAGTTTCTTCAATAATTTTCTACAGGTAACTATAGTGATGAGTAGCCTACATTCTCTTGGAATAATTTCATTGATTTAATCTACTTTAATTGGGTTATTGTTATTACAGTAGGCACTGAATCTCAATAAGAGATAGACTTGCTGCTGTGAAAAGTTATTCTTCAAAATTTTGTGATTATTCCTCTCGAGTGTGCTGAAAGATAAGTTATTTGGAAACATGTAAGTTACGTATAGATATGTTTATAGACATGAGTGGAATAATTGTAATTGTTTGATCACAAAAATCAAATGCTGAAACAAAATTTTGATCATTGAAAATATACGAGTGTGCCCACTTTTAATTTTCGATTAATTGTGTGATCAAATGTTTTTCAAAACTTGTCAAACTAAGTTACAAGTACCTCATACGACATACATGTGTATGGATGTAAGCTAGTGGCGAAGCGTGGTATATACTTACTTGGTCATCGCCTGGTATATTTCCTATAGGAAACAGATAAATCCTGTAGGAAATATACTCGGCGATGACCAAATAAGTATACCACGCTTCGCCACGGATGTAAGCGTACTTGAAGATGCAGGCCAGGCCCTTGAATCATAGATTTTAATCATGAAGAACAAATTTCTATTATTATTTGATTATAATTCTTATTGTATCATGAGAGACATATTTTTACACAGGTACTGTACTTGATTCGTTTGAAGAATGACTTACATTTTTTAAAAGATTATTTTGAATAACTGAACAGATTAATAAAATGAGCAGTTCCTATTTATATATTTAACCTTTTCAATTGAAAAAAGAGCAAACTAAATCATGGTAGAGGCAGATGATAATCCTAATAACTATTGATATTAGCTACAGTATTCTCCATATTGTTTGTGAAATAATGGTATTCTCTAGTGTCAAAGTATTTTAGTGGTAAAATAGATAATAGTGTATAACCTCAACCAATTGAGGTTGATAAATAAAGGTCAATTCTTTAAAAATAAATTATAATGAATCAATATTAGATGTCAACTCACCCTCCAAATGAAATCAGTTATGTCATAAACTTTATCAAATAATATAATCCAGCAGTCCGTTATGGTATCATGTTTCGAAACTTCTTCTAAAGATATCAATCGTAAGTGTTCGCTATGAAAATCTTTGATTGCAGATAAAATTGGACTTTGCGCAATTGTATTGATTATTAACCTTGTAACCATCTTGGAATCTGAAACTTGAAAACAATTACCCTTGAAAAGTGTAGCCTAAGAGTCGTATGAAAAAATAAAATTTCCAATACAAATTCATTTATTCATAATTTGATAACATAATATTGGAATGCGTGAATTTACAGTTATCAATTTCATGACCCTTGAGAACGAGAATAAAACTATTATTATTTTCAAGAGAACTAGAAATTAATGATTTATAACCAGTAAATCTCCAGAAAAATTAAGCTGAAAAAATATTTTTACGATGTGGGGAATCTTGTATATTTAGGTCTATTCTACAAATGAGTAAATGAATAAGTAATTTTTACTTTCCTTGCCCTACTCACTACCATAGTTTAAATCGAGACAACCGGTAGAAACCATTTTGACAGAAAAGTAAAAATCAATCAATGAAATTATACAAATGAATTGAGTCTAATTAAATGAAGGATTAAAAACATCAAATCCAGTATAGAATTACATCATAAATCAGAAAAATGAATAGAGGAACATAATTATTTGTAATTTGAACAGAAAAATCTTTGTATTCTACAAATTAAAATATAAATTCATGCAGTTGCGATTTTGTAAATAATAATTGTCGTTGATTTAATAGCAACAAAGATTGAAATTAGTTGAATGCCCCAAGAATCTGTTACAAACGGAAATCTCACTCAGCAACGAACAGATCCAGGTGTATCACCCTCTATTTTATACTTTTACAAAAAAAAAATTCTTTACAAAAATTATATAAATGAAAATGAAGAGCTCAACTTACTTATTCTGTAAATTATTGGAGAAAGAGAAGAATTCATCATATCGGTCATTTTTAAATATTATAATTGTCAAAAACTTGTATAGTTCTCTGTTTCATAGAACATTGACTGATTAAAATAATGCTACAAGAGCACTAGACCTACTCAACAAGGAAATAGGCTTATGATTATATTACAAGGTTTCTTAATTGAATTCAAATCCTGTTATCGGTTTTCCTAACTAATTGCTGAGCTATTAGTCTTTTAATTATATTTTTTTTATCTTTTAATATACGGACTAGCAGTGAAAATTGAATTATAACTAGCTGTAGTTACGTAGTTACACATCGTCATTACAAAGTCTAGCAATTTAGAAATTCATCATCGAGTGTGATTATCGTATGGCTTTTGAGTGTGATTGTAATTGTTTCCTTGTAATCCTGATTATTTAATAAATAATTTACTTATGAAAATTTGTAAAACTCCACTTGCTTATTTAATTTATTTCAAAAACTAAATGTTTTTGAAATAAAGTTAAGTTAACTTTAATTGTTAACTTAACCGTAACTTCCGTAACTACAGTATAATATGAACTACTCTGCCATAAACTACTCTGAGGAATTTCTCACTGTGGATAGATATTCACCGAAGAATACATCAGCAATAGAATAGTTATAATGTATCTTAATCTCTATTTATCTATCTCATCGAAATTACCGATATTCAATTTAACCCTAATAAGCTATTGTTTCCTTTGAATTCTTCTCACAAAGGTTTTTATTGCATGCTTTTGCTACAATTTGTATTATATTATTATATAAGATTGTAACATTTAAAATTGCTGAAATACATTGTTGGATACCGGCATAATTTTGTAAGCAGTACGAGATTTGTTAATGACAAATTCTTCAGATCAAGTTTCTGAATAATTTTCCATCATCAGGAGCAACAATAATAATGGAATTACTACTATCAATTGAATAGTTCACAGCTGGGAACTCATTCTATGTTATCAAATACTATACTATGTATTAATGACACATTTGTTAAATGTTAGGTACTTCACATCAAGCAACTGTATCAATTTTTATTATCAATTTACAATGAAACCATTATGAGTTCTTTATATTGGGGAGCATATCGTAAGTTATTAAACATAGTGATAAGAAATAATAGCAACTATCTTACCGGTAATGATGGAGTGAGTAATAAATGGTGTAGACTGGCGTAGTCTCTGTCTCTCACTGATTAACAGCTAAAAAGTGAAGAAACCTTTTCTCCTCGTTGCTAGCTGGCAACTCTAAATAGGCTTCCCCTTCTTGAATATAATCAGGTTATAGATTGTCCAGACTGGGTATCAAAAGTATCAAATAACGACAGCTTTTTTATGCTGAGACAACCAAGCTATTATACAAGTGTAAAAATATATGCTGCCTCCGAATTAACTTGTCAACTCTGTTATACTGAACATATTATGTACAGTTCAGGTGTACATAATATATACTGTAGTAGTTATACTTGTACATAACTAAAGATTGGTAATTTTGAATGAAGTTATCACATAACACACTAGCTTGTATTAGTATAAAAATGATTGTTTTGTCTTCAATTTTTGAGATTTGATATAAATTAAAATCACTTCTATTTTTTAAGTTCAGTCTATTTTTGAAAGTAATGATTTTACTTCAACTATTATTGATTATCTACATTTTTGGCAGTTATAAAAATTTTCAATATTCATACCTTATTATTGAAAAGACAATACAAACATCAGTAACAGTATCGTAATCCATATTATTGGATTGAAATACAAATAGAGCAGTCTTAATAGTTTTCCTTTGATTAAAAATTTGTTGTATTTGATTTTATTTCTAAATTTAAATTAAAGTTGATATAACTATTTGTTGAATAAAAATGTTGTTCATTTGGAAAATTGATATAATACTGTATTTGTGAATTCAATAGAATTTGATTCATTCTGTATTTCCAAATAGAAGGTGATCAGATATAGGATTGAATTGAACTCTTCTGTATAATGTAGGCTTATGTTGAAAATAGACAAAACAGTGACAGTTTTTAGTAGGGTACCTCGGTACCTAGTGTACCGAATTACATCATTTACATAGAATTGAAAAGGAATTAACACAAACATAAAAGTTATACGGTACGAATGGTGGAATCTTCTACCTGAGAATTCAAGCTTAAGTTTCAATTAGTTGAGATTCAAGTTATTTAATTCTTCATACTTGGAGACATTTCGTCCAAAAAGATTAATTTGAAGAAAAATTAATCTAAATTAATTTTAGTAAAGTAAATAATGTATATAAAAAATGTTTCTATTACAGTTTTATTGATATTAATAGCATGATATTAATAATGCACTATGTTCAGGAGCAATGCCTCTGGGAAATAATGTAAATTATAAATATTTCAATAACAGTATATTATTAATATCAATAGAAATAGAATGATATAAAATATCATAGGAGCAACACCTCTGGAAAATAATATAAAGTGAAAAAATATTTCCATTACAGTAACTTATTACAGTATTTATATCAATAAAATGACATTAAATACAGAGTGATTCAAAAAGAATACCACTTTGAAAATGTGTATTTAACGAATGAAACATAATAGAACCTTCTGTTATACATCATTACAAAGCGAATTTAAAGGAGTTTTTTTTCACTCACAGAAAAGTTCAGAGATGTTCAATATGACACCCTCGACCCTCCGTACACCGAGCAATATCAACCCAAAACATCCCTCAAACTCGTTCCACACTCTCTGTAGCATATCAGGCGTAACAGTTAGGTAAGCTGCTGTTATTTCTCGTTTCAAATCATAAATGGTGGATGAATATTGATGATTTGAAACAAGAAATAACAGCAGCTTACCAAACTGTTACGCCTGATATGCTACAGAGTGTGTGGAACGAGTTTGAGTACCTATCGGGTTGATATTAGTCGAGTGTCTGAAGGGGAACATATTGAACATTTCTGAACTTTTTTGTGAGTGAAAAAAACTCCTTTAAATACGCTTTGTAATGATGTTAATTATGTTAATGCTTTGTTTCATTCGTTAAATACACATTTTCAAAGTTGTGGTATTCTTTTTGAATCACTCTGTATTTTGAGGAGAAACACCTCTAGCTAATAATGTTGGGGTTTAGTAGTTGGCAAGTTGAGAGTGGTGGTGGGGGCGCATGCGCTGGCACAGTGCTGCCACCTGGCCGGCCATGTTGCCGTTGGAATGCGGCGCGCGCGTTGCCAGCTGGCAAGAGTGGTGGGGTGGCAAGAGTGGACAGTGGCGGTGTCTGGTGGCGGAGCGGAGCGGTCAGAGCGGCACTGCACGGCAGATGGCGGAGTCAGTAGTCAGCTGATAGTGGCTAGTGGTGCGTGGTGCGGTGAGTGTGCGATGCGGGCGACGCCGAACAGAGCAGCAGCGGTGACGCAGCGATGCAGCAGCAGCCAGTAAACGCGTCGCCGGCGGCAACCGGAGCGACCGGCACGGCGACGGCGGTGCGCAATCACGTCAACGGCGGACGGTTCGGCTTTGACGACGGCGTCACCTGCTGCGGCGGCTGGGAGGACGGCAAGGCTCACGGCCATGGAGTGTGCACGGGCCCCAAGGGTCAGGGCGCCTACTCCGGGTCCTGGCACTTCGGATTCGAGGTGTCCGGCGTCTATACGTGGCCTAGGTAAGCATAACACCACTCTTCTATTACCAGGAATGTAACTTTTAAGCCTGGTTTTCATTAGTAGAGTTAGTGGTAGAGTAACTAGCATACTAACTCTACTCTACTTACTTGGTACTTAAAAACAAGTACTCTACTATGAACGTTTTCATTGGGAGAGTTCACAAGATAGTTAGTACTCGCCCAGGGAACTCTACCACTAACTCTACTAATGAAAACCAGGCTTTAAGGCTAGAAGTGTTGAACCAGCTGAGTGCCCTACACAAAATTGTTTATGTTGCATTGCGCCAAGCAAGATCAATTCAATTAAAATTTATTCAAAAAAATACACACAAACACAAAATACAATCAACACAATACAAGAACAAAAGTACAAAATAACATAGAAAATAAGTCTATACATGGCCTAGGTGGGCATATATTTTTATTTATTAAATTATTTCATTTATTTATTTCTCATAAAATTACAAATACAACTTTTCAAACCAACAGCAAAAATGAATCAATCACAATACAGTATTATACAACAGAACATAAGAAACTACTTCCCCAAAAGAGCAAGCTCGAGCTTGAGGAAGGAGCAGTCGTTCTACAATAGCAACTAAAAACCATATCCTTCTACGAAACATATAAAATTAGTAATAATATAGTAAGCCATTCATTCAATTCTTAAAATTATAATCATATAGTAATACATAAATTTGTAATAATAAATGATGAATGAATAATAATAAATAAAAATTTATTCAAAAAATACACATAAACACAATACAATTAATACAAAATACAATTAACACAATACAAGAACAAAAGTACAAAATAACATAGGAAATAAGTCTATACATGGTGTATAACAGTACACTTTTAAAACCAGGAAAATGACTATATATATCTTCGGCTAGAAGAGTTGAACCAGCTGAATCCGCTCCAAAAATTATTGTTTACGTTGTGTTGCAGCAAGCAAGATCAATTATTCTATTTAATTAAAAAAAATACACACAAATACAAAATGAGCACGAGGGAAATCAGCACGAGGGAAAACAAAAGTGCAAAATAACATAGAAGATACATAACAAAATAAGAAATCAACATGCTAAATCAAAAGTGTAAGGCTAGGCGTACACCGGTTAGTCAAGACAAGACAAGATGAGATTTTTCGCGTTTAGTCACAGCTGTACTCCACATAGTTGTTTATGAAGCAACACACATCGATTAGTCATTGCATCGGTGTGTGCTGCTTCATAAGCAGATATGTGAATTAATGTGACTAAACGCGACTAATCTCGTCTTGTCTTGTCTTGAATAACCGGTGTACACCTATCCTTAGCTTAGAGTGTGCTAGAGAAAATAAAAGCGGGACCTTGCCAACTACGGTGGCACAAGAAAAGGTGGAAAATACAATTAACACAAGTAAAACAAAATTACAGAATGGCATGAAAATACATAACAATATGCAAGAAAAACAACTTGCTAAATGGTATAGTGTGCTAGAGAAATGAAAAGGGGGAAGAATCTCTTGGTTTTCAAAAGTGATAGTGGTAGGCAGGTAGTGACCAAGAGTTAGGAAGGGTCTAGAACAGTTTCAATGCTATAATCATCATCATTTATTCTTCAATTACAATCTTCAAAACTTTTCAAATGTTTGGCATAATAATAATAATAATAACAATCAAAATTTTAGGAATCAACAAAAAAATATAAAAATTAACCTATCAAATGGGATTAGATCATTGAAAATAGTCGAATAAATTGGATAACTTTATTTCCTACTAGTGTAAGTTAAACCGCGAGAATAAATTATTTTCGTTGTCATTACTCTCATCTATTTGATATTGAGTAACATTCAAAAATTATCATAAACAGAACCAATACAGTCAAGTAAGGAAAGCAAACAAAAAATCAGTATTCTATACGGAATTCTAGGAAATTCTTGTATTGCTGCATTACTGGTAGCAGAATTATTTGATATTTATTACAGAGAAATGCCATCGTTTTTATCACTTGCTTTTCCCTTGTGGCGTTAAATTTTGTCTAAAATTACTCAAACCAAGTGAATAATATTGGAAAACAAAAACAGAATTTTAGGCTACCTAGTCTGTAAGATTAAAACTGAACTTATTAAGTAACTTATTTAGTGAAACTGATGAGATTCACAAGGAAACAGACAAAAATAAATATTTGATGCAACAAGTGGATGTTTATCGATAAGTGCGTTGCGAATTATTATTGTTGAGGAAGATATTAGAAGGATCGTTTTGGAAAGAAAAGTTTTACGATGTAAGACAGGGTTGAATAAAGAAGTTTCATGGATGATTCAAGTTCCTATGGCTATGGCAAACAATACAGAGGGAGGTTCTATTGATTTGTACATCGTTAACTGCATAATCTATTTATCAATTAATCAACTTGCACTTACGCTCTGTCCTCCCTCTATCTACCTTCTCTGTTCCAATCCTCAACTAACCTCCTCCTACTCGTTCTCACTCGCTCTCTGACCTTCACTTTCTCATTTTCTCTCTTTTTTTTGTGTGTTTTGTGGAAACGCATTTTCTACCTCTCGATTCCCCAGCCAGCAATCGTTCCAGATTGATTGATCTATTTCTGTTTTTGAACAGATTGTACTTCTATCGGATTAGCTGCTCTCTATCTCTCTCTAGCCACTGATTGCTATTTAATTGTCTGTATTGTCAATCAATACGTGAGACTAGTCAAGTGAGAGTACCAGCAAAGATTCTCGCCTTCTATCTGCTATCACAAGCAGGTTATACCTTTGAAGCATAGAAAGCTATAAATGTGTGAATATTGGAAATCGAATGTTGTTTCTCAATGATGAAGCACTAAATTGTCTCAAGAGGATGAGAATAACGGACTAATGCTAATAATAACTTATACCGTAATGAAGGATCCAATGACATTATTATTAATTATAAGGGAACAGAAATAGGATATTGGAATTGGCTTCAATCTATGAGACTTGATACTCATCATCTACCATATTCATTCACTTTCATCCACGATTCCTCTTTGATTGAATTTAATACCAATACAAAAAAAAACACAATGAATAATAGCCTTCAATAACCAACACAAACACAATGAATAGATAGAATACAATCTATTCACAGGAAACCTGAGTCCCAAGAACGATAAACTAATAATTTTCCATTTCCAAGATTACTAGGCCTACATACGTCTAAAAATCTAGATGCGAAAATTTTACTGAAACTTCTTAAAAAATTACATGTTCACTCGAATTTTGTAGAAAGAATAAAATCAATGTGTATTGATTTACACATAATAATAAGAATAAATATTGAGTGGGAAGCATATTGCTATTTTTATATTCCTATTTTGTATAAAATAATTCAATAATAATAATAAACTGAAAATACATAGGATGATCTGTTAATTTCAATTTTGATATTATAATAATTATTCTCTTATTGAAAGTGAGAAAAATTGTATGTACAATTGAATATTATTATTGTGACAATAAATACATATTTTGGATACGTTGAATAAATTTAAAAAAATGAATGAACAGGATAGTTTTCAAGTGAGGTGATGAAGCGACATATGCACACGGCAGGGTAAACTATTGTTGTATGCCATCGATAAAGTTCATGCAATCACACAAAAAGCATACACAAGGTCGCATCAAACTTGGGGTTGGAGGTCCGGTCATTACACAAGCTGCCAGTGCAGTAACAGCTACATAGCTATAGCCAACAGCCACTATCTAACAGGTGACCTTTTTGCCTACAAGAAAATCGAATGTGCCATGAATTATTTATCGGGCCCAACGTTTGTAATGAGCGCAACAGCGTTTCCAATTCCAATCTCACCCTGTCCAGTCAAGGGAGAAAACAAAAATGTGCGATTTCCCTGAATAGTAGGTAATGTTTTTTTACCACGTGTTGGTGATTTACTGCTCGAACTATATCTAACTATGTGTCCATTGAATTGAAAATAAATTGCAAATTAAGAATCAAATCAACAATCTATTTAGATTCATATCTTTTTATCTGAATCTCATTGTTCTATTAATGGTACATATTTTATTTTTGGAAGAATAAGCTAATTAAATGATTGATAAAGTGTTCATCAATTATTATGATTGGATAAACCTACTGATAAGGCCTAAATAATATTCATAATTAGTTTCTCATCCAGTTATTAATAGGTGTGTGAATATTTTTAGGTAACAACGGGGAACCCAGAAGTGATAAATTTACAATTTTCCTGATAATGAGCTGTAAATAGTAATGCTGTACTCGTATCTCAAGTTGGGGAAGTATTTATAAGTAGCAAGAATTGACTGTTCTATCACAAAAATACTTCGTAACTGGAGAATTCATTAGTTAGTTACGGTACAAAACAGAAGTAATTAATGCTAATTTCTAGGAATATCAATATTATTTCTCACGTTTGTGACGTATTTATCATCTGCGATCCAAAGAAAATGAAATTTTCATCTATGATTGAATTAGCAGTAAATAAGCACAAGACGAATATTAGACAGAATAAAATATGGACGTTGCAAAAGTAAAACAGTGCAGAGAGTAGCAATGGCGTACTGAGCCAATCACGAACAAGAACCAGTCTAGAGCCTACAGACAAGCTCCGCCTACTTTCAACTCCTGATTGATCAACAATGTGGATTGAAATTGATTCTAAAATTTGCCGATAGGTGGCAGGAGTTATTGGGTGATGCTTTTCCTCTTCTTTAGAGTGTAGTATTACTGGGTAATGTAAGTTATTTTTTTTTTAATGGACGGTTGAGAGCTCTTCCCGATTTCATTTAGATTGTGATAATTTTTAGTAATATGCTTTCGAAAAAATAAACTGGAGCTTTGTTCATTCAATGTCGAAATTATTGATTAGTGTAAAAACTAATAGCTTATCAATAATTGTCATTTCATTAATGTCTTAATATTGTCATTCTTAACAATTCTTGTTCTATTCAATCAAGCTGAATAAGAATAATAGGCTAGAAAGGCTACTTGAAACCTTAAGTAAATTGATTAAAAGCTAAGTAAACGTGTAAACCTCTAATAAATTTGAATTTGAATCAATTGTCATTTTTAATATAATTATTGTTCTATTCAAGCAAGCTTAATAATAGGCTACAAAGTCTACTTGACACCGCAAAAAAAGTTGAAATTTGGTTCATAAGGTCAGTAGAGAACTTGGGAGGGAGAGATAGGAGTGTCTTAATATTTCCCAAAATTACGTATAAAATCTACGTTTTTAGCGTTTCCGTAAATTATTCATCTTGAAATGCTAACGTTTAATGTATAGACAAGTGAGTTAGTCTATTTAGGGGCGGTTTATGAGCTCGTGTTTATCTCGAGTGTTGAAAATCAGGTTTATGAGCTCGAGATTAGCAAGTCCTAGGCGTAAAAGAGCAATATTATCGCAGGGAAAACCCCGAGGTTTAATAAGAGTTGGGTTTATGAGTCCAAGAACAGATCATCCGGAGTCTAAATGATAAACTAGGTGGACTTTAGTGGACCCACCCTTAGAGTCCTCCTTTTAAACTCCCGCGAGCCCCCTGAAGACCAGCAAAGCAAGATGTTTATTTTATGTTTCTCGATACATTATGAGCCCTATGTTAATAAATATGTCTTAACTAATAAAGTAACTTATCTGACTATGAAAGAGTCGATACGCGACAGTCTTTTTCTGTGAAAGAGGTGATAAAAATGCTTGTTTCAATGAAAATTCAGACTTGAAATATTTGTGTTGTTGATTGTTGAAATAGTGTATGTAATTGAATATATCACTGTATTTAATTGGATAGTGGAACATTTCAATGGCCGAGCGAGGATTGCACTTGGTTTGGCTTTGAAGCAATCTTAAATTAACTCGTTTCCGGATGAATTACTGTCAATAACAGCGAGTTGGACTTCACCAATGGAAACCGTATTTTGTAACTGGCGAATTAAATGCATTCAGTGAAGCACATCGCCAACTCATTCATTTATAAAAACGTGCGCATTCAATTCAAGTCCTTTTGTCATATTCCTCTCATAGATTTCGCCGTTTTACGCATTGTTCAATAACTCTCTAATGGAAAGACATGTTGTGTGCGATTCCAGCTCAGCAGACCAAAAATGAAATAAACACCATTTATTCTTGCTGCAAGTTTTGTTATAAACTACTCTTATTCTAGAAAATACTCCTTAACTTACAAATAATACGGTAGTTCTCCACTTACCTAATTATCCAAGTGTCTAAGTTATCTCTAATTCTCCTAATTACCAAGTGTGACTCAGGTTTATGTTATCTTTCCCGTAATTAGTAAAATATATAAGTTATTATTTTGTTGCAATCTATGAAATAATAGTAGTTTATGAAATGGTTGTATTATGAGAGCCTTTAAACGACGAGTAATATTAAAATAAGTAAGTTCTTATTTTGTTGCAATCTATGAAATAATAGTACTTTATGCAATGGTTGTATTATGAGAGCCTTTAAACGACGAGTGAGATACCGAGTTTAAAATACGAGCGGCAACGCCGCGAGTTATTTTAAGGTATCTCAAAAGTCGTTTAAAGGCTAAAATACAACCATTGCATACACCATTTCATCTACGACCAACAAAAAAACAATAATATATTCATTACTAATCTAATCTTGATTCGAACGACCATGTTCTATTTCAATGTTTACCGTATAGGTTAGGAACTGTTCCGTTCCAGTGTTTTAAAACTGGATCAGATTGAACAATGAACGTTTCATAATGCTCAATTCGTTTTATAATATCGTAATTACGATACAAGTTTCAAATTCCACTTCTAAAAGCTAATAAAAATAATTATATGAAAAATTTCCTCTTATGGGCCGAAGCCTGTGGGTATATTCCCAGTGAAGGATATAGGATATGAAGCAAGGACTGCTTATATCTATGATGTAGGATACACTGCTATTTATGATGTAGGATATTTATGTAGAAAGGGATATTCCTATTCTTATTCCTCATTGAAGGGAATTGGATATTGATTGATTTCATTTTATTTATTAATTGATACAATCACAAAATCATAATTAGATCACAATTTTAATGTGGGAGAGAAAAATTAAAATGAGTGGGATCATTATTGAAGCTCATTCCGAAGAGGAACACGAAGAAGCAAATTATTAAAAGATATTCTGGGACAGGTTTTGCTGCAGCTTGCTTGAGCTGATTGTTCGAAGACAGTGTGTGAGCGAGCGATTAGTGCTAGACTGACCTGATAAAGGCGAATAGTGCAAAAGAATTGGCGGATCGAGTGGCCGGCTAGCTGAACTGAGTCGCTCGGCATCCTCCAACATTGAAAAGAATTTAGCCAGCACCCGAGCTGAGTGTGAGTGCCCGTCAAGAATTAACTTCTATTTAAAGCACAGAGCCGCGGCAGCACTGAGAAAGAGAGGAAGAAAAAGAGAGGATGGTGATAGAGAGCGAGACATGAGAGCAGTACAGCAGGGATAAGCCCGAGGATCGTCTCATCATTTTTAAATAAGTTCGGTTCACACGCCTTATTTATGGGCTTACGTCATAAGGCTGAGGCTCAACAGTCTGTCTCTACTCGCCTTAAATTAACTCAAATTCCGTTCAAATGCACTCACTTTCATCACCACCGCTACTTTCCAATTCAGGTATCTGCAAAAATTTGAATCCAAAGTGTGGATTTTCTGGGCAAATACATTGAAGATTAGCTCAGAAAGTATAGAAGAAGAATATTAGGCTTCTATTCTCTCTGGAATAAAAAGAACACTATACAGTATTATGATGTTGTTAATTCCACTACTGCTAATTCTAATAGGAACTATTAGAACTTCTACTTCTTAGGCTAGGCGTACACCGGTTAGTCAAGACAAGACGAGATTAGTCACGTTTAGTCACAGTAATTCACATAGTTGCTTATGAAGCAGCACACACTGATGTAATGACTAATCGGTGTGTGTTGCTTCATAAGCACCTATGTGAAGTACTGTGACTAAACGTGACTAATCTCGTCTTGTCTTGTCTTGACTAACCGGTGTACGCCTAGCCTAAAGGAACAGCTTGACCTATGCCTATGATTTTGAGTGGAATAACAACTTTTCTACATCTATTTGAGCATTTGTACGGTCATTTCTATCATTCAATTGAAAAGCAATGAAAGTACATGCTAATATCCCAATTCATGTGATATTCCTAATTGATTATGATCTATTCTGACAACTTGTCTGATTTTCCTGGATGCGGACGTGATCTCAATACTGAGATCATACAGCATTGACGTTTTTCTGTTCATCCTACTGCATTATATTCAAAGATATTTTTTCTATGAAGCTAGAATTAACAAGTTTCTTGTGCACTTCATGCTATTTGTGCATTTTCTGTTTCAAGTTGAGCAGTCTATTTTTTGTATTTTTGTTATCCAATTATTATTTTTTCAATCGTTATCAGTATTGTACAGTATGGATTCCTTCATTTTATTCTGTTTTCAATGACGAATGACGAAACCTAATGTACAAATTTGTAATTGATGACAATACAGGGGACCCTTCCACTAAACAAAGCAGATTATTAGTTACTTGGAGATAGATTAGTTAGGTAAGATATCAGCAATGCAGATTTGAATATAACTGGATATTCAACACAAGCAGCCTCCATAATAAGGAATTCTGTAATGTTTTCAATTCCATGAGACAAGTGAATTAAGCTCATTTTAAGGGATGAGTTTAAATATGAATGGAAAGTAATTTTCCGGTGAAAAAGCTGGGAGTAGAATATGAAGGGATATGGACAGCAAATTACACAACTTGCTGGTTTGAAGAAAACTGATATTTCTCACTCCTCTCTCTCTCTCTCTCTCACTTTCTCTCTCTCTCTCTCTCTCTTTCTCGCTCTCTCTATTACACAACAGAAGCAAAGAGAAGAGAAATTTTCTCGCATTTCGGTCCAATCTCCACGGAAAAACATCCGATACTCTGCCATCGGAAAATGATGTAGACCAAATTTTTCACCTCTCGTAATGCTTTCTGAACTGCAGACTTTTCTGAGTGGTAATATTGTTCATAAAGAGAACTGTCAACTGAGAATAATCCAACCAAGGTTGATGAAATTTTGAATTCAGGATCAGGAATAGTATGCACTAATAAATTATCATTAATAATGATAATGGTGGCAATAATTTACACCTGATAATGGAGAAACCCCATTTTAGTGTTGTATTTGATAATAAATATGAAGTATACAATAAACAATAATAATCACTTAGAATTATATAATATTTAGTATTTCATTCATCTTTCCACCTCAAACAAAAAACTAAGTGGAAAACTACACTATTCAAACTATTTCTATCGTACAAATCTGAGAAGATGGGCTAGAATTGATTCCCAAACTGTGAATTGGCTATTCCAAGCACCAATTATCCATTATTATGATATTGTTTAACATTAAAAAATTCGCAGTTCATGGTACAACTAATTATTTTCTAGACTGGAAACAACTAATGTATTTTATTTTTGTTCTAGGTGAGCAAATATTGGGAATCGAGATTCAGCAGTTGTGTGAGTTTTCTATCAATTTTTCAAGTGATTATAAAATCAGTTCAGTTTGGTGCATAATTACAAAATAATAATGTACATAAGTTCAATGACATTCAATTTAACAAACATTCACGTCTGTGTGAGTTCCACTTGAATAACATATTTAAACTATTTTCTATCTAACATCATCTTAAGCTGCGTCCATACTGAACAAAATTTTGACAAACATGTTTGTTGAAACAGTTTGGACAAATTTTATTTTGTTTTACAAACAATGTTTGTCCGTGGCCAGTGTGGACGCGATACAAACAAAATGTTTGAAGGTGTGTAAGCCAAGGAGGAAGAAAACCATGGAGAGCGTTTTTGAGTTCTAGGCGCATCTTGATCTGCGCAGTGTGAGCATTATGAAAACTCTCTATCCTCCTTGGGTAGAACAGATTTTGTGTCGCGCCGCCATTTTTGTTTGGACTATTAATGTTTGCTCTGGTAGCGAAAACTAGCAAACTGTTTGTAGAGTATACTTTTTTAGCATGGCGCCTCATGAATAGCTTGTTATTTGAAATTTCCATAGCAACAAGTGATGTTACCAGTATTCAATTTCCATAACAAGGTCGTAGCCAGGAAAAAATTTATAGATAAATACAAATTAAATAGACTTAAAATAATTTTAATACAATCATCACGTAATCTTTGAAAAAATAAAAAAATCTACAGTAATTAATAATTAAATAATTAATAATTATAATTTAATTAATAATTAAAATTAATACAAAATCAACACAAGAAAATATGATAACATAAGAACATATGATGATTCGATATCATCCAACACAGCAAACGCCGAAAATGTTTGGCAAAACAGTATAGCAGAATTCTTTTAACTTGTCAGAAAACAGCTGGTTTAACGTTAGTAAACGAGCGTAAATCAATCAACTGTTTCTGACAATTTAAAAGAATCCTGCTATAATTTTTGTTTGACAAACAATGTTTGTCCGAACTTTTAAAAATGTTTGTTCCTTGAGCTCCTCAACAAACATGTTTTTCAAAAATGTTTGTCAAACATTTGTTGAGTATGGACGCAGCTTTAGAAATTATTTTCACACTTGCCTTTATTGATTTCAATTTCTTCAATTGAATATAGCCTATTAGTATGATGGACGCATTTATTCGAGTTTGATATCAAACATAGTCTAATTCATGAACATATCCAAAAGCGTCGCACATATAGATTACCAATCCTCTTAGCAATCAAAAGAGATATGCCAATGGAATGCCACATTTTGTTAGAATTGAATCTCATTAGGATTCCAGAATTAATTCACTATCATTGCAATATTGAGAATACAGGAAAGTCCATGATAAATGTGAGAGGAATACAAGATGAGACAACAGACGAAAAAGTAGATAGATTGAACAGAAGAAAGAGCGATAACGACAGACCAATCACGAACGAGAACCAGTTTAGAGCCACGCCCTTAGACACGCCTCCAAGCTTCGCCTTCTCTCTCCTGATTGGTCAACACTGTCAACAGTCTGTGATGGAATTATTTCTAAATTGTGCCGGTAGAAGGCAGCAGTTACTGGGTCACTTGTATTCAATGCGATTCGTATCAAACAGGTCCTGACATTTTACAGTGTAATTCTTGTGATTAGTTTGAAAAATATTTTCATGAACAAGACTCTGCATAAAACAGTATCATTGAAGAAAATTTGTAATACAATGTGTACAGTTTGTAATATTTTATACGTTTCTTTAATCGACGAGATTGAAAATCAACTAAGGTTAAATGTGTGTGTTTTAGAATTCTTTATCCTCTAGAATTCATTATTATTATTATGAAATTATGACGTTAATGTTGACTTATAGTCCTCTGAAAGCATTCAAGTATTCTGCTTTTCAAATTCAATAGACATTGCCAAATTGTAGTAAGCTTCCCTCACAGAGATCTTCCTATCCAAAGGAAGTTTTATTGTTAGGAAGTACGTATTTAGAAGGATAACGAAAGAAGTACTGATGAAATATACTTAGGCTAAAATGAAGATTCGATTTTTTAATAAAATATTTGTGATGGGAAAAGTATTTTTCTCAATAATTGAGAGATACATTAGGGATTCATATTGATTTTATCTTTTTTCTAGGGCATGTCTCAGGTGAAAATGATGTTCACTCCTCAGTGATGCAGTTTGCTTGATAACATTCTGAGCAAGGCTAACCGGATATCATGTATTTCAATTATCAATTCTTTAGTGAATTCATTCTATTCTTCTCACTTGAAATAATTGCACGCTTTACGATCGCTCACGCACTTGTTACGTCTCGCTTTTTATCTCCTCTGTGGGGTCCGTTTCTCTTGGGATGATACACTTTTATAGATATTCTATCACTATAGCTTGCCTTTTATAAACGATGAAATTTAGTGTTCTGGATAAGAGTGTGCTCTCCAGTCTCCATTGATGTGTTTGAAAATATTAATATTTCTTTCTCAAACATTAATAATTATAACTTGACTTTTCTACTAGATTCTTGCCAATCTCTTGAAAAAATGATAATCAACAACTAACAATATCTCATTTCATTCCCTAAAACTGATTTGAATCAAAAAAATAATAAAACATTATGAGCTTTTATTGTTTCTAGCATTTCTACAGTGTTTCTAAAACAGACCGACAAACTTTGGGAGCGGTTTTCTGACATTGAAATTAAGAAAAAAGATCCAGTAAACATGGGTCCTAAAATGCTTTGTTTCCTCCCTAGTCGCCATTTGTTTTTTTTTCTCTCCAGAATGGTTTGACTAATTTTGTTGAAATTTGTTATGGTCAAGGCCAAGATGAAGATCTGAAGTAAAAAACTTGATCAACCGTATCTGATGAAATATTTCAAAATGGCGGGCAACGACAAGTTTTCGTGTTATATCAATTTAAAAATTTCAAATGCCCGCCATTTAGAAATATTTCGTCAGATAAGGTTGTTTTTTTTTTTCCGCAGACCTTCATCTTGGCCTTGACCATGCCAAATTCCAACAAAATTAGTCGAACCATTCTCGAGAAAAAAGTGAAGAAACAAAATGGGGACTAGGGGGGAAACAAAGCATTTTAGGACCCATGTTTACTGGAACATTTTTCTTAAATTCATTGTCAGAAAACCGCTCACGAAGTTTGTCAGTCTATTTTAGAAACACTCTATGTATGATGAAGTCAAATCTAACCACATCTTTTACATCACAAATAAAAGTCGTGCACAAGGAACACTGGTTCCAGTCTCTTGCTCGCTACACTTTATACAAGCAGTACAATCTATGCACAGCTAATTCAGTGAAAGCTATTGCTTTCAGCAGGCGCTTGCATTGCAACAAGCTTTCTTTATGAGTGCAATCCAATATCCAAATGTGTGGTAATGTATTCTTTATCAAGCCAAGTTCAATTATGTCTTTTCGAATTTTGTCTAGGACTTTCCATCCTATATCTCCCAATATTTTTTCTAAAATTTGAAAGATCTCCTATCATCGAAAGAACTGATTTCTTTATTGGGCTTCCATAACTCGTTGAAGCTGAAAGCCTTTGAAGATTTCTGATGAACATATCAGAATATCACCATCAGTTTAATTTCTTACTTTTTGCTTCAATCACGTTTTGTCAATACTGTACCGATAGCATACTGAGAAACTACTATTTTCAAGTCTTATTTTTCATCAAGCTCATTGTGCATCATGTACATGTAGTGCCATGATTATTTTGTTTTAATTCAATACTCGAAAAATATAGAGATCGAAATCCGACGATCTGCATATTCCATTAATAATATTAATGATAGAACATATTATGTTCTATGTTCTTATTATGCTATGCAATTATATATTATCATCCATAATATACAACTCTTCCTTCATATGCTTCCATTTCGATATATTTTAATGCACGAAAAATAAAACTCAAATTTATGAACTCCTTCCAAAGTTATATCTTCTTAATCCATGATTGATGATTCGTAGTAATTTATTCATCCAAATTCAGCAGTCTTTTATTCATTGAAGTCTCATCTGAATCATATTCTAGCATTTTTTGTCAGAGCTTGGTTTTTCATCTTTGTATTGGCTTATTTTCTTCGATCTCCGTCACTATAAGCTTTTGTTCTCTTTCGAATTTTTCCAGCCAACTACTGCTTAGCGAATTCATATCTTACTCTCAAAGATTTTTTCCATTTCTGATATTCTTCATACCATGAAAATATCACCCTCATTTCATTAACTTATTATAATATTTATTACAATTTGTCATCAGATATGAATGTAATGATTTTTTCAAAGCATTAAAGAATTTTTCTTGTAAAATATCAAATAATCTCTTATAATGTATTCTAAGACATTGCAGGTAATGTATTTTGGAGATTTCCTATGTTAGGTTGCTGCAAATTATCAACTTTTACTGCACTGTTTGACCAGAGAAAGAATGTTCCCGACCAACTGGAATTTAACATGCACGCTCGACTGTATCTATAATACTGTATTATTAGTGGCGAAGCGTGGTATACTTATTTGGTCATCGCCGGGTATATTTCCTATAGGAAATATCACCACGGTGTATTATTGTATATTGTTAAATACAATAGTATTAATAGTTGACACTGCGACTATAACTATAGCTACTGTTGATTATTGCTCCAGTTCGCCTCTGGTCAAACATTCTTCTCCTGTTAGGGTCCTTAATGGCTGGTTTTCACGATTCTAGTAGACGTTCTGGTTACTGGAGGCAGGTTACCAGAAGTTTATCCACAAGCTATAAACCAGTAACCTGCCTCCAGTAACAGAATTAGACGTTCTGGTTACTGGAGGCAGGTTACCAGAAGCCTATCTACTAAGCTATAAACCAGTAAACTGCCTCCAGTAACAGAACGTCTACTAGAATTGTGAAAACTAGCCTTAACAGTACACTATTCCTCTTTATTGAAAAATCATGCAACGATTGAATTATGGAATGCACGATGACCTTGCGAGTAGTGTACACACCACTTCCGGCTGCCCAATTATCACCGATTCACAAAAATATCGCAAACATTGATCGTGACACACGTTTTCAGAAAAGACGCCGGCAACAGGAAATACACATGACGCGTGTAGTTTACGGTAAACTGATGAGTAATAGCTGATGAAAAAGGCATAGCAGCAGGGAGACTATTGGCAACAATACTCGTGGAACAGGCGGCAGAGTGCATTGTACAGTAGGCAGAGCGCAGCCTGTGGCTGGGTTCCGTACGGGTAGCTGGCAAAAGCCAAGCCGAGCTAAATATATCACCCATACCAGCTGATTTTCGAGTGCGGCAACTGAACTGCTTCTCTCACCTACTGACCAGTACAGAGACTGTGTATTATAATGACAGTGTGGATGTCTCGCTTTTGATTGGTTAGCTTGGTCAAATCCACCATACTATTCCCAACTTCCATAAGATCTGCATTGAAAATATATTACTAGAATCATTTTGTTATGTTTTAAGGTGCGTACAGACTTGCTCGTTGCATGAATTTGTCGCTCGAGCATGAATTTTCCATTGTTGTGGTGCTCTGCTCGCACAGTACTAATTTATGTTCGCGAGCGGCGCAGCGCCCAAGTCTCTACGCACCTTCAGGAAGTGATTCAGGAAGTGATTCTAACCTTAGACCATGTATAGAATAGACTCGGCCTATGATACGAAAGTTGAAGCATACATGAGTTGGCTGATTAAGGGCAAATCATTATAGTCGAAACTATACGAGCGTTCTTGAGGCAAGACCGCAAGTCACAACTATACTTGCGTTCTTTGTTTTCGTATTATAGGCTGCACTAACAGTAGCGCTGACTTTGGGGGGGCAAGGCACTTTTTGCCCCCCTCCTCAATAATTACTTTGGGCAGGAATGCATATTAATATCATGAAAAATTACATCAAAGTGGCCAAGTACGATTATTTTTCAAATTACTTTATCTAGTGGGCGCTCAATAATTTAGAAAATTCATAAAAACTTGTTAGCTCAAACACTGAGAGTATGATTCCTGAAAGTTTAGCATATTTCTAATTCGTGGTTTTAAGTGGGTGAGATTGAGCGCCCTCGCCCTCCCCCAAAATTTCTTTCAAATTTTTTCTTCAATGTCAATGGCTTCCAATACAGAGTTTTCATTTTTGTTTGGGTTGGCTACACATGATTATTATATTGTATGTATAAATGTATATTGCAGAGGGAGACGGGTTTCTTATTTAGGCTATATCAAAACATTTTCTTACTGAAAGCTTATAAAATTTTTTTGGATTTTTTCTTTGGTACACAAATTTTAGTTTCCACACCAGCGTTTTCAATAGGGTCGGGGGTAGGGGACGGGTGACGAATTCTTTTTTGGAGAGGATTCCATCTTCCATCCCAAAGAGCCCAAATAAAGCTAGCCTACATATTACAAAACGATGGACATGTCTAGCTAATGCAATTTTCAGTGTATTCTAGTATGTATTTTTAAATTATATTAAATAGCAAGTTGAATGTAGTGTGGAACATATAGCATCATATAGTATCTTGCGTTAGCAAGATATACAAGCTAAACCATACTATTATTGTATAATACTATAGCCTACTTTAGCGTACCACAAGAGTCTTGTTCTAAAAAGCCGATCAGGTGAAAAAATCAGTTGAGTATCACACCCTCTTCTTGTTAATGGTCGAATGCTTTTTATCGCCTCTTACAACGCACTAGAAAAACTGCGATTTTCCCCCTCAAAAGCGTCACAATGTGTAGGAAAAGTGATTTTCCTCCAGGCTGATTTTGTTCAAGCTGCTTGTGAGCCCTTTTCCGATACGAGTGAGATTTATAATACAGTACTGTATCATGATTTACAATATTGTATCATGCGTGTAGTTGATAGAGATTGGAACTTTGATTTACCATCAATGTTCTATTCCTGGCATTTCAAATTCAAATTAATTGATTTCAAGAACACACAACAATTTTTACAAATAACACTTTACAAAGAAAAACAGTAGCCTACTGTACATTAAAATCAATTACAGCTCACAAGACTACCGTCTGATCGTGAGCTACAATTCTTTATACTACAATTGAAAGGAAAAATAATATATCTTACTTAAATTTAAATATCTTACTTACTTACATTTGTTGTATCATTGTATACAACAATTATCATAATTATCACACAAATTGCATATGCTTCCACTGTCAAAATACAAGAATAAATCATTGTAAAGTGGAATAGTTTACCGGAGAGATCAAATTTATAGCGAGAGTTAAAATCCGGACTCGGATTGATCGACCTAAACGAGTTTTAGTCAATACATTACGCCATTTTTCTATTTTATCTATTGTTCAATATTCGCAAAAGTTGCAGAATTTTCAATGTGCCTGCTCTTATTTTTCAATTTATTGCGATAAATATTCTTTTGTTCGTGTTATTTGTGATCTATAGGTCCTTTGATCTATTATTTGGTCATCGCCTGGTATATTCTATAGGAAATATATATGTCCTATAGGTTTTATACCCGGCGATGACCAAATAAGTATACCACGCTTCGCCACTATCTATTATATTTGTGAGGTCTACAATCACATCTGACATATTTCGATCGTTTTACTTGAACATTTAGATCAAGTTACTCTAGAATCTAGATCATTTACTTGAAGAATTAGACCATCTCTCAACATGTTTGAGAATCAGAACAATCTCTCCTTTAGTTCCTCGATCAATAAATTTTGGAAATTTGTCAAGTGTTGGCGTGGAAATTTCTTCTCAATTTGCAGTAACCTCTGTACTCACCAGTAAACTTCTGTACTGCAGTAAACTCAGTAAGGCACCTGTACTTTCCAAACCTGTAGGTAACAAAAACAAGCAGACGACACTCACAATTTATTCTAAGAAATTTCCTCTTTCCTTCATACCCATCAAGATTATTCATTTGCAAGCACATTCTTTTGTTAGATAGATTTGAAATGGAATGAAGGGGAGAAGAACGTTTAAAGTTATAAAAGAGTGAGCTACAAGCGTCCCTTTTGTTGTCAACTTTCTTGAGTCGGCATCTCTCTCATTCCCTTACTCTCTCTCACTCATACTCACTCATTCTTACTTACTCTCTCTCTCTCCCTTCTCTCTATTTTGTGAGCCTGAGAGGACTCTTATCCCACCGGGCACTCTTTTAATCAGTACAGCGACTAATTGCATAGCAACTTTTTCAGTCTCCGCATCAGATTTAGCAGAATTAATTTATTCAGTGACTTTAATAATAATCCATCATGATCTCACAATTCACATTATATTGTCGGAATTAATTCATGAGGTGCACTGTATGCTGCTATATTAGTTAGATGAATTGAGTCATCATCACAAACTACCGTTACAGGAGGAAAAACTTACGAATATTTGACGACTTAACCGAAAATTGCGTGAATTTCTTCGAAAAAGTACCGTTACTATCTAGAAAACCGCCAATTTTGTCTTCTAATAGTGGACTTTGACCCGGGATTCTCGCGTATCCGTGTTGCCTACGTCACAAACTACCGTTACTGGAGGAGAAACACTCGAATATTTGACGTCATAACCGAGAATCGCACGAATTTCTTCAAAAAAAACCGTTACTTTTGAGAAAAACACCAATTTTGTCATCTAGAAATGGACTTTGAACGGGGATTCTCGCGTATTCGTGTTCCCTACGTCACAAACTACCGTTACAGGAGGAGAAACTCACGAATATTTGACGTCATGACCGAGAATCGCGCGAATTTCTTCAAAAAGTACCGTTACTATTAGAGTACCAATTTTGTCTTCTAGTAGTGGACTTTGACCCGGGATTCTCGCGTATTCGTGTTGCTTACGTCACAAACTACCGTTACAGGAGGAGAAACTCACGAATATTTGACGTCATAACCGAGAATCGCATGAATTTCTTCAAAAAGTACCGTTACTATTGAGAAAAACACCAATTTTGTCTTCTAATAGTGGACTTTGACCCGGGATTCTCGCGTATTCGTGTTGCTTACGTCACAAACTACCGTTACAGGAGGAGAAACTCACGAATATTTGACGTCATAACCGAGAATCGCACGAATTTCTTCAAAAAGTACCGTTACTATTGAGAAAAACACCAATTTTGTCTTCTAATAGTGGACTTTGACCCGGGATTCTCGCGTATTCGTGTTGCTTACGTCACAAACTACCGTTACAGGAGGAGAAACACACGAATATTTGACGTTATAACCGAGAATTGCAAGAATTTCTTCAAAAAGTACCGTTATAATCGAGAAAAACACCAATTTTGTCTTCTAATAGTGGACTTTGACCCGGGATTCTCGCGTATTCGTGTTGCTTACGTCACAAACTACCGTTACAGGACGAGAAACTCACGAATATTTGACGTCATAACCGAGAATTGCGCGAATTTCTTCAAAAAGTACCGTTATAATTGAGAAAAACACCAATTTTGTCTTCTAGTAGTGGACTTTGACCCGGGATTCTCGCGTATTCGTGTTGCTTACGTCACAAACTACCGTTACAGGAGGAGAAACTCACGAATATTTGACGCCATAACCGAGAATCGTACGAATTTCTTCAAAAAGTACCGTTACTATTGAGAAAAACACCAATTTTGTCTTCTAATAGTGCACTTTGATCCGGGATTCTCGCGTATTCGTGTTGCTTACGTCACAAACTACCGTTACAGAAGGAGAAACTCACAAATATTTGACGTCATAACCGAGAATCGCACGAATTTCTTCAAAAAGTACCGTTAGTATTGAGAAAAACACCAATTTTGTCTTCCAATATTGCACTTTGACCTGGGATTCTCGCGTATTTGTGTTGTTTACGTCACAAAATACCGTTACAAGAAGGAAAACACACGAATATTCGACGTTATAACCGAAATGGCGCGAATTTCTTCAAAAAAGTACCGTTACTATCGAGAAAAACATCAATTTTGCCTTCTAATAGTGGACTTTGACCTTTGTCTCTTGCCTATTTGTAATGCTTACGTCACAAACTACCGTTACAGAAGGAGAAACTCACGAATATTTGACGTGGCAACCAGATCTTTCAATTTCTTCAAAATGTACCGTCACTATTTTACATTCCACGTATGCATGATAAATTTAGCAATATTAAACTACAATAATTGATGATAATTAGTGCTCCTTTATATCGTTTAAAGATATTCTCTCAGGAAAAACACCAATTTTGTCGCTAATACGTGGATCTTATAGCCAAGGGATTCTCACTCTGGCGTATTTGTGTTTCTTACATTGTCATGATAACTACCGTTCAAGTGAGTTCATTTTGGTTGAAAACTCACGAATATTTGACAAGTTTCATAACCGAGAATTGACCCTGATCATTTCTTTAAAAAAGTACCGTTATCTATTGACAAAAACGCCAATTTTGTCTTCTAATAGTGGAACATATTTGACCCGGGATGTCTCATGACCTCAAGAGCATGTTGCAACGTCACAAACTATTCTTATAGATAATTATAGGAGGACGGTTTCTCGAATATTTGACGTCATAACCATCGAGAATCGCGTTTCAATTGTTCGAATAAATGTACCGTTACTATTGGAGATAAAACTAGTTGTCCCTTGGCAGTGCTCAGGAATCTGGCTCTGGATTTTTGTCAAGCCCGATGTCCAGACAGCTCTTCACCAATTTTGTCTTCTAATACAACGGTACGGACTTTGTTACTGGTTACTCGCGGCTATTTATGTTGCTTCACTTACTTCATGTTTCTAGTGGACTATGACACAGGCCAGGACAACAGACAGTGCATGCACATTAATTATTATTATTGTTATTAACATAAAATATTTTGTTCAAGAAATGGTCGTAATCACGCACAACCAGAATTTCCCAGTCTTATAAATTCCCCCACTCTTGCCTAATTAATTGATAAGAAATTCAGGGCCCAGTATCAGCACCATAAAGTGGGCTTTAGAGACTATAACGAGCCAGATCTGCCACACGCTATCACCAAACCACGCTGTGACCGAAAGGCTACACTGACGTGTTCAAGTTCTGCTTCCACTGGACGCGTTTGTAGACCAGAAAAGTTTTCCTGGTCAGAGGGCGGTGTCTTTGACCTCAACTGCTAGCCTCGGTCCCTCGGCCGGTCATGCTGCTTCCTCAGTCCCACCCTCAGTGTGTTGTGAGAGCGAATGAGGAAAATTGTAGGCCATTGAGTGAGGTGGAGGCAATGCGACTTATCTACATCGGCGCCCATTAACGGGTGAAATGTGTGCCACGAGGCAACGAATGTGTGGTGGTGGGTTGTGTGCATTGAAAGTGGAAGGGGCAGCCGGCTACAAACAGTACAAGGGCTAATCCGGCCGACGCTGTACTGTGTTTGCGCGCGCCAAGGCCGTATCGATCACTCCCCATGACACGTCTCTCTCAAACGATCTCTCTCACTCTCGCCTTCTGAATCCACATTCAAGTCGAGCAGTCGCACATTTCACCTAACTTTTCCCCAATTCCTCTTCATCACCCCCCCCCCAAAACACCCTCTTTCATTGACACGCCAACAACTCCAGACACAAACAAAACCTTCATTCTACCACCAACCATGCACTTGCGCCCTAACCTGTTATTGTTGTCTTTCCGTTGAACTCTTTGAGTATTCTTATCTACCCTCAATGGCACTTTGTCTTGAATTTAAAGTCGTAAAAATGACCGATCCGAGTTTAATAACACCTCACGATAAAAAGTTGTTTTTTGATGGGATGTGAATGGTGTGGTTTTGTCCCATATAATTGTAGACCTTTGTAGTCTCTCGTGTATCTGTCAATCAACAATCAAGGGATGCTGTGCTTCCCCTCCAGATTAATGTTTTCCACTTGAAATATGGATTATGTATTATAAATGATATGCTCACTTACCATCTAATAGTTACAGGCTGAATGAAGGTGGTGGGCGCCGCTAACAATCTGACATTGTTGATCTACGAGTCATAAAGCTGCTTTCATCGCTTTCTATTATACAAAACCCATAATTTTAAGTCAACAATAATGACTGATGAGAGTTTAATATCATCTACCAGCAGCGATAGAAAACAGAATTTTAGTATTGGTGGTGTGGTGTGAAAAGTAAGTCTCATATGTCTTCCAAAAAGGTACAGACGCCATTCTACCATAGCCTCTCCTCGAATACGGAATGGTCAGCCGCGGCGAGGAGATAAATAGCAACGTCGCAGCATCGTCTTACTGAGCTGAGTCAACACTTCCAGCACATACAGTTTGCATTGTGCGTTCATGCAAGAATCGGTCGGACTTTTTGTCATTTTACGACAGCGGTTTTGAGCATTATTGTTTTATGCAGTAGTGAAATGTTATAAATAAGTGAAATGCCTGACAACAAAGTGTATTGTACCAGGACAACAACAATTACGAAATTAAATGAAAAAAGGAGGGTTATGAGCAGATATTTAGATTTCCAAAGATGAAAAAAACTTCGTAGTGAGTGGATGGACGGGCCATTTCTCAACTCAAATTGGTTCCTCTTCAAAGAGCTTATGTTTGTATTCAAAACGTTTTTCTGGAGACGACAATTTAGTCGGAGTATGAAAATTTAAAACAGTTGATGGTGAATGGTGCAAATTGCAAATGAAAAGAGATAAACTTTCTGTGCTGTCCCAAAATTGTCTCCCACATTTGCTGTGCAGTTGCCAGCATATCTTAGTAATAACTGTCCAGCCCGAAACAGTCAGATCTGCCTGGAGAAAGAAGACTTAGTATGAAAGAAAACTGATGAAGGAAGAAAAGGGGAAGAATTAAAAGAACGACTAGAAGAAGAGGATAAGATACTGTGACTTGTAACGTTTTCAGAAGTTCTATCAGCTAAAATTAAAAAAGTACTGGTATTAGAAGTTTTCCCTCGATTTCGAAAACTGAAACCAAACAAATTTGTTTATTCATTAAGATCCAAGTAATATTCACCATAGTTGGTTTCAGCATTAGAATAATAATAATGATTTAAGTGTGGAGACCCATTCCAAACAAAAACTCTTGTGCATATAAGGAAAATAATTCATCAATACTTTGTGATTTTCGTTAAGCCATGGAGTCAGTTATTTCATTTAATTAATTTCTGTGAGATTATGCGAAAATCAACCAAAGACCCGAGGACAAAGACAGTCTTCCTGGCATCATTTTGAAAACAGTTGTTGATCAATTGAAGAAGGTAATAATGAACTTGTAGGTAGCAACCACCAAAACAGTGAAACATTTACGTGACCAAATGTCTCTTTTATAAAAATAAAATACAATAATGACAGTTTGACAGCTTTTTTATGCAGCAATCAGTTAAATGCTATAAGACTAAATCGCATATTACTTATACCTCATTCTAGATACTTCAAAAACTATGTGCTTCATTTCATATTTCACCAAATAACAATAATGTAGTAATTTTTGACATTATGAAAGATCTGAAGGTCAAAAAAGCTCTTCAAATTCATCAGATTCATATAAAGGAAACTCTTGATGTAAAACTGGCTGTTTTTGGTGTTAATAATGATATTTCTCAACCTCTGAACTATACTTACATTCTTAATCAGTTCATGTTTTGAAACTTTAAAGAATGTATATGCTTCCCGTCACAGTATTGTTTGCTGATCAGATTGATAGTTAAATCTAATTAGAATAACAAAACCAAGAATCTATGACAGAGTTATCTGGTTGATCTATCTACACGGTGAGCAGTGGTGGTGCGACGTTGTCACATTGAAGGATATATTAGAGGAGGCTAGATTCTATCCAATAATGACTAACATTCGATCTCCTCGATAAATGTCAGAGACAGGTTGATGGAAACATTGAGAAACATGGATGATCGAAACTTTTCTTGAAAACCCTAGATAAATACTCCCTCACAGTGGGCGGTTTCTACAAACATCTGGCAATGTGCTTGGTTCAAACAACTAACATAACAAAGAAAGGTGAAGATGTGGTGGTTATCAATACTTGTTGTGTCGGACAGACAGGTAAAAGTTTCAAAAGTAGGGTAAAAGAACATAATATATTAGAGATTGGAATGAACAGGATGGGGATAATATCAATCACCTTCCTTTGCTATGTTAGGTGTTTGAACCACCATTGCTGTGATGTTTGTAGAAACCGCCCATTGTGGGAGGTGCTTATCTAGGCCAATAGCATTCGTTCATCTGATAGGCCATTCAACGCCAATCACAGCACTCGGTCACGGGTATAAATTCTGCTGCAATGCTACAGTTTTTTTAGTTTTGCCAGAGAAGTTGATAATAGTTGCTAACAAGCTGAAATTGCCAGTATCGTTGTTTTATTAAATATGTGTCATTTTGAGCAACATCAAGTCTTCTTATTCAGTGTTCTGAAAATGAATTGTTCCACAAAGATGTTATTATTCTTGATGGAAGTGTTAATTCATTTGGATTCGTAACATAATTACATGCTGTATGAATTTAGCTCTAAATTTGTTTATTTTGGGATTCGTTTGGGAACTTCAAAACACTTTTGAGAAGATAAACGCAGCAGCAGAGACAGTTTCAAACCTTGTGAAACCCTCAGTTTTGTTGTCTTCTATCTGCAATTTCCCCTCACGATTACTTTGAAGTAACTTTGCTCATTATTTTTCGCACACCCAGCTGGAAGCGAACATGTCAACAGTGACGAGAATACATTTTCTTGTTTCAAAGCTGTCATCAAGTCTGTGGAACTGATAATAATAGACACTTTTCGTTCTGCTACCAGGACTATTCTGATCATTTTATGCATGCTCAAGTCAATTAAGATATTTGGCAAAACGACGTTTGTGATAAAAAGTTGTAGCTCCACTTATATAAACAATAAGGCCACCAATTTTACATCTCGACAAAAGCTTTATGAACACGAAAATGTTTTAGGAGAGAAATCTCAAAGTTTCTGAGAAGGCGGCCGACCCAATTTCGAAAGATGACTCATGGCGTGATTGCTTCAAGCGCACTCTCTGCTTGACAATACGTGTTTTAAATAGGCCACCTTTGTTTCAATCTTCACTTCATGGTCTGTTACAGAATGTAGGATAGATCAAATCATGACATACCGTTGGAATGTCTGAGTTTTTTTTTCGAAATTCATAGTCAGTTTGTCATTTTTGATTGCAGCAACAGTTGTCCTGAGTATTGGCTGGGTGCCACTTTACCTCCGCTAAATGGAATCTCCCATCTAGCTTGAACTTGTATAATTATTTTGACTTCTACATCAATAGAAATCGAGTTCCCTATGGCCTGTATGCACCATATTTGCTTGAACTACGTTTAATAAAACTAAGTTTGGTTAAACCTGTTGATTTACAGTTAAACCGTGGATCTACAGTTTGAATCACGGTGGAGTGGTTCGTAAACTTACCGCCGAAGGCCCAGGCATCCACCGTGTCCCTGAAGGAACTGATTAGAGGAGCAGACGAAAAGTGCTAAAAAACACTACTGAAACGAGTTTCGAGCCTGGATTGACGTAAAATTTTGACAAAATACGGCCTCCCAGGGACACGGAGCGTTAAGCCGTCGGTCCCGACTGCCACAAAAAGATAGTCGTCATGTATCTCATCTGTCACCTCATTACCCACGCACAAGCCTAGAGCTCATAGTGGGCATCAAATCCTCGGAAAAAACTACTGTTCCCAGTCTGATGCTCGTGTCCTGACGGCTGAAGAGACGAAAGTGCTATAATCAATACCCTTTACAAAAGCCGGTTTGGAAATGACGTGACCGTTCTTCAGGGACGCGGAGCTTAGACTCGGGCGCCACCATCGAGCCAAGTATGAAATCTAGATGAGAACACAGAAATTTGTACGTGGGTAATGGGAAGGATGATGATGGTATGGAATGAACCTACAACCAGGTGGGTTCAAATGGAACCACCGGAAGCAAATTTTGAAGAACTCATAATTTTTATTTAGAGGATCGGTCCAGTGCCGGTACAGGGAACGAGGAGTGGATTGAGAGCTGTCTCTGTCTAATCTCATGATTGGCTCTTCGAAACCTCACCACAAGACCAACTCGTTCCTTCAGATAATTCCGCTTCCCTTTGATCATATAAGGAGACCAGGCTGCTAAGCCACTTTTGTATATCGGGGAGTTGATCAGTAGGTAGGCATTATTGAAATTGGTGACTGTAATTGATGAAGGCCAAAATACTATTCATAACGTATTCAAATTAATGAGCTCCATTAGTTGGTATTTCTAAGCCAAGGGTGCTACTCACAGTGGCGGAATAAGAAAGAGACCACAGTACTATTTGCAGACTACTCTTATAAACAATAATATTTTGAATATAGCTCATCAACAAGAATAGACCTTGTCGGTGGGCACAGTTCAAAACCATTTCTGCCACATAGTTCTATCCCTACCACAATGCGGTAATGCTCAACAAATTAATCTTCATTAATATACGGCTGTTGCATTGCAGTAGTTGAGGTGATGGCAGAAGACAGACGGCTGAGTCATCGTTTTGCTCGACTCGCCTCGGCTCGGCTCGACCGAGTTTGTTGTTCGCGAGCACAACGGACCGAGGGACGATGGAGGAGGGAGAGGAGAAGTAGATGAAGGAGGAATAGGAAGAGTAGGATGATTTTCAAAAGAGGGGAGAGAGAGTCATTCGTGCCAAGCTCTCCTCGCTTGCCAAAGGCCTTGTTCACAGGTTGCCCCCTGCATTAATCAGAGCCTACACTTCAATTTTCGGACATTGATTGTTCAAATGACTACTATTCTCGTTTTAAAACTATTATAAATTGTTACATTTCACCAGCGTCTAGCTTGTTCCAAAGCAAACTATTCCTGGTTGTTGAATCGGAACTAGACTGATGTTTTGGTTCGTTTTCAAAATTCACATACTTTTTGACAATGATATAGAGGCTGGAGCTCTTGACAAGTATTCATTGGAAAGGCACTCATTATTCATCAGTGATATCATATCTGCGTCTTAATTATTGTATTCAATGAGAATTTCAATAAATCGTCTTCAATTCTTGAATATTAACTATGGAAATGATTAATTGCTAACAATATCATTAAATTTTCTCGTTTATCCCCCACATTGGCTCTATACTTCTATAGCCTCGGAATGTTATTTTTTTTTTCTTTTTGTCATAGATACTTTAGCTTGCAAGCAACAATATGGTATTATAATTATTATTACTATTATTTTGACTAATAAAAATTATCATTCATTCAATATCAGTTCAAAGCAACAAACCAAATATCAAATTCAGCAATCAAGGCAATCAAGGCTTTGAATTGATATCATTCTTCAAAAATTTTCATATTCATTCATCGATGATGATTATAAGTCAGAAATATTAGTGATAAATAAGGGAAGAGCATTCAATAATGGAAAAAATCAGAATGAGAAACGTTTTATTAGGAAAGAAAAACATAATACGATCACGCCTACAGACCTTCCTCTAAGCTCCACCTACTCTCTCCTGATTGGTCGGCCAACGTTACAAAATGTATTTCTAAATTCTACCGCTAGATAGCAACAGGTACTAGGTTATTCACAATTTTTAATTTCTCTCATGTGAGAATTTGATGTTCATTTCTTTCTTTTTTCATTTCTTATGTGAGAAATTAGTAAATGATAACAGTGTGGTCATTGAATGTCACGCTACCAGAGTTCGTTTGAAATCTTAATGGCGGATGTGTACCACGTGATCTAGGTATCCAATCAGAAGCTATAAGATATAGGTATGAGATATTATACAATACAATACTCTTATACAGTCACTGTATAAGAGTATTGTGGTGAAGTTATTATATCTACAACAAACAATAGATTTCTAGGGATTCTGAAGTACATTTCTTGCACTATAATTTTAAACAGAATAGGTAAGTGCTGTAAAGACAAAGATTGTAAGATAGTGAGTGATTTTTAGGGCCAGATTATTTTAAATGAATACTTTAATGGAAATCAGAGAAAGTAAGACGTGTGTAAGACAACGAGATCGAAACCGGTTCTTTATTCTGTATATTTGCTTTTCAGGCTTAGAACCCATCTTTATTATTATCAAAGGGTTAAGAATCGCCTTTAATGTTCAAAGTCCAACATTCTAGTAAACAACCAGCCCAGCATAAAAAAGAAATGCAGTAACCCATTCTCAAACATGCAACCACCAGAAGATTCATCGTAGTAATGTTAGTGTCTGTTGTTGTTGACTACAACAGAAACAAGTTTAGTTTCCATGATTTCTAGGTTTCAAACTTTCTGAATTATGTTTGAAACATAAGACGAGATTCACGTTTAGTATACAGGTACATGAAGCAAACACACACCGATTAGTCATTGCATCGGTGTGTGCTGCTTCATAAGCAACTATGTGAATTATTTTGACCAAACGTGACTAATCTCGTCTTGTCTTGTCTTGACTAACCGGTGTACATAGCCTAATGTTGTTGTAAGTGCCTCCTTGTTGTTGAGTACTACACAATTCGATTTGTGGTTTTAAGGTTTCAAAGGTTTCTAACCAGAAACCAGAACAAAATATACTGTCTGAGGTGAGACTTTATGATCACTCTGTATTATCATGATGATGTTCAACAACCGACATTTTGTTGAAGATCTCTACAAATTGACGACCGAATACAAAATCAAGGGGACTAGCAGGGCGCTGAAAGTGCACTTATTGTCCTAGTCCCGTTCACTAAATATAGAACTTACACCCTAAACCGGAAATAGCGCGCTTCAATTAGAATGCATTCTATTTTGTTTGTTTCGAAAGGGAGACACGATATTTGCTCGCATCATTTTATGGGCCAGTGACTCGAAATCCATCTTGCCCACTTACACATAGACAGAGCGCCCCTGACTATGCATGACCTTGACTAAAAATAAAATCGCACCTATGCGAAGAGGCTGAGCGAATCCGAATTTCCTGTCGACTCTTGCCAACCGATAGATGTTTATCGACTCTGACTCTTCTCGATTAAAATGTGCGAGTTGCACGAAAACGCCCGCACAGAAAAGGCAGGAACGTTGAAAGTGAAGTGGCAATTCACGTTTCTATTAAGAACTGCTCGATTACAGTTCCTATTAGAAAAAATCTTCTACTTTGATACTCTCTGGCCATATGCAGGACAGTTGAGAGGAAAGTGGCTATTCACTTTTCTATTTAGAACTGCAGGATTAGATAAACTTCTATTATATAATTGTCATAGGCAGGACAGAATAGAATGACTGCCTTTATTAGATGAGTTTCTAGACAGGTGAGAGGGGAGTGGCAACTCATCACACTGCGATTGAGAACTGCTCAAGAGCTTCAGAGTAACCTACACATGTCCACCAGTTAACTAGATTGAACTCGAATACAGATTGAACTAGACTCTTCTCAAACGAGAACTTGCTGTTTGTTTCTAGATTAGATACTGAAAATATCATAATTCAGTACTATAGTTCGAATAAAACTAGTTGTTACTTGGCCTGGTGCTCAAGAACCACTCACTAGAAACGTTTTTGTCAAAAAGTCTGATGTCCGAACAGCTGACCATTTGATTCAATGATTCTGTAATTTTTTTTCTTCCACAATGAGCAGCTCTATCTCATTCTGAAAATCCATGGCGAATAATAGAATTATGTAGTTTTATTTCATGATGTTAGAAAACCACTACCCACTTTAAAGTACTTGTAAATACTCTTCAAGCACGTTTTTAACGTTTAAATATCAATACTTTAAACGTCAATACTTTAAAGTTTTTTTCCAAGTAGCAATATAATTTTATTTTTAATTTATTGGAATAACTAACGAATTTTCCGACTTTTACCAACTTCTTCCGCTTTGTATTGGCGTGAGTCACTTACGTGAGATACTATCGTTAGAAACGTTCTTAAATACGGTCCTTTATCTATCTCTACCCATTTGGATTCATGAATTGTTTTCCCCATTATAACAGTATGTGATGGATGTTTGCAGCGGGAGCGCGTTCGAAGGCCAATGGCAGAACGGCAAACGACACGGCCTGGGCGTGGAGTCACGTGGTCGCTGGCTGTACCGCGGCGAGTGGACGCAGGGCTTCAAGGGCCGCTACGGCGTGCGCCAATCATCCACCTCCAACGCCAAGTACGAGGGCACCTGGGCCAATGGCCTGCAAGATGGCTATGGCTCCGAAACCTATGCTGATGGCGGTGAGTTGCTTCTAATCAATTTCCATAATTTATGTATTATTACAACTCGTTCATTTCACTGCATATGTGAAAAAATATTTAATATTTATTACAGATTCATAATCTGTATAATTATAACAGTAATCTACATATTTATTACAGATTTGATCGGAATTAATGCGACGGGAAGGACTTTGTAGTGATGTTGCGTACATCAAAAATCAAAAACAAATTCATTGCCTCGAATAGTATATTAAATTGATTTTTAAAACTTATTTTTAAAATCAATTTGTGACACTTATGAGAGATGATTCGCATCCTTTCACATAAACTTTTGTTCAGTTTTTATTTAAAAATTAAATGTTTATGAGAATCTACAGGAAAACTATAGCCTACAGAGGAAACATTTAGGGCCTGTTCATGAGCTCGGGATTCAGCCAAGTCCTAGACTAAAACGGGTGGCCACCGTAAAACTATGTACTAAGGGCTCTCTATGCTGCTAACCCACTAAACTGTCAAGACAAACGTTTGTCGATGCTACGGAAGCCACCCGTTTTAGTCTAGGACTTGGCTGAATCCCGATTTCATGAACCGGCCCTTAGTGTTTGCCCTTGATTTCATAAGGATGATATCAAATTCAAAAACGATTTTGCTTCATAATATTCCTCAGTACTTTTCACTTTTGAAGTCTGTCATTGCCGTGCTGCTCTGTATTCTGTGATATCAAAACATAGATCAATATACAAGGCTTTGTCATTAATCCATTGATAATAAAATAATGAAGTATATAATCATAGCGCAGTATTCCTTTCATCTCTCCTACTCAAAGCCCGTAGAGTAACCAAATAGAATATTGTATTATCTCGGCCTATACGCTTTCAACAAAGTAAATCAATAGCGGCACGCTCCAAATCAAGTGACTGATCCCTTTGTGCCAAACACAATGGCAAAAAATCACTACAAACTATAATTATAACACAGATTGCAGACAAATATGATGGTATGACTGGCAGCGTATCAAATGAATTCGTGTATTGAGTGGCAACATTCGATATTATTAGAGACCACTTCAATTGGCAAACACTTAATATCTATTTTTGCATTACACGCCACGATAAAAAAGGCATTGTTCTGCGGACAGTGTTCTCTTGTAAAACATCAGTCTGAAGTTAATTTTTCAACATAACTAATTAATTTTCACTCTGAAGTAATTGAACGGTTGGTTTGTAGAAATTATTTTGAGTAATCGGTTTTGCAATGATTTTTTTCGAAAAGGGCAGTAACTTGATTTGAGTCCGCTTTTGCTTATGGATAAGAGGGACAATTAATGATCTCCTAGTACTCGTAAATTATTCAATTCTGATTTAGCTTCATTTCTTCCAGCTAAATTATTGTTCTTTGGTAGGACTATGTAAAAAAACACTTTGTAAATTTCGGTTTTGATTCTAAATGTTGGGGAATTTCAAATCTTCTTATTTTTTTGTGAAAAATTCCAATCTTTTTGTAGTTATCCCTGAAAAAGGTGTAATACTATTTTGCTTGTTCTAATCAACGAATATTTAGAGTAGATTATTATCGAACCAATCATAAATCGAACTTTCAACTTAACTCAAGATGTTAAGTTTTTAATGCTTAACTAGCTTTCAATGCATATTCCATAAAATCAAAAGAATCAGTTCTCGTTCTTCAAAAAGGAATTGCTCTATACATCCACCACTGAAAACAACATGAGAAAGATAAGTTGTTCATCACCCAGTATCTACTGCCACCTAGCGGTAGAATATAGAAGTACATCTTGTTTTGTTGACCGACCAATCAGGAGAGAGAAGGCGGAGCTTGGATTTATGACTGTAGGCGTGGTTTCAATATGGTTATTGTTCGTTCTTCCATTCTTCACTTTCTTCCATTATAAAATACCCAATGCATCTATTAATTTGCTTATTACCAAGGTAATGGAGCTATACCTTATTGCCTTTCTTCTATTTATCTTTTCTTGTATTCTTTTTCATTTTGCCTACAGATAAAATAAACAACTGATCTGCTTTGCGGCTCAGAAGACTAATAAAAAAAAAATGATTTTCGAAAAAGTTTGTATTTTTCTGAAGACGTTTTTCAAAATGAGTCAAATAAAGAAATTCTATACCAATATAAATTATACAAGACTCATATACTATGAAAGATATCAGACAGCCTAATGTCTAGGATATGTACCGCAAGCCCATTCCACCGTCTCACACAATCGTTAACAGTTATTTAGTAATGAGCAAGAGCCAACAGCCATAAACTTTTATTACCGCCTATTTCATATGATTTTCAAGTTCACAAAGACTGGAGAGGACATTGAGAAGGAAACAATGACACAAAATTATTCTCTGGTAATATTTATTCAATCTTCGTCTTTCTTGGCTGTGCTATCGAGTACAACAATTGACTAGATATAGTGAGTCATTTAATAATACGAGTACATGCCACTCCAGTCTCCCGTTCGGTACCGACTGCTTAAAAAGTAGTCATCTCTCGATCATCATCACCCCTCTCATCACCCTCGCACAAGCCTAGAGCTCATGTGAGCGTACAGAAAAAAGCATTACACGTGAATGTTTCTAGAAAACTATTAATTTTCAAACAATAACTATTTGTTGAAGCATTTTGTTTAATAAGTTGCCTCTCATTTTTTATCTTTTAAATTCTTTCTTTTAAATTTTTTTCTTATAAATTTTTTCCCAAGTAAAACTTGTATTATATTACTCTTTATTAGAGTGTTTTATCAAACTTTCTAGACAAGCGCATCAATGGAAAAAATTTACTAGCAATATTTATTCAGCAATGTTTTTATTCAATAGAGTTTCATTTCAATTTTATCACTTCAATTCTTGGTCTTGGACGTGCTAGTAGGCGTTCATTCATAGCACGTGGGCAAGCGAGGTCAGTATCAAGCCAAACATTTTTGAGAATTCAAAACTCTTCATCAATGGTAGAGAATCTCACTTAGCAAATACCGTCTCCCAAACTCTAGAATTCCATTCGGAACAGCAGATATTTTTATATGCACTGTTTATTCTAATTTGAATTTGCAGCAGCAAAAACTGCCTCCCACACAAGCAAGATCTCAAATCAATAGCGGCAAATAAAAAGCCAGAGCAGCAATTTTCGCCATTGAAATGCGTCTGTCTAGTCTCGGCTATATCACTGTGCCGTCGCCGCCGTCTGTTTACAAAAGTGGGGTTTAAACGGCCGAACGATGGACTTGCGTCTGCAAGCAATGAACGAGGAGGCATCTGGCCGATAGCCAACATTTCAAGGAATGACAGTATTTAACAAAAGACGAAATGAACGGTCTTACAGTGTTTTTGACATGAAAATACTACCAGCCTCACTGTTCGTTTTGCTTTGAAACCGTTTATACACTTCGAAACAAGAATTTCATAGCCAATTTGAGATTGCTTTAGATGTGCAGATCATCAATTTCGAGTAGGCAGGCAGTAATTTCGAAAGCGGTCACAAATTCCAAAACTGAAATCACTTGGAATTTTTTCCTTACACAAGTCATTGAAATAAATTAAATTATTTATGCCCGGTTTCTCAGTCGCTCAATAGCCAGTTTATAGATCCAATAGCACTATTGAATCAATAACCATGTGTTTTCAAATGCAAAAAAAAGTTATTGATTCAATAGTTTATTGAACGACTGAAAAACCGGGCATTAGAGTTATGAGATAAATTCGATTCAACCAGAGCGGTTGATATTAATATTGATGTAGGCTACGTGATCACTTGGAATTTCTCGCTTACATAAGTCACTAATATGACCTAAGCTATGAAGAATGGTGGAAATAATTCTTTTCCACCAACGCGATTGATTTTAATAATGATAATGATGTATACAAAATCACTTGAAATGTTTGCCATGCATAAGTCACCAAATCGCACTCGTGTGTACTGTGTAGGTATAGAAAGTTGAAATTTTCAAGAATTGAATTAGGATATATTTTACCTTGAAAAGTAATATTGAAAAATTGATTTGTAGACTACAAATTTTTCAATAACCAGATAACCAGAAGCATATTGCTAATATTCCATTCATTCGATGAGAAATTCAATAGATATTTTCAATTTGGGCATACAAAAAACTATTTGGCGTAACAAAACCGGAAGAGAGAATTGTGCGTGTGGTTTGTTGTGTGGATGAACCGGAGAGAGTAGAATTAATCTACTGATTATTTTGTAGCGCGGAAACTTGCGGGTCGACTGTGAATCATGAATGATAATCATTTATTCAAGCGTTTAATTCCGCTAATTCGATGGCACTAGCAGTCCCAGAATGCTTAATACATCATAAAAACAATCTTGTTCGTGCTCTACCATCATTCTATTTATTATTCCGGCAATTTTCAATGGTTCAGTAATCCACATGGCTTCCAGTTTACTATTTCTGCTCGTCATAAACTGTTTCTCCAGGTCTACAGTAACAATAACATTAGTAACACTGTGACCCTCCATCCCGAATGTGGAGCTGCTTGAACCTGTGTTTGACCACATCATATAAATGTAGCTTGAAACCCAGAAAATTGACTAAAGAAATAGGTGAAGAGGTAGATACATCTTGAATGAAGATAACGTTGATGTTGTCAAACATAATGCATTCTACATTACTGTGCAGCAACCTAATCCTTAACAAACTTACAATCCTTATAACAACCTTGATCCTTATAATCCTTAACAACCTCATAATCCTTATAACAACCTCACATCAATCCTCTATTCTTTAATCTGTTGCATAGACTAACCATATATTTCGATAATCTCGGTCTGTAGTAACCAGCAGAGCTGAAGATGTGGCATGTCATGCCATGAAACTATGGTAGTGTATGTACTTGTACACTGATGTTAAATAAATGTTAGTTTGACATCAAGCTCTTCTCATTTATTAAGTAGAAATACCACAACATCCATGAAAAACCACATAATTCTGAAATTTAATCTGGTTTGAATAGAAAGAAGGTGTTTGGTTATAATCATATATTATCACTTATATTTATTAAATTTACTCAATGAATTTTACTTCAAAACTGAGTCATGTTTTAATTGCTCAATAGAGAAGACTCTCTAACTAAACAATAAAGAAGAGGAAATGAGAATTTTTTAGTAATCAATAATGCACCGCGTAGTAGTGAATGTCAGATCTCTCTCTCTCTCTTTCTCTTCGTCTGTTGAAGAAATAAAGTTGACACAATTTTAGCTACAAGGTTTCACCATCCAGTTTATTAGAATTTATTCCATTTTTCACTCAGACGATTGTACACTGCTGGCTGATCGAATGCTCTCCTGTTACTGAATCGAATGTTCGTTGAGGAATTACTTTCATCCACTATACGTTCCCTCAACGAGGATCGTCGATTTTATTATTTTTCATTGAATATTTGATATTTACACGACCAACTATGAATGTCAGTTTCTATTGAGGGGCAAATGGATCAATCTTCTTAAATTGCTGTTGCAGGATAGATATTTTTTACTGTTTCAATCACTTGAGACTGGCATCATACCAATTCTAGCTTATCTTTTGACTTTATCTCTTACTAGCCAGCAGGCTAGCCAGGGGACTCCGCCCCATGGACCCCTGGCAGCCATTGACATAATGAGCGCTTCGCGCTTACCAGGGGGCTTCGCCCCCGTAGACACAGTAAACATATTATTTTTAGTAACATATTCAGTAAACATATTATTATTTTTTAAGTTCTAAAATTTTTAAATTTCTTTAAAATTCTCTCTAACAACGTGCACGCAGTTATTATATATTTCACACAAATATCCTCTTCAAAGAAATCTCTGAGACCCCGTAGCGAAGCAAGCTATTGCTAGAGCCCCTTGCTAGTTATTACATAAATATTATCTTGACCGCTCTAGCTTTATGCCGGTATAGCAGGATTCTTTTAACTTGTCAGAAAACACCTGATTTAACGTTAGTAAACGAGCGTACATCAATCAGCTGTTTTCTGACAATTTAAAAGAATCCTGCTATACCTATTTACATTGACCTTGAACCACATTTCAAAATCGGTATTGAATATTGATGAACGTTGTAACTTGATAGGGTAGGGGTTTGTTTTGTTATCACGTATAGCGATAGCGACGTTGTGCTAACAGCTGCGTATTGATAACACAGTTGGTGTGCGGTGGGGGGGGGGTGCGTCTCCCCTCATAATGGTACGTTCTGGTAATGAGTTCGTATTTGTTGAGATTTAAATTTAGTAGACAAGGTTAGAGGATGTCTGATGTTTAATGACGGCCCCTATATAACGGCCGAGAGTGAAAAATCTCTCGAGACTTAATTACAAAGCAAACTGAACTTCGACCAGGCCCATGCCTCTCGTTAGATGCTTTTTTCAAGTTGCGCGGAGGCTTAATCAATTTGTTGTTTATTTCTCTTTCACGCGTCTTTTGTTTGAAGTTGCAAAAACAGAATGCTTTCTGGCTGAAACGTTCTATTGTTCAAAGTGATTCATCACGTTTTGCGGAATGTGATTTCGATTCGATCAAGCACAGATTCCAAGGAAGTCTGAAAGTCTTCTTCCTGTTATGCTTAGAAAATAATCATCCAGAATGGGAACCATCAAACAGGCAATTTGAAAATTTACTAATTGGAATTTCAGAATGAGTCCTGCACTACAGTATGATGATAGGTAGAGAATAGCTTGGCGTTATGTTTTCTCTATGATAATAGGTTGACAATCCAGTGACATACCAAGGTTTCAAGCCCCCTAAGGCTGGGCGTACACCGGTTAGTCAAGACAAGACAAGACGAGATTAGTCACGTTTAGTCACAGTAATTCACATAGCTGCTTATGAAGCAGCACACACCGATGCAATGACTAATCGGTGTGTCATAAGCAACTATGTGAAGTACTGTGACTAAACGTGACTAATCTCGTCTTGTCTTGTCTTGACTAACCGGTGTACGCCTAGCCTTAAGCAGAAGTGACTTATGTCGCACCAAACACCCTTTTAGTAATCACTAGAGAAAACTGTCTACTATCTTGCCTTATATAAAAACTTTATTCAATACTGAATTTAGTACTCTAATAATTCATAGTACTTGCACTAACAATTTCCCCCTACCTTCTATATTGCTACTATCTTCACTATCATCGACTATAGAACACTTGATAATTTTGTCATGGATCATTTTGTAGTTTAAAGTTCAATAACAACGGCTGCAATTCATAGTTTTCAATATGATACTACATTTCATGAACTGGATATAACTCACAATATCCATCACTTATAAAGCATTTCTAGCATCGCATTTGAGCTGTAGAATTTTATCTGGACCTCTTTTGTGCTTTTTAGTTTTATTTCAAGAAACCAACATATAATTGTCATTTTTTTTAGTATTTTATTATAATACTGAAATCTATGATAATCCCACATACTCGTCACATACGTTGTAAACTGAAGGAATCATGAGTTTTTGAGTTGTTTTCCTGTGTTGGGACAACGTAGAAGCAGAAAGAACATCTTTTATCTTATGTGTCAAAATTGGATGATTTCATTTTTTCTTAGAATTCTGTTTTCTGTAGTTTGAATTGCCAATTTTTTAAACCAACACCCCATTTAAAATTTTACATCTATTTTCACTTGAAAGCATTTTTTGGATTTATAGACTTTTTTAGCTTTATTAGTTTTAAAATGGGCTTGATATTTTCCGTTGAGAAACCTTTCCCATTTTACTTGAAAGAAAGAAAAAGCTCAATATAGTGTGCCCTTGCACTTGATTCACACCCAAAGCGAACATTTCACTATTGAACAGAAGACTGATTTCGAAGCTAGGTTGTGCGTTTGGACACATTGTGAACCGTGCTTCTCAGCTAAGATACAGTACAAAAATAGCGAGCCCAAACGGCCCAGAAAGCAGAAAGATCACTTGTTTGTAATCGTAATCTCAACTCATCTGTTGATAACGATTCCATTGCTTAAAACTTGTTTGTTGTGTGCGAGTTGTGGAATTTTCAAGCTCAACAATGTAGTATAACGTTGAAAGCACCCTAAAGCTAATAAAACTATATTGTATTTGTTGAGAAATCTTCCGAAAAATATTGAATAGTATTCTAGCTTCTGAATAACCACTTACAATTAAATAAGAACACAAATCCTTGTCTATTTCTACTAAAAGGTTTCATTCTCAAGGAAACTCAAGTTTCAATGCTCATAGGTCCCTACTATCAATTAATAAACTACTTGAATGTAATTGAATTTGTTGAGGTATATTTCCTGAGCCATTAGGAAATAATAGTATACAAGTTATTGAATAGCATACAAGTTATTGAATAGTGTAAAAGTTCGTGAATATCAAACTCATGATGGAATAGAAACACAAAACACTGCATTTTCTAATAAAATGTTTTATTTTCACAAAACTCAAGTTTCCACACTTTTCACAAGTTTCAATACTCTACTCATCTTCTGTTTTGCACTCCAACGTTGCTGAAAAAAATATCAAATACAAAAAACTGAAATTGATAATATGATATTTCTCAATTACTCAGGAAATGAACTTAGTGAAATTAGTTAATTAATTAATTAACTGAAATCCAGTTTGAAACCGTTCTCGTGATTTTATTCTAGTTTTAGTAACTGATTTTTCCTAAAAATTATTTTCAAGTAAATCTGCTGAGTTGTTTTGTATTATATACTGTCTGTTCACTGTATACTGTAAATGGAAAATCTACAGGTATAGCAAAACCTCAAATTTTCATTAATTATTTTAAAAAATTTATTTAATAATTAATTAATTGATGGTTGAATGCTTTGTACAGCAACCGTATAAATAAGAACGAATCATCATTGTATCCTTCATATTAATCAAGCTCAAAGTTTTAAAAAGTTCGATAATAAATACTCTTGTCTAAATCTTCAGTATACTTCTAGCAAGTTAAAAATATACACTTCTCTCATATAATATCTCAAGAAATACCAGTACTATTGGTATAACAATATAAGGACTCGTCTACTTATATTTTGTAATATAGACAAAATTAAGTGTCCATGAAGAAAAATGTGAGAAATTATTATTATTCCCACCATTTTCCCCCATATTTTTCATAATTATCCAGAATATAGTGAAGAAGAACGGGTGTTAGCCACCTACTTTGACTTGACAGCATAGCAGACTGTCAGGGTTACCGCGGCAACATTCTGGCAACAAACACACTTCCATTAGCGGACTGAACGAGGACCACACATTGAGAACCTCATCTCAATGTACCGAGATTTCAAAGAATGAAGTTAAATTTACTTCTCCAGTCATAAATCCATTTCTAGATAGATTTTTGAAGACAGTATTTTCTATTATCATTCAAACCTAAAAGATATCTATCGTGTTGTCTATCAAGATGTCACAAATCTATTACAGACTATCAGTTATATACTGTCAGGTATCTATGACGATTTTGCGTCGTAATTGAAACCCATGCGACAAAGAAAAAAATTATGAAGCAACATAATTTTATCAATCAGAACCTAATTTGAACCAACACTTAAACTTACATTTCGTTTTTAAAACAACTGAAACAAGGACTGTAACAAAGCCTGGAAAACTTCCAGTCTTTTTATTATCTTTTACTTGATACATTCAATCATACAATTTCCGATCGCCATGTAATTACCAAGTGTCTGGAACAGACCTGACAGTATGCTGTAGTCAGTTCCTGTATATAAGTAATAAATATTGATTAATCTGCTACAATACTTCATTAAAAATAATATCACGAAATCAAATACTAAAAAGATAATACATTAGAATGATTTAGATCAATATTATTAATGTTTTCCAGCTAATACATAGTAAAATTTGATTTTTTCAAATATTGCCATCTTACTCATAAATCTCTTTTATTATAATGTTCAATTGAATTAATATTATTTTTCACCTTGATTCAAATTGCCTAATTGCTTTGGTTCGAATCTCTTGTATTTATAATTAAATGTTAAATTGTATTTATATTATTTTTCACTTTTATACAAATTGCCTACCTTTAGTCTACCTACATAAATACTATCTAGTAAATATGGTTTTCTTTAAAGGATGCAATATTAATAGTTTTTCTGTTTTGTTACACGTTGCCAAACGAGTAAAAAACCATACAGGAAACCATACCAAGTAATTTATAAAAAGATTAAATTTTTCTTCTACTTTCTGATTTTAAGAACATTATGTATTGTTTCTGAGGCAATAAATTTGATTGATTGATATTCATTGAGAGTGAATGATTTATTTCATATATTTCATTCTATATGAAAAACTCCAGTCGATGTACTATGAGTTATTGATTCAATCCCACTGATCAGTCCACTACAATTCCAATAGTCAACAACATTATTCAAGTATCCCCATCTACTAGCAAGCTAAATTGCATGTAGAAACGTCACATAAATTATTATATAGTGTCGCAACCTAACAATGATGGCGATTGAATCATTTGTGAGTGTATTGGACAAGCATCAATTCTGCAAGTTTCCGGACAAGACGTGTTATCTATCAATTGTAAATAGGAAGACGATACCGCTATCAGGCGAGTCAGGGCTCTTCATTTCGTGACAGCAATCGATTTCAATGTTCGACACATTCATTGTTGGTTTGCTCACTGCTCTGGCATCAGACCACAATGGAATGCACAACTGAATCAATCTGACAATCATACTCTATTCAGATATGAAAGCTTTGTCAACCCCAACTGTTATAATCCAAGTTATTGGAGGGTTTGATTTTATTGCTCTAATATCTCAAGAAAGTATATCCTCTAATATATTGGCGGCTTATTTATTGACAGGGAAAGTAGAGAGAGAAAGTAACTTCCAGCAAGTACTTGCCTCTTCAACTTACCCCTTACTTTCCCTGTCTATAGGGGTACTTTCCACTTCAGAGAAAGTAATCACTTTCTGGAAGTAAAATCAAACTTGTTTGTTTTTACTTGCCACTCCAAGGAAAGTAGAGGGTCACGTGGGTGGTCATGTGATCACTTTCTCCCACTTTCAGCCAGTAGAGCAGAAGAAACGCATCGTTTTATTAATCAGATGATTTGTGGAAATAATAACATGTGTTGAGAAAAACATTAAAAAGTAAAGAAGAGAAGGCAAGTTACTTCCAGCAAGTACTTTCCCTGTATATAAGCAAATAAGGGGAAAGTGACGTAATGGCAATAGTACTTGCCTTCTCTACTTTCCCTGTCAATAAGCCGCTTGAGAATTAATAATCAGACTAAATATCAGATGATTATAGATTAGAGTTACCGTGATCAGATCAAAAAAAGGATCATTATTGTAATCTGATTGAATAGTCTAATATGATTGAAGAGTAATAACTTTAATTTAATTAGAGTTATAATTTTTTATGAAACAAGTCAATCCATTGCCAATTCAAAATTCTCAATTGAATAAGGATACACAATTTTAACAAGATTATTTTTTCAAATGTATAATGTATGTGAATCCAACATGCTGAAAAAAGAGATTAATAATAATTACTATTAACTAATAATAACTATTAATAATTAATATGACATGACCGGAAAGCTGATGAAACCCTAACTTATATTCAGAATTAAAATACGAGTTTCTTCATGGAATTTTTATATCAGAAGTAATGATGATGGTGATGTGTAGCCTGTAAACCTCATAAAGTTGAAACGTATCTGAGCTTTCTCAAAAAAGTTGATATTGATTGTACTGCATTGTGATCAGTTCACGCTGCTGGATGTTGGAAGAATGTCAAGTTCACGAACAAGTGGCTCCTAGCACAGACATAAGTTATAGTACTGCTCTCCTCTCCCACACAGAATAGTTGAGTAGAAGAGTTACAGAAATGACTCGATCGAAATATTGGAGAATGTTTCATCGGAATGTTCAGTCATGAGTCTAAACAATCTGTAGAATACGAGTCATATCCCTTGAATACTTCGATTTCAACTTATTGGAAAACATTATTGTGAGTTGACTCCTTTTTCATTCTCATCATCTTGACTATCGACGTTTTATAATTTGTGTCGATTTCTAATAAGGTGGAATTTAATTCGTTGAATTGAAACGATTTTGATCATTTCGATCAATTTTAAGTTGACTTCTTTGGGAACAAATATTTTACACATTTATTTTGATTTGATGTTGTTGTTGAAATTTTGGTTATATTTGTATTATCTTTCGCCAGTTTCTTCTCAGTACAAAATGCAGTTATGGGATGATAAAATTATTTCCTAGAATCCATATCACTCTAAGTAAGATATTTAACACACTATGGTCATGACTCATGTTCAGAACTTGTTGAATTTATTTCATCTATATAACTTTCATCCATCCACATCAAACCTAATCAGCATTTTATCCTCATTGTAGGTCACAGATATATTACAAATCTTTTCCAATGTCAAAATTACAATGAGCCGAATGATGCTCTAAAATAGTCCATTCGTTCAAGTATATCGTCTGAGTCTTCGTCTGATCGTCAAAAACCGAGACGTTAAATAAATTCGGGTAAAATTACCGAAATAATTAAATAAATAATTCTCAATTTTCATTATGATGATAGGACACTTCTTACACGTAGATACTCAAATCACGGATACTCAGAGAACAAACACATGTTTTTAAATGAGACGAGATGGTTCCAGACTAGCCTGAGCGTCATAATTTTATAAATACATGTTTGTTCTCAGAGTCGCTTATTATCCACGTGTGAGTAGTGCCTCAGAAGCTGAGAAGTATCACAAAATCCAATGAAAACAATCAAGACTATCATGTCAACTCTCTCTATTGTTCTCACTCAATCTATAGAATAACATACAAGTCAATAGAATAGAAAACAAATAGAAATAGAATAGAATAGAAATGTTATTCTATTGACTTGAGTACTTGGTGCTCCAATCTGTGTTTATATTGGCTGACAAATAAATGAACCATATATGCTCAATCTATAGCTAGATATACTGATAACCCGATTGGAAGTTTATGAGTATCTCGAATCTAATAGCAACAAAAACAATCAAGATTTCATGTCAATTTCCTCAGTTTTTCTCACTCTGTCTATTGCTAGAGGATGTGATCCCCGATAGAAAGTTAAGCACTAACTGAACAAACGAATCAACATGCAAACTAAGTAACTCATCCAACCAAACCAAACCGATATCGTTGAGCAGTGAATGAACTGTGCCGTTCCACCGACCGTGGCGATGGTTCCAACTCTCACAGACAGGTGTCTATAAGGTAGGGGCAGCGCGTTGAGTCTATTGAAAATTGTGAAGTGTGCGCAATTCATTGAATGAGAGGCCTGTGCAGTGTGCAATCGCCTGCTTCGACGGAGGAAATTCTATTTCGGAAGTGGTAGTGGCGAACGGGGACTCCCCCGCCACGTGGCCTATTGGATGCCACCGGCTCCACGCTATCGATCCGTCACTGACCTAGCATAGCTCTGCATATACGCCACACTCTGCTCTGCTCTGCTCTCGCTTCATTCTCTTATCAGTGCTCCTACTCTTGTTTCCCGCTTTTCCATTTTCTTCTTTGCTTAGCTTTTCTCTTCTCAGCATTTTCTTCTTTTCTTTCCTTTTCTTAACTCTTCCCTTCTTCTTTTAATCCCCGTGCTTCTCTTCTTTCCTTTTCTCTCTCTCTCTCAATTCCTCTCTTCTCTTCTACTTGCTTCTCTTATTAATGCTCTCACTCTACACTGCTATTTTCGGTTCCTGCTTTCCCTTTTTCTTCTCTGATCAGCTTTTCTCTCTCCTCAGCATTTTTCCTCTCTTCTTTCCTTTTCTCTCTCTCTCTTCTCTTCTACTTGCTTCTCTTATCAATGCTCTCACTTTACACTGCTATTTTCGGTTCCCGCTTCCACTTTTTCTTCTCTGATCAGCTTTTCCCTTCTCAGCATTTTTCCTCACTTCTTTCCTTCTCTAACTCTTTCTCTCGTCTCTTTTACTTGCTTCTCTTATCAATGCTCTGCTCTCGCTTGATTCTCTTATCAGTGCTCCTACTCTCGTTTCCCGCTTTTCCATTTTCTTCTCTGCTTAGCTTTTCTCTTCTCTGCTTTCCTTTTCTCTCTCTTCCTCTCTTCTCTTCTACTTGCTTCTCTTATCAATGCTCTCACTCTACACTGCTATTTTCGGTTCCCGCTTTCCCATTTTCTTCTCTGATCAGCTTTTCTCTTCTCAGCTTTTTCCCTCTCTTCTTTCTTTTTCTAACTCTTTCTCTCTTCTCTTCTACTTGCTTCTCTTATCAATGCTCCCACTCTACACTGCTACTCTCGGTTCCCGCTTTCCCATTCTCTTCTTTGATCAGCTTTTCTCTTCTCAGCATTTTCCTCTCTTCTATCCTTTCCTAACTATTTCTCTCTTCTCTTTTACTTGCTTCTCTTATCAATGCAGCCACTCTACACTGCTACTCCCGGTTCCCACTTTCCCATTTCCTTCTCTGATCACCTTTTCTCCTCTCAGCTCTTCTCTTCTCTCCTTTCCTTTTCTCTCTCTTCCTCTCTTTTCTTCTACTTGCTTCTCTTATCAATGCTCTCACTGTACACTGCTACTCTCGGTTTCTGCTTTCCATTTTTCTTCTCTGCTTATCTTTTTTCTACTCTGCTGTTCTCTTCTCTTCTTTCCTTTTCTCTCTCTCTCTCTTCTCTCTACTTGCTTGTCTTCATCAATGCTCCTACTCACACTGCTACTCTCGGTTCCCGCTTTCCCATTTTCTTCTTCACTATTCTCTTTTCTGCTCTCCTATTCTCTCATTTTCTCTCTGTTCTTCTCTTCTCTCTTCCACTCTTCTCTTCAGTTCTATTCTATTTTTCTTCTTCCCCCCCCATTCATTCTCCTCTTCTTTTCTCCTCCTTCCTTCCCTTTGACTTCCTGCTCTTCTTTTCCTTCGTTTCCTCTCTTCTCATTTAATGCTCCTCCCACTTCTGCTGTTCTAGTTACCCGCTTTTCCTCGGGCCTTGTTCTTTGTAACCGATTTGCACCTGAAGTTAACTTGTTGGAAACACGATCAGGAAGTGGTCTGCCATCTGCTTCCTACTCACGAATATCTTGTGTTTTTCTTGAGAACTTATGTTTTGTAACCGATTTTATACTATATAAGATGTAAGAGGGTTGTGTTTCAGAGAGGACCAGGAGTTCTAATTCCTTCTAAAATCAATAAATTGATCATCAATATTGATTCTAAATTAAGTTCATGTACCTCAATTATTATGATATTATAACACAATAAATCAATTCATTTATTGATACAAGTACAACCTATTAAAATATGATTTGGAGAGAAACAACAGCCTTAGCCCATAACTGTTCATCTCCGAATTTCGATTTATAATATATTCGAAAACAAGGTAAAGTTACTTCTTCAATATTGATCACGATAATTTCCTGTCCAAAAATGTGTGTACATGAAAATTTTGAATTTAGAGAGATTGTTTACGAAATCAAATGAACTAATGCACTCAATAATTGGGTGAAAATTCCACTCAAAGATAATATAATTTTAAAACAATTGAAATAAATATTAATTATCATAAACACAGTAATATCATTATTAATGATTTTTGCGTTGTATCAATAAATGAATTACAAACACAATGAATTTCGTCCAATATAACATAATAAATGTACATAAGTATTGTATTTATGTACATAAATACAATAGTGTTTGATTACCTACGTATTCAAAATCATATAAAATTTCGATCGCATTAACCATTGAAATAAATCTAGTAAAATCTTATCAATGTTGAATCGACTGGGATCAAATTAGAATTATTGAGAAACGAGGAAGTTTGCTTCCATCAGACAGGCAAACTTCATGGAAAACTCCTTGAGATTCTTCACAAACCAATCATAATTTCGGTTTGTTTCCGTCTTATTATTCCATCATCCTTCACCTTCACTCATCTTTTATCACTTAGGTATTCAGGGCAGAGAGCATGAATGCAAAGTTTTGTTGTTTGTTGGCGACTTGATTGTTTCCAAGCCGTCAAGTGCAGTAGAAGCAATAACCACTGAAGTTTTTCTGTACTTGAGAACAACGAATTGATCAAGTTCGCCGAATGGCAGATAGGCTAGCAAGTGAGTTGCGCCCTCGCTGAGCCAGACGCTTCTCATATAAAACAACATGGACGCCTTCTAGTTCGTTGCCTTTTAGGAGCTGAAAAAAGCGAAAAGCAGCCAATCTTGTGGCACTAATGTGTATCGAACACGTCCCGAGACGGGATTGCATCTAGTCCCGTTGACATTGTGAGCTATAGGTTTGTTGTTGGAATAAGCAACACACCATTATTCTGTTTCATTGACTTGATTTAGCCTCATGTTAAAGGTAGGAGAATAGACGAATCAAATTTAGAGACTGCATGAAATTCATGTGGATTAGAATAACATAATTGAAAACATCGATCAATTTATTGAAACCATTTGATACTTCAATTTAAAAATATGTTTCATTTGCATTCAATATTTGAATAAGGAAGTCTCGATTTTTTTTTTATTAAAGTTTCATTAAAACTCAGAGACTGCTGAAATTGATGTAAATTAGACATTGAATTAAACCATTTCATATTTGAAAATAAAAACATTTTTCTCAAGGAGAAATGGTTCAGTGACCATTATTGATTCAAAAATCAAAATAGTGGTTTAATTGTTTAATAGTGGACAGGACCAATTTAATATTTAAAAAACTTGAATAAGAATAAAAACTCAATTTCCAAGAGGTATTATTTCGGTGCCTCTTATTGATTTGAATATCAACAAAATGCTTTAATACTACCTAGTCAGTTGAAGTTCGTTTAATTGAATATTGAATTCAACTTTTTTACCAACCAGAGAAAGAATATTTTCCTAGAAAATAAAAAGTGTTTAATACTTTAGTATTTTAATACTATCCACTCTGTCTTGTAATACATATTCTCATCATAAATCTACGTTTTCCCCAGTGGGTTTTGACGTACCTTAGAACTACATAAGTACCTGGGAAAGCAAGGATTAATTTTGGCAATGGAATAGAGCAAAGAATAGAAACGACGGACCAATGAAACACAAGCAAGATTCAGATCAGAACCACACCTGAAAACATAGCTCCACCCATTCTCCGCCCATAGCTCCAAGCTCCGCCCATCCTCTCCGATTGGTTGGTTATCGTTACGCAATGAGTTTCTGAACTTCACCGTTAGATGGCAGTAGGTACTGGGTGACGTTCCATCTGTTTTTCTTCACGTAGATAACAGAAATATTTATGAGAACAAGGTAGTTTGAACAGTAAGATACTAATCTCGTTTGTTCACCACTATCAATCTCAAACCTCATTATGGACTTACTTTAATTCATGTTGTCTTTTAATTTTTTTTGCTAGGGATGATGCCCACATAAGCTCTAAGCTTTTGCTTGGGTAATGGGAAGGATGATGATGAGAGATGATCTATTATCTATTTATCTATCGATAAACTCAAAAAAAACTTCAACAAAATCTATTGTAATTGTTTTAATTCAATTCAATGTTGTCTGCGATTGAGCTGAGAGGTTGATTAATATATACAATTTTCTTTAATTGCATTTTTTGTGCTTTTTACAATATGAGATAAATATTGTTTAGAATAGTGACTTTAACTTATATTCTTATGTTTTTCGATTGTAAAGATTTTGACTGTTCTGTGGTTCATATTGTACTACGTTTCAACAATATGTTACATTGACTTTGTCTATGCTGTAATGGTTTTTCGACTACATAATTTTATATACTTATTCACCGAAAATTTAGTTCGTTGTCTCATAAATCTGTCGGAATAGCTTTCTGATCTTATTATACCCCTGAGTAAATTGGAACAATCATTTTTCAGAATGTGTCACGTTTTTATTCACGTTTTACACATTATCAAAGAGGAAAAGGTGTTATGCACATTAATCAAACTACATGAGTAATAAGTGGAAACTTATCTTGTGTGGAAAATAAGGCTAGGCGTACACCGCTTAGTCAAGACAAGACAAGACGAGATTAGTCACGTTTAGTCACAGTACTTTACATAGTTTCTTATGAAGCAACACACACCGATTAGTCATTGCATCGGTGTGTGCTGCTTCATAAGCAGCTATGTGAATTACTGTGTCTGAACGTGACTAATGTCGTCTTGTCTTTTCTTGACTAACCGGTGTACGCCTAGCCTTAGCCTTCATCTGATAATATGATAAAAATAAAATGTATGAAAGCAGAAGCTTGATAGCGGTAGAGTTCTTGGTAGCACTTGAATTCAAATCTTCTTGGTAGGATTGTCTGTGATGGAAGACTTGTTGAAAATATAATAATTAACGTATGTAAAAGATGATGATCCATAGAATGTTCAACAAACTATACATAATTAATGTGTGAAAATTGAAATCATCAAAATTGAAATCAAATCATCTAGATAAGATGATCTTATCATTTAATAAGTTCCAGTAGGATCTTAACAGTGGATCTCTTGCACCTGAAACGATCGCTCTTTTCGCTAGCAAAGTGCGGGTAATTGTGTTGAGCTCAGGGCACTTTCTAAACGAACTTTGGGCCACAAAGCGAGCGCGCCCTGCAAAAAAGAGTTTTTTGATTAATCGCAGATTGAACGAGTGCAGCGGACTTTCATTATTTTAAACGAGTCTTTTGAAAAAGCGGAGTCGTTAGTAGAAGGCAAACACTGTGCACTATGACCCGCTCACTTCACCTTCACTACAGAGCACCGCTTTTTAGTCCAACAGCATTATTCTACTCGTTAGCCGAACTAGATCCTCAATTATTATTCAAGAAAATTCGCTTGGAAAGTGATGATACAAGGCAAAAATTAGTTTGGTAAGCTATCAAAACAAGTAACAATCTAATGAACAATTTATTATTATTACAGCAGGCTCTATTCCAGTGTTATCTCCATCATGGAGCCTCCAAGATTTTGTCACAAGAGACAAAATTGAACTCGAATCAAAACAAATTCATTTTCCATAAAATAACAAAACAAATGGTCAAATTCTATATAGCCATAAATTCGAATTAAAGTTATCGTGGAAATTATTCTGGATCAAAATTTTCAAATTTTATTCAATATTTTTTAATATTTTCAATTATCAATTATTTATTTGGCGTGTCTATGAACCTTCAAGGTTTTAAATTAATAATATAATAATTGTGATTACTTTTTTGAAGTGAAAATTGTGTATTGATCAAGAGATTTTGAACATAAAAAATAATGTGCTTTGAAAATTCTTTTTTAAATTGAAAAATTCATTTGAAGACGCGCATTGGAATAAGGAATGGTGTGTTGTTCAAACCATGATGTGATGGCAATAAATTATGTTGAAAATAACAACATTTTTCGTCAATAATAATAGAGCAATAGGTTGTTGATTACTTTTGAGAATTTTCCGTTCAAATGAAAATCATTGTGATACAACACTATAATGCGGAATCTAGAGCAATTGAGACTCGACCCTGCCTTATGAATCAATACTTTTTCAATCCTTTACTATGAAAAGGCCTGCAATACTATTCTTAGGTTATAATTTGAAAATAATCAATTATGTACATTATCTTCAAAAACTTCAGTCTCACAATTCATCTTGAAACGCTGTGAAGAGAACTTTTACAAGTTGAAATTCATGTCCATGCATGAATAAGAACACTGCATTATAATTATGATGCAGGGATTCTCAAATAGTAAGAAATAACGCAACCCCTAATGAGAAATAATATTATAAGGCAACAGTATGAATGCAAAGTGATGCAGGGTCGAGTTTTGCATTTTCAAGTCACTGAATATGATGGATTCAAATTGACCAAATTAGCATGTAGGGCAGGAGTAATTAACACCTTTCGCTCTGTCTCATTACAGTCGGGTACTGAATATGGATGTGACCAATTAGTACCTGCACCAATATGTTAATCATGCTAGAAACTCAACTATTGTCTCTACATCCCACGTTTAAACCCTTGAGTATTTTATATACGTCTGAGACTGTAGTTATCCAATACTTCCTTCGCTAAAAAGCACAGGAGAGTATAAAAATGATTTTATAAGCCAGGACAATGTACGGTAAGCAGGTTATTTCCCAAGTTGAATCATTGTGGAATACATAGGCTTCTGTGGGGAATAAATAATTTCCAACCATAAATTGATGGAAGAGGACGTTCTGTCGCATCATTTTATTAAATGTTATCCAATATGAATGTTAATTAATTATGTGTGGCTCACCATTCTCGAACTAAATATAGATAAAAAAATCTCATATTATAATCATACTTTGTTAGTTGAAAGCAGCTCTCACTTATTACAAAAACTGATTTTGCATAAGAGTAGATAAGTCTATTTCATTGCATCTCATATATCAAAATAAACAATTAACCAAGTCTACAAGATTTAGTATCATATTATACTTTAATACAATCCTTATTTAAAATACATTCGAATGGGAAATGTAACATAGAAGAAAGAAATAGAAATATAAAATCCAGAATACTCCAATTAGGGTATAAATTGGATACACTGATATGTTTACCTAGATGAAAGGTCAATATTTCCTCTTTTTAAACTACTTATAAACATGATATTATTATTGGCTTTTTCATCTTCAGACTCTTTTAAATAGAAAAAAAAACTTTTCCCATGGATGAAAGTGATTAAGAGTTTTGGACCCACTCTAACTAACCATGGTTCACATTCACCATGTTCCTAAGATCATTGTAAACATGATGATTCTACGAGGCAGAACTCACTACACTTCCTAGCTAGGACCGGTTGTGAATTGGCCTGACCGTGCCGATAGGAGGACCATTCTGTCAACTCTCGATGAACAGGGTATAGAGAAACCTTCTCTCTCTCTCTCTATGTGCCAGAAAAGTAATGAATCTCGTGAACGAACAGTACATAAATAATTAGGTAAACTAAGACGCACTATTGGATAAATATTGATTTTCCCTTTCTTTAAAGGTGGGATGATGCAAATACAACATGATATTATATCATGATACGGCCGTATGATTGACACCAAAGAGGAGAAAAGTCTAGGATGAATGACCTATATCACGATACACATGCCAGAAGCCAGTATGACAGTCGGTAGGCAAAACGCACGTGGTACCGTAAATGACGCCTGCTCTTTTTTCTTACCTCTTTTTATTTTCTCTCTTCATCTTAGCTTTATCCCTTTTCTACTTCTGTTCTTTACCTTCCCATCCCTCCCACCACCACCCACTCAGTCAGCCACTGTCTACTTCACCGCTCGCAACCCCAAATTTCTCCTTCCTGATCCCACACCCAGTTATGACATTGGCGCCAGTTTACATTACATTCGCGATATTCAAAACATTTCTGTGGATTTGAATTATTTTCATCTCCTTCTTCACATAATTTACCGATCATTTTTGACGAATTGGAATGAGATTCACAGTTTTTTTTATCGTATGGCTTTTTGTCGGTGGGGAGACCCATAGTTTAACTTGGATAACTTATTTATTTTTTCGGCTGGCGGCCTTAGCTAAGCCTGAGAACTTTTTAGTTTTGAAAAAATATTACTAAAGTGAGGTTATTGAGTAGAATGAGTTCATGTATTATTTCAATGTTGTCATTTATTTTTTTCTAGTGAGGTCGATCGATGTGCTTGTTATTGACTTATTTACTTATTCAGCAATGTACAATCGATACTTAAGGAAACGTACAAGAGGCTTTCGTTCAAACTATTTCTCTTCCAATACATGAAAATATAAATGGTGAGAATATAAAGATTATAAATGAATAGAAATAAGTTTCATGTAGAAATAGACTCGTTTCTAGGTACTTCTCACCTACTTATTATTGTTCAACTTTTTCCTACAAATTTATTCATCTTGTTTTTTCAAGTTTTAATAAGTTTCATAAACAAATAGACTCGTTTCTAGGTGCCTACTTATTATTGTTCAACTTTTTCCTACAAATTTATTCATCTTGTTTTTTTTTATAACAAAAATAGTGCAATTCAACTTTTGATACGGTACAGCAATTTGATACAGTTCATTCTTATCAGGAAGTCTTTATTTTATATCAAATCAATAACTAGCAAATACTTTATTGAAAGCAGTCTACTCAATAAATTATGTTCTAAATTGATAACTGATAGATTTTAGTTTCAGAAGTGGAAATTTGTGATTAATAGTGAATGTAAACCTAACCTTCATGTCAAATAATTACCAAAATTAGGAAAAGAAGACGTTTTGGACTTGTGTCCGTGTTTTCATCCTATGAGTTTTTTGTAATTTCTTGTGTAAATACGTAAATAATAACTTTTATTGTGGACATGTTGCGAAGCTTTAGACTGAGAATTTCTGAAGAACATATGAAATTTTATTGATGACGGTAGAAAAATGTGTATGAGTGAAGATAGGGGTAATTGGAAAGCATTGATCGGCTGACAGCGCCTACAGTGCATCAGGACGAGCGTCGATCTCGCCAGCTTCGAAAGCTCGACTGAGAATGTTATCGGTTCAGACAGTAGAAGAACTGTATAGCGTTACACGTGGCCAGGAATAGCCTTGTCGAAGTATTTTGGGCAGGGCCCAGAGCCCAGACATCCTCAGCTACTGGTCCGCTTCTATCTGCTCACTGATATCGCTTCTGTGGTCTGAGCGAGACATCTCGGTCGCACTCTACTTTCTAACTCTCTCTCACACACACAAACCTTCACACTTTCTCTCTCTTTCTCTCACTTAATTTGAGTTGCTCCCTCACTACGGTAGCCTACCCAAAATCCGTGCAAATTTTACCTATGCACCTGTATGAAGAGGGTGCAAAAACCTATGAAACATATAGGTCAAGTTTATGATTTTGTGCTTACGAATGAAATTACTTCATTGATTAGGGTTAAATTGAATGATTAAAGCTGATTGCACGAAAACCAATCAAATTGTAGCAATCATTGTAGGCCTATATGACAATGTTCAATGTAAATCATTTTGTTTAACATCACTGTTGAAAATGTTTGTGTATTTGTTTGAGGTCTATGGTCTATTATATATGTATATATGAGTTTAAGGAAATAAATAATTTATTCATTTCTTTAGAATGGCAGCATCCAATGCAGGTTAATAGACATTTTTGCATTTGCTGTGACAAATGATTTCCTTTTGTGGTTATTAGTTTTTGTGCAAGTGGATTCAGAGTAGGTAAGAGTGGATTTGGAAGATTTCTGGCAGGAATATTTCTAATTCATCATGACAGCTATTTTTCTTCGTTATTCTCATCTGTATGACTCTCCTGATACCTCTTTCTCTCTGATATTATTTCTCTTACGATACCTCCTGATGATGGTTCTATATGGATTTGAATTTAAATATACAAAATACAAAGTAGGGAAGTAGGGAAAATATATGCATAACGAAAAGCGAGTTAAGCTGCATTCCATATTGCTATGCATGCATTTTTGAGAACCGATAAAAGGAATGCGAAATGGAAAATCAAAGGAAAAAAGGAAATAATCAAAGCCATGTATTTTGTCAAACAAGAAACACGATCAAACATGGAAGCAAACATTTAGTTCATGAACCAGGAAACCAGGTGCCTTTCTCATATGCTTCCGAACTTTACATGTTAAATTTCCAGAAAAAACGCATATGATTATCCGACAGAGGGCAATACTGTAGATTGTAGATGCTCACAGTGAATACTGACAGCTATGCTCTCCGCTACACTATGCCCTCGCCGCTCCACTATCTTCTCAGCCGCTCCACTATCTTTTCAGCCTTTTCCACAATCTCTTCTCACCATAAGTACAGTAGTGTACACCAGAGAACGTAGCTGAGAGTAGCTGTAGATGCTTCCCGCATTATGTTTTCGCGCGTTCAACTACATTCCTTTTAAAAATTCGCATTGTTAATGAGAAATGTGTGTGTCGCCTTTTCACGTGTTGATGCATTTGAAGATCATCAAATATTTGACAAAGGTTGATGAAGCTCGGAATTTATCCATTAGTTTAAAATTAATAATGTATTCATAAACACACGAAAAATAATTGACATTTATTTTATGTGTACTTATCAGATTGCAAGCACAAGATCGTCAAACGTTTGATGAAGGTTGGTGAAAACAAAGACAATTAGTACTTGCTGCTAATCAACTGAGCTGTTAGACAAACGTTTGTCGATGCTACAGCCACCGTTTTAGTCAAGGACTTAGCTAAATCCAGAGCTCATGAACCGGCCCTGAGACATTTGAAATATTAGCTCGATGTATTCTTGAATTAAAACAGTTTACTGTAGCATAGACAAACGTTTGTCTCGACTGGTTAGTGATTAGCAGCATATTCCTCAGTACATAGTATCGAGGCTAACGTTTGTCGATGCACATGTTGACCACCTGTTTTAGTCTGGACTAAATAAATCGGAGCTCATGAACCGGTCCTTAGTTGTACAGAATAACTTAGTAGTACAGACAGTAGTAATACAGAATAATAGTTTCCTATCGTCTTTGGTGAAACCAAAGACAATTTAACTACTTACTAGTTGAATTGTCTTTGTTGAAGCCCTGCATTTATCCATGTTTATCCATAATCCACAGTTTATCTATTTATCCATAATCACACTCATTCATTTTGAGTATATTTTTGTGATTGCAGGCACTTACCAGGGCCAATGGCTGCGCGGCATGAGACATGGCTACGGCGTGCGCAATAGCGCGCCGTTCGGCCTCGCGTCGCACTACCGACCGAACAAGAGTCTGCGGGCGTCGCTGACGTCGCTGCGCAGCGAGGGGGGCGCAGGCCTACCAGCTGGCGCCGAGGCGGCCGCCGCGGAACGCGACCGCCGTGTGGACGACTCGCGCGGCGGATTCGTGCTGAAGGCGCGCAGCGATGAGCCACCCGCGCGGCGACGCTCGCTCGTCGAAAAGTCAACCAACATCAAAAAGTCCATTCTGTCCGTGAGTAGCTTAGATACTTCTTTAATTAGTAAGAGATTTTTTTTAAAATCGCCTCAACTGTCACAAATATATTTTTTAATGAGTTGTAAAATTTACGAAAGCTTACCAATGGTGTGATTCCAAATAAGCTTACCATTCTAGGGTTAAAATAATAATTATTATCTCTCTCTATTCGCAGAATTAGTGAATTTATTGTCTTTGTGGAATTAAAAACGTAAAATTCACTTGGAGTAGCCGTTAGCCGAGGTGGCTTATCGCCGGTTTAATAATACTAAGGCTAGGTGTACTCCGGTTAGTCAAGACAAGACAAGACGAGATTAGTCACGATTAGTCACAGTAATTCACAGAGATGCTTATCAAAGACGATAGGAACTAAGTATTCCAATTGTCTCTGTGCTTATGAAGCAGCACACACCGATGCAATGACTAATCGGTGTGTGTTGCTTCATAAGCAACTATGTGAAGTACTGTGACTAAACGTGACTAATCTCGTCTTGTCTTGTCTTGACTAACCAGTGTACGCCTAGCCTAAGGCTCCCGTTTCGATCCCTGTTGACTGAAAGAAGCCTCGTAGTATAGAGACTACCGTATTCCATTTCGTAATTAATTTATTAATTTCCTTATTATCGTTTTTGTCACAGTTTCTGAAAATAATCTACCTCCATCATGAGAGGATTTGGTTCATGTACTGACATTTGGTTTCATCACAGCTTATTATTTGTAATAATAGAAAGAATATTTCTGAGACTCTATAACGCGATGAATTACATTGTCTGTCGTTTCATTTATTACAAGAAGAATTTTCAAAATATTCTTGGTTGCATTTATTGAAATGTTTTTGAAAGCATCTCAGTAGTCAGACTGGAATTTTTTCAAGTAGATTCAAATTCTTTATTGCCAAAACGTTCATGTTACAATCATCAAAAATAATATTGATAAATCTCTGTGTATTTGTCTCTAATACACAGTCAGAGTCTCTTTACAGATTTATTTGTCTCTTATACAGAGTTTGTCTCTAATACAAAATACAGAGTAGTGCATATCTCAGTTTCCCCATCAAATTGCCTAATCAATTAATAGATTGATAATAATAGGCTACTCAATTGGAGAAACTGTAGTTGTGTGTTGTGTTCCTCGTTATATACATTCTCGTACTTCCAGGTATCTTGAAATCAAAACCTTTTTCGAAATTGAGTGGAAATTCTGAAAAGTGAAGCGGAACTTCAACCTACTTGGTTCACCATGTCTCTCCATGTCGAGGGAAATTGGGGTGGTACAGCTATAGTCTGGCAACAGACAAAAGAGCCTTCAAAATAAGAACTCTACTGCGCAGAGAGAGCGCACGTTATGCAATGCAGCAGTTTATCTCACTCGCTCACTAGAGTAGTGGTACTATGTGATACTGTATCACTTCAGTGATACGATGCGCGAAGGTTCTTTTGTCTGTTGCCAGACTATAGGTGGACCTATACGGGTCTCCCTAGCCACTAAGCTAAATATCTATGTAACTAAATACAGTAGTAAGATATCTAGGTAAGAATAATATTCAAGTAACTTAATACTGCATTTAGAAATTCAACTCAGTGTCCCCACCGATCAAATTCATACGTCATACGCTAATAATAATAATAATATTGGAGAAACTGACATATGCGCCACTTATCTGTAGTAGGCTATAATGAAAACACTTGTTGAATGGAATACTGTAATTGCACATGAAATAAATACTGATCAATAATAATCATTCTATTTTTCAATTTTCAGGGGCTGAAGATCAGGAAACAGAGAAGTACGGGCGACCTTGAGAAACGGGGCACGTCAGGAGGCAGCATTCGCAGCACAGGCTCGAGCACCTCGTGGGTTTCGACAGAGTCTTCGCATTCCGGTATCACGTCTGCTTCTATGCACACAGACTCAAATGCTAGTTTTGTGGTTGAGGTTAATATCATCACTTCCTCGTTTTCAACGTCTATCCAGCTCCTTTTGTTTTCCCCACAAAAACCCTACAGAATTGAACGATAATGTTTTCAAGTATTCAACATACAAAATCTACTGCACTTGCATAGTATGCATGCACACTGTACATCGTGTGGACCGACATCCAATGGGAAACGTTGCCATTGAACACGAGTACAGTATGTATGCATGCATACTATGCGATGTGTATACGCGCCTTAAGGCCCTTATGCACCATCTTCGTTTAAAGTAGGTCTAACAAAAAGTAATTTAAACTGCTGATTCTCGGATTTAAATTTATTTAAACTGAATACGCGTAGTTTAAACGAAGCTTAAAGTACGTTTCGTTTGAACGGAGATGATGCATATTATGGGCGTAAGAAGAGAAAAATATAAGGAAATTAGTAATAGTTCAGTCAATAAATCAGTTTAAATAATTAAATATGTAGTTCAGTTGAAAATATGCGTTTGGCTACTAAGTACTTAACATGCAAAATTAAGTAAATGCATGCAAAAAAGTTAAAATTAAGCAGTTTTATGAGAAACAAAATAATTTCAAGGTCATATTGGCTTAGAATCTTTCAGTATACAAAACAAAATCCAGGTACTGATATAAAGGCAATGGAGATGATTTTTGAGACGAATGAAGGAATTTGGGAGATGGTTTTCCTGTTTCTCAGAGTATTTTAGATTCTATGAAGCAGGCCTCTTTGTAATAGAATAAGAAGGTATACAATTCAATTAGAATCGTATATCTTATGTAAATCTAGTCACAGATTCATCTCTTTATTACTTTCATTGTGAAAATTCGTGTGAATAAAGTGATCTAGCTTAGTGCTTATTATCTGTAAGGCAACAAATTCTCATGATTCTGTTGGTAAGAATGAATGCTTACAATTTATAAGGCTACAAATCGTTTTATGACTTATTATTATGTGTTAAGTGATTTTGATGATTATGTGTTTTGGTAATTTACATAGCTTTTTATTTTTGTAGCCTATAATTGAATGTATAAATTATATTCAAATTTATTAAAACAACAAACGAAATTAATTACAAAACATAATCAAATTATTCTCAAAAAAATGCGCTTCCCTGTAGGAAATTCTTATTGAAAATACTTCAATAACTTCCGATGACTTTGCTGGTAAAAATAATTGCTTATTATTTGTAAGGACACAATAATTATTGAATTATTCAATACCGCTCTCGGATGGGTGACCGACACAAAAATTGTGCAATTGTAGGCGAGGTGGAAATTCATTGGAACCTTGGTCACCGATAAGCAATAGGCCATAAAACATATGGAAAATGATTGAATTATGTCCAATAGTTCAATGCACACCGAAACAGCTGCTTTTAGGTGTAATTACTATTTGTTTCTATAGAGTAGAGTAGACGGTCATATGATCCAAATGTTTATTGCCTATTGTTATTGCTCCGGTGTACGAGCACTCCCCACCGATAAAAAGCCATACAATAAAAAAAAATTATTGAATTCTCAATTCTCGTGACATTGTTGGTTTGTGACATGCCTTTTTATGTAATTAGCTTATTAGTTTGTAAGACTACAAATTCAGTCAATCAAGTTTTATTTTAGTTCACATCGCCCATGACTTAAATTCCCATGACTATATTGGTAAAAATAGTTTCAAAAGTGGTTTTTAAATAGTGTTAATACTAAAAACTACTTGAAACTTCTGAACAGGATGAGCATTTGGACGGCAGCGTGACTGAAACGTACATGGGTGAGTGGAAGAACGACAAGCGATCGGGTTTCGGCATCAGCGAGCGGTCGGACGGACTGCGCTACGAGGGCGAGTGGTTCAACAACAAGAAGTACGGCTACGGCGTGACCACGTTCCGCGACGGCTCCAAGGAGGAGGGCAAGTACAAGAACAACGTGCTCATCACGTCGCAAAAGAAGAAGCACCTGTTTCTGATCAGGTCGGCCAAGTTCCGCGAGAGAATTGACGCCGCTGTCAACGCTGCACAACGCGCTTCGAAAATCGCACTGCAGAAAGCCGATATTGCCATTTCAAGGTATGTTTGATACTCGTATTGGCAAGTGTGAAGTAGAAAATAAGCCCACTCAATGCTTTTGCTGAGCACTTGACATGGTGATATTTTTTAAAGTTTTACTATTAGAGGTTTTTGAGATATGGGGGAAAGTCATATAATCATGAAATTTTGAGCATACGTGCTCGAAGGTATTGTCTATCACTTGACATAATTAGTTTCTCAAAATAACGAATTTGGAAAAAAATATTTTCGAAAATAACTTCTTTAAAAAAATAACTCAATTTTCAATTAAATTGAGAATTTGTTATTTTTCTCAAAAGTTATAGACAATACCTTATAGCACGTATGCTCAAAATTTCATGATTGTATTTGCAACCAATTTTGAGATGACTTTCTCCAAAAATCTCTACTTTAGACGCCCATATCTCAAAAACTAATGAGAAAGAAAAATTTTCCTCTAAAAAGTATTTCATTTTGATAGCTTGATAGTATCCAAATCGTAAAACTTAAAAAAATATCACCATAAAAAAAGTTTTTTTCAAGCTGATGCACAGCCTTAATTATAGCTACTTAATATGATAGCAAATCGAACTAGGGTGCACGCAGACAGAGAGCGGTCAGGCGTTCCGAGTTCTGCGTCCTGAGTTCTACGTTCTTAGTAATACCTACTAACTAACGTGACAGCGCACACTGGTCTGACCGCTGGTAGTGTACGCTGTCAAGTTAGTTAGCAAGTATTACCAAAGGCGATGGGTAACTATTAGTATTAATAAACTATTAGTTAAACTATCAATATAACTAAGTATTCTAATTGTCTTTGGTATTACTGAGAACGCAGAACTCAGGACGCGGAGCTCGGAACGCATGACCGCTCTCTGTCTGTGCGTACCCTTATTTTTAAATTCATTAGCTACCTGTATAGATATATTATTAGTAATCGAATGACTTAAAAGATGTATTATTTATGATCCGGATTGTTTGATAATCATATTGGCAATTATTGAAATGGTAAATGGAATTCATTCTGCCTTTAATAAACCTTTGCCTTTTTCATAAACAACACTGGGTATTTCTTTCTGTCAAAAAATAATCAATGCTATTCTAAAGCTGATATTTAAATAATCATGGCTATTTCGATATGATAGCAATATCGAATTATTATTTTGAAATGTATCAGCTATATTACATTACTAATTTAATGATTCAAATTTATTCAATCGCTTTCAAATTTATTCAACTTCAAATACAAATTTTTGTGAATCCCGTAACTTCTCCAGTAAACTAAAATTGAACATTCCAGTTTGCGCCATTTTGAAAGATTCAGATATCAATAAAATTCAATATTACCACTGAATACAGAACACTTCTGTAATACAGAAGTGTTCTGTATTCGGTGATATTACTGTTTATGAACCAAATATACTTATTAGTATATTATTATATAATTATTAGTGAGCTACATGCAAAAAGGAAGAAGGGAAGACCAAGGATAAGGTGGGAGGATGAAGTAAAGGGACCCTACAAATTTCATGGATAAATGTTGATCCATTAATAATGAGATATGATGCAAACCCTTAAGAATAATAAAATGGCGGATTACTGGATAAATTAAGAAAAATTGAAGTTTTGCAACATTTTCTGTTTGTTTTCGCTTCTAGAATAACGTCTCTATTTATGGGACACTGTATGTTTATACGGTATGTTTATAACTGTTATTATAATTTTCTTCTGTACTGAATTTGAATGTTGATTAAGAGCTTCACTTATAATTGATGTGTGTTCTTAGAACAGCAACAGCAAGAGGAAAAGCGGAGCTGGCTGACATCGCTGCCGATCAAGCCAGGGAAGACTACGAGCTAGCACTAGCCACTGCCAAACAGTTTGCGCCTGACTTCACCCAGCCAGGTAGGTCATAGTCAATCCAATCCACTAAAATTATTTCTTTAATTCCAGCGGTACAAACCACTTGAAAGAAAGAACAGCACATAACGATACATACAACATTTAAATAAATAGAGATATGGTAGAATTATTATTATTAAGAAGGCAAAGATACTGACACTCATTCATTCAAATATATTATGTTCGAAGAATGAACTCCCTGATTAAAAACCAACATATCATTCAATGTGAACAATCTATACCATACAAACTATATCTTGGATTGTGAATATAGATTTATTTAAAAGAATTCAAACTCAAATTATTATGCAAAGTAAAGTGGACTATATAGAGCGCAAAGCGCCGCTTGTGGTGTTCAAATTTGATCCCAATTTATATTCAATACTCTATCTAGCAGCCAAGCTCAAGCAGTTCCTTCAAAAGCCGAGTTTGCGCTGTGTTTCCTTTTTATGTTTTACCCCTTAAATGTGTTTTTTTTTCAAATACTAATAATGAAACCTGTACATCTAGGATAGATGTATCCTTTGGCAAAATTGAAAAAATTATAAATAAAAAAAGCATCTAAATTGGCCCTGAATAATTCGCCCTTAAACTCTTTGCAAACACTACTTACTTACTGATATTTTGCTTAGGGAAATTTCAAATTTGTTATATTATGAGAGCTCTACTCAAATTTATATCTTAAGTACATTTATTATATTAGGCGTGTTGATTGAGTTGGTCAAGACAAAGACAAGATTTATTGTCTTTAGTCACAGTAATTATTATAGTTGCATAGCTGCGCAACACACCGATCAGTCATTGCATCTGCGTGCTGCTCACAAGCAACGCGTGTACTACTGTGACCAAACGTGACTAATCTCGTCTTGTCTTGTCTTGACTAACCAGTGTACGCCTAGCCTTATTGTTCCTGTTATTTTTTAGCAAATAAATTTTGATTTTATTTCATATCTTCCCTGAAGTTAGTTCAATTATATCTAAACATTATTATAATATACAGTAGTAGATCTAGCAGCTTCTCTAATAATATATTGTTCAACTTAATTAAATTGTGAATAATAATTTTTGAAATTAGAATTAAATCTTTTGTATAGAATAATGCTTTACATAATCATAAATTTATACTTGTGAATCACTTATAAGTAATTTATTTTTCAGGATTAGAAAAGCTGAGAAATCGAGATATTCCAAAATACCGACCGCCTCCCGAGGATGCAATGCCTGGCAAATCGATACTGCACAAAACGACCGCGTCCGAAGGCAGTGTGCCCAATACGCCCACACTAACAATTCCAAACCAAATGCCGCCAGCACACGTCCAGCTGCAGGGCTACGACACTGCATCGCTGCAGATGAAATCGCAACCGCCCTCCCAAAATATTCCCTCCCAACAACAGTATTCTAGTCAACAGTCACAATCGCAACAACAGGCCAACATGCAACAACAGCAGGCAAACATGCAACATCAACAACAGCAAATGTATCAGTCGCAACAGTCCCAGTACAGCTCGCCCCAATTCCAGCAATCTGTGCAACAACCGTATGCCTACCCTCAACAGACGCAATACCAAACACAGCCCGCAGCGATGGACCAACAGCAGTACATGAATCAGCAGACGACGGACCAACGACTATCCGAGGACCTCTCGGCCGGCGCCCAGCAGAACAAGATCGGTGGCCTGAGACGCAATTCCAAGCTGGTTTCCGGAGACAACCCAGCCTACAACTTCCAGCAGGTAGGAGACTTGTATCAGCAAGTCGGAGACACTCCTCTCATGTTTTGTCCGGTCAAAACCAAAAGTGATTTTGTGTTGCGATGTCCAGTCACAAGGGTTTCGGGAACGTTGAAACGGAAGAAGTAGCCTGGAGACGAATAATCTCACACATTCAAGTAGGGCTCCTATTAATTGTGTAGGGCAAAGTATTATTTATCCTTCAATCTCAAAATAATAATTATATTTATCATTTTGTCAATAATGGGGTTTCCTTGGCACCCTCGCTTATTGTAACTTTTTAATAAATAAATCTTTTCTTTCGATAAATAAATATCTTTGGAACTAACAGTTGGAGCTTAGCATGATTATAAATCATGATTTTGAAGAACTGAAGAAAATTGATAAGCAACAACTTTATTAAATCTTCATTTATAATTGTGGGATCTATAACTTCCTTCATGAGAGTTCGATTTCACAAGGTTTCAAAATATTAAAATAAATCATAACATAAATTAATGCATACAATTGATCAATCCTGTCAATATAAACACATGTGGTCTACTATTTATATTGTTCATTAATCTAATTCAGAGATTTGTTTGGAAATAAGGGGTTTCATCTGCAAAGATAATACATCCATCTTTATGCAGTAGAATAATAATAAATTAAAATGTTTTACTGAGGCTCTTCTCAAATTTTACTAGATTATTACTATTCTTTGAAATAATGGCTTGGCAGCATTGAATATGTTTTTTTAGTGATTCATAATACAACATACTACAACATTACTCATCAACGATGTTCAACAACCATTTATCGATTCCAGAACAATTATTGTTGAATATTAAATTTCTATTCAATATATATGATGAGGATTATTAGAATGTATGGAATCAATCAAATGTAAAGAGATCCATATTAATAAGCAGTGAATTGCAGTGGAATATGTATATTCAATCCCCAACAGTCACAATAATATTATTTTAATTCATTATGATGATTCTGATTAATTTTCTAATATATTCCGCTGAAAATAAGATTCATTATAGCAAAATGCTCTGATCCAGTATTTTATAAATACGGTACATCACTAGTGAAAAATAACTTATTTGATTGATTTTCTTCAACTCTTGATGTTTCTCATTCTTTGTAATAATTGTAATTGTAATAAACTGTGATTGAGAATCCAGTCTCCAAGAAATTATATTTCCAAATCTAGTTACAAAAATTGTACCAACAGAGCAACAGTTATCTTCTTAAGACCGACAATTGTTGACACTATTCATGATAGTAATTCATTTTCCCAAATCCAATTATTATATATGCTCCAATGTGATTGATTCAACATTTTTATGTGTAGGAGGATATCTAATGTTAATTCATTTCAGTTGGAGATGCTGTTTAACTATCCACATGAGTGGAAAAAGTTCTGGATGTTTGAATAACAGGATTTATTAGATTGGACTTCGTAAGGTAAACTTGGTATTTTCCCCCACCCAAAATCAACTAATTCAATATCAGCAATAAAGAGTACCTACTCCCTTAATAATAGAATCCATCAAATCAGCCTCTACCAACCAATATTCTCCAGAATTACGGTATTTTGTGACACATTCTTGGGGTGGACATTATTTTATGACCAGGAATCTCATCTTGAATTAATCAACACTCCAACATTAAAAATAATTATTCCAACTAATAATATTCCAGTTCAAACTTTCACACAATATCTTGACAAAAAATGACTTCCAGCCAGGTCTTTGAAATTTTTTGCTTGTGGTTCATTTATTATAAAATTATAATTAATTGATGGTTTCACACAGATGGAAAATATCATGTTCTTATAAACAGGAAACATTCACTTATTCACCATCACATCTGAAATAATACCTTTTTTTGGATGAGCTAACAATATCTTATCCTGATAAGTTAATAACTGTCAGAAAATGTAAATATATCCAGTTCTACAATGAAAAAAAAATTATTCCGAGAGATAATTACCTTTCCTTCATAATGTTATAAATCATGCTTAGCCTACATGGAAAATGTCAATATGGCTATGAAAATGTTGATGGGTCAATTAATTCAGACAATATTTTATTATTAAGAAAAAACAGGCAGTAAGTATGAAGAAGATCTATTAGGCTCTACAACATTTTGAAAACAGTAATAAACTCTATTCTATTGTATATTGACTCCCATCCTATAAGCATAAGGATTCCATTATTTTATACAAACTTAAACAGCTTGAACAAACATAAATAGAATTCATTTACTACTAACTGTAATAACTTTGTTGTATATTACTCTGTGTCATCAACCACATTGGAAATATGTTCAATCATACAAACGTGTTGAACAAACAAAAAATAAAATATATTGACTTTATAATTGACTACAATAATAACTTTGTTGTACTATTCTGATTGATTAAATGCCTTTAATAAGGGCTATGTAAGGACTCCAGGTCCTCTCTGCTACACAAATCAATCAATCAATATGCCAATCAATCAAGAAAATTTTAAAAATCAGTCAAGAGTCATCGAGAAAAGAACACCAAAAAAAGGCGGGTATGAAAAAAAACTAGAGCAAGAAGATTATCTGTGTCAGTACCTACCTTTTGATGATTGTAATAGTTACTGAATGATATTAAACTGTAAAAGTAATCAGGACTCATTTGCTCAGGAAATTTATTCAAAAATTAAAACTTGATTTGAATTTACTCGCTCTATATGATACTGTATTTTTAGGATATGTATTTGTTCTGGAAATTTATTAAAAATTTAAAATTTGCTTTGAACCTACTTGCTCTATAATATGTTACTATACTTGTAATCAAGCTTGTGATTTGCAATCATTCAGGCCGGTAATCATCTGCTGTGAAAGTTGTATGTGATGAAAGCGTTGTTATGTGTCAGGCGATGAGCGATCACTTCGACCACTACAAGCGACCACCGAGCCGAGACAGCAGCGTGGACAGGTACAGTCGAGCGGCGAGCAGGCTGGGGGGCGGGGGCGGATCACGCCAGCCGTCCGTGGACAAGACGAGTCTGTCGGGCGTGTCCGGGGGTGAGCCGGACCGGGGAATGAGGGCGCCCTCCCTGCCCAGGGGAACCACCCCCGTGCCCGTGGGGGCCGGAAACGGGGCGGCAATCGGGGCGGGAATGAGTTCCGCCCCCTCGCCGCCCCCGGTCAGCCAGCCGCCTCCGCCGTTCGAGGAGGTCATCATCCGCAAACGAGGCCTCGGACAGGACATAGTGCCCTCGCCGCAAGGCCAGCCCAAGCGCACCGAGTCCCTCTACATTTCTCCCTCCGCCAAGCCCCCCGCTGCTGTCAAGGTACGCATCAACAAGTGTGCTGGCTGTGGTAACCATTTTAGTTGCATCACAGACAATTTTATCAGTGCCTGCTTCAATATAGCTGCTTCGGGAACTTACAATTATATGCGATTGCTTGTTGAGTTTAATATGAACATGTTGCTTGTGACTGCATCAAGTTTCAATCTCCTGTAGTCATTTTATGTGTATCTTCAATTTTATATTCTTAAGCTTCTAATCTTCTGTAGTTAGTTCTATTTGTCTCTTCAATTTCATATTATTCTTTGGCTTGTATGTGGCTGTTGCTCGTGAGTGCTCTTGGCTTTGTGATCGCTATTATATCGCATGTAGTAATTATTAATATGTATTATGCAATGTTGGACTTCAACTAGAATGCTGCTTGTGATTAGTGCTGCTAAGATAAGTTCTAAGCCTTTTCCAATACCTTGTTACATCGTGTTGTCATTGGCACATGTCATTCGAGATTTTCCAGTGCTTCATTTCTGAAATTTTATGTGCGGTAGCGGTCATTTATTTCAAGTGACATTGGAATACAATGGTTTTAAATCTACTATTTGAGAATTTTAAGAGGCCCATAAAAAACTAGAGCTAACTTTTTAAACGAAAACTCTATATCAATTATTATATTTCATTTATCAAAGCTGTTGAAACTCACAATCTCACAAATAATCACACAATAAATTCGATAATGTTTATGAAATTTATCGAATTAGCCCTCTCAATTGAATTGAATTGGTACATAGGAGATGTCAAAATCTCATGAGGAATGAGTTTTTGTTTGATGGTATGTGGTATCATATCATCATAGAAATTGAAATAATATAAGAAGTGCTTGCTACTTCAAGATTTACAATATTGCATCGACTTAGATAATTTACAAAGATGTAAAAGTTTCTTAAATTATTATTGTCGAAAAATTGCAATATTATAATAGGCCTATTTCTGGAATTAAAAACTGTATTATTCATAATATGTATACTTGTGTGAAACAATGAATAGAAACCAGCCTTAAAAATAGATGTAAGTTCTGGTTGGAACAGTGATTTATAAAGCATTATCTCATGCTAATTAATTATACTCACACATCCAACTGAGCGATAATGGAAGTTGAAATAAAAAGCTATATAGTAATATATTATACTTCTTCTGGCAATAATAGTTTGAGAATCTTGATTTCCAGCTTGAAATTTTGTATTGTTAGAAACAGCTAGTTTTGCAAGTAGATACTGAATAATGATTCTATGCATTTCACTCTACTGACATTCAACTACCTCCATATAGTAATCAGATTTATTGAGCTACTGCAACAACAACGTCAAAATCGGATTATTCCTGGTGTGTACAGATCTCCCAATTAATTAATAACAATGTTATTAACTTATTATCAAAATCAGTGTCTTTGGACTACCGGTACATGATGATAGATTCAGCGCATTAGTGATTATAATTGATCGGATGGATTGTTTGAATTTGAATTCAGTACTGATGGAAATAAATAAATTAAATAAAAGTCTTCTGTTTGCAATACTCCAGTCACCCATTTATCAGTATCTAATAACAATCTGGAAAAGTTAATTCTAAAAAAGAGAAAAACTATCATGAATTATCGTTATACTGTACCTTACATAATTCATTTATCATGATGCTCTGAGAACTAGGGAATGAAAATATCTATACAGTACCTTTTTAGATAACATTAATTCATTCTTATAGTTTTCCAGTAATGCTTACATCAGTCTTTTCTTTTACAAAAAATCAGGTCTCAGACCCTTGTCCATGCTACATAAAACCCTGTAAGCATCTTTTCTAACATTGATTTTCCCAATGGGAAAACGTCAATTGGAAATTCATCATAACAAATTTAAGTAGGGTTTGATTAGTTATATCTATCTATATCTAACACTCAGAATGATTCAAAACTGTTGACATCTAAAAGCTCATATGACTCACTTCGTACTGACAGAGAAAACAGAGTTGATCAAGCATGTACCAGGGAACCATAAGTTTCCATACGACTTGTAGGTTCACATAATGTGAAATTGTCTTATGAGATGTTAAATTTTTTAAAGCAAGGTGGGATTAAAAAATATGCAAATCAGTCCAAATTTGGAATCATTTTGCACATAGGGAAGGGCAGCATAATATATTTTAATGGAAAACTAGCCAAATACAATGTCCCAGATATCAAATAGATTACTAATTCATTGGTATATGCAAAACTCTATATAATGCAGACCTCTACTATGAAACCTTTAAAAATGTTGTTGGGATTGAAGAAAACATCACGTCCAGAAGCTTCTTATCACTGGCGCATCACATTAAGTGGCAGATTACGCAATGAAATCATGTTATTTCAATCTTCAACTTTTCTATAATGTTAGATAAATAGCCTAGTTGTTTGACAAAATTAAAGTATTTTCATTTATTATTAAAAATGCCACAAAATAAATTCATACACACCGAATTCTTCAGCCCGTATTTGTACCATTTTCGTTCAATCTAAGTTTAACTAGAATGTTTAAACTGTTGTATCCTTGGTTCAAACTATAAATCTATATTTTAAATAAACTTTAAACTATCGTTAAATTAAACTTAGTTCAACGAAGTTGTATATACGGGCTGAGTGAAAAAAAATAGATACACCAAAGAGTTGCATTTACGACACAACTCAGCCAATTCCGAAATTGGAATATTTTCTTATTTTGCACCTGAGCTAGCTGATTTGGGAAGGACGTCATAATTTTGAAATGCTCAACTTGTCATACACGGTACCACACCGCACACAGTGTAGTTACTAACGCGCATGTTGTTGTGGGGGGGGGGAGGTGGAGGGTAAGCAGGTGGGATGTTTTTGCAGGGTACACACACGAAATTGAATCAATTAGAAAATAGAACAGAGGTTGCTGAGCGAGCGCTGGTTAGAGCCAACTCAGCCGTCTGCCGCCACTGCTGCTTTTTTGGCGGGTATCCAAGGTGAGGGGTGGGGGAGGGGTTGTGGAAGGGTTGGGGAGGGGGAAAGGAATCTAAAACTAGCCGAACAGTGAACAAGCGAGTGTCACCGGTGAAACACACTCGTCGTGAGGAGGACGGCTGCCGCTGCCGCAATGTTGTGGTCCCAGCAGGAAAATGAAGAGGAGGAGGAGGATCTCATGTTCAGCCCGGCCTTGATGGCTCGTCGAGCTAGTGAGAGCTGGATTAACGCACCCCCGATCGAGGTACATATCAAATGAGTGAACATACAAACCGAAATATTATTGTACAAAAATACATTTTTCCCATTGTTGTAAATATGTTTCTAATAATACACCCGGTTTAAGCTACACGCTCACTGTACCTCCTGACAATAATAATTATCAGTAAATCCAATGTTCAACTCCCTTAAAATGTTTTATATAATCATACATTCACAACTTTGTTTTCCAATTTCTATTTATTTTTATGAGATGAAGTATCTATGAGATAGATAGAAGAATATTCTTCCATTATAAGGAGATGAGATGGGAATGAAGATTTTATGTTAGCGGCCCATGTAAAATAAGATTTGCGACTGCGTTGTTATATTTGAAAATAGTGAGCACTAGATGAATAAAAAAATCTTGACAATTTCTCAACTAGAGATGAATTTGGTATATATTTTGACAGAATGCCAAAACAGTAGTCTCTGACATTTTTAAGAAAGCTGGATGATAATAAGAGAGATTATTGTTCGATTTATTTTGTTTTTGAACAAATGGTGACAAAGGATTCTAAGAATAGTTTGAAGCAGGAATGCTGGCGGAGTGTTCTGCAACACGTGTTCTTATATCTATATATTATTATCGTATATACAAGCACTGTATTATATACATTTTATCTTACCGCTGAACATTGACTTGTGAATACCGGTACATACCTGAGTATATCTCTCTAAGTTCTTCATTAAATTCAGGAAACAGACAATGTAAATGCATCAATGGGTTTAATTACTTACAAACTGAATATACAAAGCAAAAGAGTCAGTATTATCACAGACTACCTAAATATAACTAGTTATAACTAGTCGGTGGTATTACTCAACTTGTAGTAATCGAGAAGAAGGGATCTATTTTTTTTTTACTTTTCTGGGTTCACAAATGTATTTATTTTAATTATTTCGTCAGCTATACGGCAGAGTTTTAACTTTTCATAAAAGTTTTACTCATTCGTCGATGAGGTTGGTTTGATCTTTACTCTAATGTGTATAAAACTTCTATTCTATATTTGTTATTAACTCAATTTTTTTATTAACCAATGATGACAATACTTACGATGCCAGGCATGATGTTTTACGGTAATCACTAATAACTCCTTACACTAACAATATTAACCATTCCGTCCTATATTCAACTACTGAATTTTATTATTTTTACAGTATTCCTACTAAATTGATAGTATTGGCTCAATGTATTAAATATTCTTAATACTTGAATTTGAACATAATTTATATTCATATTACAGTAATTTCTTACACATCTCACACCAATAGAAAATTATTGTTTGAAAATTATTTTTGTATGGGGTATCCAATCGGCTTGTTGAGGTGAAATCATTATACTGAAAATCACATAAAAAGAATAATATAATAAGTCAAATCACTCCATACAGTAATGAAGCTTTAAAAAGTTAATGGAAAATCCAGAATTTATATTTTCATAAATCTATAAATTTTAAATCAATATAATTCATTATTCAACAAAATTTTATTTTTATGGGCCTAATTGTATTGAAAATACGGTGGGTTTATTTATTTTTATGGTTTGACATCTTTATAAAAGGGATTTAAAGGGATTTGGGTTATCAGGGTATTCAAATTCAAATCAATTTATTTTCACATTGCACTACTAGATTTGAAAAAGCATAGTATATTTATTACAATAAAGATTGAATTACAATAATCAAATAAAATATCGTTTCAACGTTAGATGTTAATCTTCAATCTTCAATTTCACCCATTCTAGTACATGGATGTCCATAGCTGAGTGGGTTAATTTTCATGTATTTTCTTTTCTTGGTGTTATGTTTTTTTTTACATTTTTGTCAATATTTTATTAATGTATTCTTAGGTTTTAGTTTTGAAGAAGGAAATAAATTTATTATTTATTTATTTATAATCTTGATGGACTCACTAGAATCTTCTCTCAGACGATTATTCTCTGATAATAGTAGAGTAATAATTGAAAATTTTTAATAAAAATTATTATGAAGTGAACAATTTTTTTCATGGACCAGAGTGTGCCTATTCCCGCCCCAATTCAAAGGAAGAAAAGCCTTCCCGATGTTCAGGCATTACCGAAAGCCACCGGTGCAATGTCCCGAGAAGAAGTATCGATTCTCAGCTCGGCCAGACGAGAAGAGCTGAGGAGAATGCAAGATCAACAGGAAAAACTGCGCGCCAATCCTCTACTATACCTTGTTAGTCCTGGGGTCAAGGTAAGAAGCGTTGCGTTACTCTAGGGCTAAAATTTAACTGACGAATAAAATCTTCAAGTTCAACAATAATCCTGCAGACATGTCTTTATTACATTCATAATAAGAGATCATGCTTTCTTAATATAAAATGAATTATTAGGCAATTATTACGTTGAATTACTCTAGGGCTAAAATGAGGTCTTTCAAACTGGATAAAATCCTTGAGTTCAACAATATAATCCTGCTGACATGCCTCTATTACATTCATAATTAAGGAAATCTTATCATGCTTTTTTTAATGGACTATTAAATTAAAAAAGTATTTTTTACTTCTGGAATTCCTGAATATCCTGTGTGGTTTTAAAGGTTGTCAGCCTCTGCATTACAAGACTTTTAATAGGCTTCTCAGTCCACAATTTTACAAAAAATGGTCCTGATTGAGATTGGTCAGGAGATGGAAGTTATCTTATTGTTATCAAAAACACTTTAGACAAAATATGAATCATGAAGCAATTCAATATTTGAGACAGGAATTTGGAGATAAACTGGAATTTCTCTCTACTATATAGTGTTAATGGATTAGATTTTTAATTCAATGGGAGGAAACACTGGTTGCAAGTGATAAGAGGATCTAATTATCTTGTCTACTATTATTATACTCTTGGTAATGAATTAAAGGGTTTTTCATTTAATGGGAGGAAGCACTAGTGAAGGATCTGATAATATCTTATAATTAAGAATCTGATGATATTTATTGTTTTCGGTAGATTGATTTAGGGCTATATTTTTAGTATTTCATCAATATTATTCATGTTAATATGTACCTAGTATTTACTCATTCGTAGTATTAATGTTCAAACATTCTGTACAGACTGTTGGAACCCAAGAAACTCAAAAATTTCATAATGGCATGAGTATACTCATTTATATAAATATCATTACATGTATTGTTATGTACAATAGTATGTAGAATGTTACATCCTCATTACCTATAAGCATTCTAGCACTGCATTGAAAAATTTAGATTGGTTTGCACAATGCATATTTTTAGATCGATTTGCACAAATGCATATTTCTACAATAAGTGTTATCGTTAAGTATTATAGTTTTGATGATTGAGATTATTTTCTCTGCACAATGCATCTAGCTTGAATGCATATACAGTAGCTTATTTTTGGTGCACTCACTGATTTTTCACAAACTTATTTGGTGTAAATGGAGCATATTTTTCATTACTGAAATGGAATACTGAAACCTGTATTTAGCCTTACGTATTAATGAAGTAGTGTAAACTGAATAAAATGTTACTTCGTTATGGAATAATGACATGAAGCAGGCTCACAACATAGGCCTACCATAATAATTTCTATCCAGAAATTGAAATGATAAATCATCATGAAATTATTAGCCTAATTATTTTCTTCAGTTATTCATGTTCTGTCTTCATGTAGTACTATGTGTTCCATAATCTTATTCAGTCTTCTGTGTTTTGGATGTGTACAGTACATTCTAACTCAATGTTAGTGAGCAAATGAAAAAAATCAGTCTTATTTCAATTTTAAAAGTTCTTTATAAAAGATCATTCATAATTTTTTCTCTATTCAACAAAATTAAGATAATAATATGAAATATAATTTACACCGTTGCGTACATCTATTCATCCCTACACTGAAATCACATCTACAGGGTATTATGAGGTACAATTATTATTTAATTCAAATATAAATTACAATATTGTCACACCTAGTCAAATGCGACCTGTAAGTTCTCAAGTTCTCAACATGGTCTACAGATTTATGAAATATCAAATTTATTAGAAATAAATTTGATAGAGTGATCAAAAAGTCCCTTCGCCGTGAAATGTTCCAAGGAAATACTCAATCTCTCAAGTGCATGGTAATGTAATGTAAACACTGTGGATCTGACATCTGATACTGGCTGAGATAAAGAGAATAATTGTCGACGAGTTCACATTAAGGGTAGTAATCTGTCAAATGATTTTCAAACCAGCCGAACTCCACAAAGCTACTATGGAGAGACTACTGATTACTCTGTATATTTATGGCGAAGCGTGGTATATACTTATTTGGTAATATACTTATAGGAAATACTTATACTTATACTTATACTTAGGTATACTTATACTTATAGGAAATATACCCGGCGATGACCAAATAAGTATACCACGCTACGCCACGACTGTATACAGAGTGTCCCAAAAAATAGTGACGCCAGTACTACCACACGGTATTCTACAAGTCAAAACAAACAGAAAATGTCGTTGGCAAAATGCTGATTTCTCCTTAGTTTACCTGTAATCCGCCATTTTGTGTTTTTAATATTTTTCATCATATCTCGTTGAAAAAGCAAGATTTTCTCGGCCGCCATTTTGGAAAAAACAGATATTGAAATTTATTGATACATGTATTTTGTAAACCACACCTTAATTACACCCTACCAAATGTCATGAGAAAATCTTGTTTTTCAACGAGATATGATGAAAATATTAAAACACAAATGGCGGATTACAGGTAAACTAAGGAGAAATCAGCATTTTGCCAACGAAATTTCTGTTTGTTTTGAATTGTAGAATACCGTGGTAGTACTGGCATCGGTATTTTTTGGGACACCCTGTATGTATGACTATGTTCTTTCAATAGACTAATGCCCGGTTTTTCAGTCGCTCAATAGACAGTTTATGGATCCAATAGCACTATTGGATCAATAACCATGTGTTTTCTAATGCAAAAAAAAAGTTATTGATTCAATAAGTTTATTGAACGACTGAAAAACCGGGCATAAGTTTATTTCACTTGCTAGCCTATTTGTTGTTCATAAATAGAAATGTGTCATTTTTCCAAACTAAGCATTGAACACTTGACATTTGGTTTTTCTCAGGACTGGTTTTCAAGACAACAACTAGTGATGCTGGTGCTGTTCGTGAACATATCGCTAGCGATAATGTTCTTCAAGCTGCTGACGTAGTAGTAGCTGTTGGCGCTGACTGCAAGTCAGCTGATAATTTAGCTGCTGTTGCCGCCGTCGCGACGCACCTCTATTCGACAAGACGCTGTCGCTGCGCTCCGAGTTTCATATATTAAAGCCTTCGATCGATTGCGAGAATATTTTTATTGAATTTTCAAGACATGGTACGCTTCTTGATCAGTATAAAAAACAATCACTTCATCAGCTGAATATGTGTTCTTTACGCCCGGAGAGCGGTGAATTATATCAAGAACAATAATAAGCTCTCCACAATGTTTTCGCGAAACCTTGCGCGTGAAATACTCTCGAACATTATTGATAATATTTTCCTCCCTGTGAAGATTGTCCCAGAAATTGTGCCTACTTCAACATTATGTTTATTTTGTTATCGTTTATTATTGTTATCAACATAGAAACTGAATTTGTTGTATGTTACCCAAAGCATCGCAGTTTTATGCATATTTGTTTGTCATTTTAGTGTCGTCCATAGCTTTCATTATGCTCCCTATTTATGATCATTCTTCCATCGAATTCCTATCATCCTTATCATCACTCTACCATAATTTTCGTGTCATGATATAAACTATAATTATACACAGTACGCAATTTTTTATGCATGCTAACCGCATAATATTTCAATTATATTATAATAATATATAGTGGATTTTATAATAAAAATTTTGGAAATTGAAGCTTGACTTTCGTAGCAAGATAATAAATAATTGACGCCTTGATGCCTTTCATTCAAAAGAGCAAGATTGTGAAAATGATCGGAAAAATGAATAATTGTTTAGGCTATTAAATCGCCTAGTTGCTTACAATATTATTTAATTATTGTATTTAGTTAGTAGAAGTCGCGTTACAAAGGGAAGGGAACATTGGCGAACGCCTATTCATGGGAATAATATAAATATTTTATATAAGTTACCCTAATGTAAATATTATATACAGTAATTTTTACAGAGTAAAAGTTTGCAAAACTGTGTACATGGAGCCAATTAAATTGAATTATAGTTAATATGTAAATAGGTTATAATAATAATTGTTTACAAAACTTATAGATGGAATTTTCACTTCAGAATACTAAGCAGAGATCATTTAACTATTCACGGTAAAAACCTTACCAAAATAAGATAAAGATCAGTTCCATTTGATACGAGTATCCTCTACTAATATTCCAACAAACAGTTGATGTGTGCCTTTCTATAAGACTTGAAGAATGAAGGAACTCATCTCTTGGAGGTTTTGGATCAATTTATTTCAGTTATCTATTCCATTAAAAAAATAATAATTTTCTGGAGTTCTCTCAGATTTTTGATAAAATTGATGTTCAGGTTTAATTTCTCTTCTTGATTTTGAAGTGAAAATGATCCTAGAAATTATGGTTTTTGTTCTTACAAATTGAATAAAGTCCAATCTGCAGTTTTCCAGTATTCATTGACAATTAATTATCTTGCCAAATAAATTATTTACAATCTACTTCCATATGAAAATAGAAATTGATATTATTCTGGATCTATTATATTTCAATATTTTAGCACAAAGAAGTAACTTGAAGTACTTGAATTTAGCTTGATTACACACTGTTTCCATTAAACTATTCGAAATGTACATAAAATTAATAATATATTTTCGCTATTACTTGCAAACTTGAAAAAAGCTTAAAGAAACTTGATAATATTACTGTCTGAAAATTTTTTAATAAAGTTTATACAATTAATATTACAACTCTTCTTTGAAAAGTAAAATCCATTATTTTTACAAGGGAAATGAAACTATAGATTTTTGACCAAATATTGAAGTACTGTTCTTGTAAATTTGACTTGTTCAGATATGAATAACTTTTTTATAAAAAAAGCATTCAAGATCTTGAAATAAAGCTATCTTTTAAAAAAAGAAATACAAAATTAAAATTGTCTACCGTTTTTTCCACCAATCATTTTCCTTAGTGGTAAGTTTTCCATTCACAGGTTCGAAATTAATGAGATGGAAGTGGTTATCCAAGTGGACAAACTATTTTCTACTGTTTTTAGATAGCATTGAATTGATAAACTTATTTTGTATGATATAGTGATGTTTGCATTGACGTGAAACATCCTAATATTGACAATTTATTGACCGAAGAGGAGTGACAGCTATGTTTTAACTTGATTGACTTCTCATGCAAAACGCAGGTAATAATAGATTTTCATAAGGCTATGTACACATGACGACGTTTGTCGCTCGGTAAGCGCCGCGTTTGTCGCGCGTTGGAAATTGTGATACCGTACACATGAGGGCGTTGACCGCGCGCTTTGTCGACGTTTTCATGACAGCAGGCATCCGGCAGTTCCACCCACGGAGTCAGTGCGAACACATGGAGTTAGAGGAGCTTACCTGTTTGTGGTTATTGTACCGTAGACACAAGGCTAGGCGTAGAAGACAAAGGCAATGGTGGGTTCATCCTCTAATAGATGACCGGTTAACCATGGGTTCATTTGTGACTCTATATCCAAAATTAAGGGAATACCCCAACAAGTTTTTCAACTACTTCCGTATGAGTATAAGTACATTTGATGAACTATTATCTTTAGTCACTGAAGACATAATTATCATCTTGTGAATGTGTTGTGAGGGATGCAATTTCACCAGAAGAAAAACTCGTTGTTACAATAAGGTATTGTATTACAATTTATTACAATTCATATCACTGTATACGTTCAAATATAAAATGACAACAATATTTTTACCAAACCTTTTGGAAAAATTAGCCTAATTACAAAGTAATGTTGAATGTCGAACGCTTCCGCATCCATTGCACTCACAAAAACACAAAGCAAGATCAAAACAACACAAGACCAGGGCTCAGATCACCTTTTCACTGCAAAAGCGAGCGTTTGACTGAGTGCATGTGTACATTCCACATTGGAATAATGCCAAGTATAGTAACTTCAAGCGCGCGACAAACGCGGCGGTTCAGGGGCGGATTAAGAGGGGGGGCGGGGGGGGGCGACCGCTCCCTCCGACCGCTACAGATTGAAAATTTTGCTTTACAATTACTTATCAAAAACTAATATGTATAGGATTATAGTTTCCGTAGTTTTATAATTATTAGAGTTGAGATACATTAGTATTATTTTGTAACAAAAATGAGGATTTAAATGGTTATATTTTAAAAAGGAACGTAGAAAGCATTGCTTCTGCTCAACGTCGGCAGTGCCGGTCCCAGGAGGTTTTTTGGTACACATGCGAGCCGTGGATTTGGCGCAAATATATATAGCAGCGGTGCCAGGCCATCCAAAATTTTTAAACTATTCAAACAATATTTATTCTCAAATCAGAAATATTTATTTATTATTGTACGATACAACATGAACAGTGTCAATATAAATGAAACAAAAACAAATTTTTGCTGGAAAACAATTATCTATCAATATTGATAGTTTAAATTTAATTTATTTATAGTCCAATCATTGATGGTTCAAATTCGAACAATAGCTCCTAAAATATTCTAATTGCAGTTGCAATATTACTGTCTTCTTGATCACAAAAAAAGTACCAATGAGCAGAGACACACTAATATTAAAAACCTCTTCAATTCAAGTTCAGATGCCGTTCCTTCATTTTGTCTGATGCTCGTTGGTAGTATGGTAGGCTCCCATACAGAAGAGTTTGCAGATTGCGCTCATCAATGCAATGCTGATGAAATTGCAATGCAATTTCTGAGAAACCGAATATTGACATGCACTGCGTTTATCTCGGTCTCTTTCTCTTTAGCTTATCATCTTCTTCTCCTTCTTCTTCTTCTCCTCCTCCTCCTCCTCCTTCTTCTCCACCACCACATCCTACTTCATTTCTTTTCTTCTTCTTTTTCTTTCTTGTTCTTCTTCTTCCTCCCTCTTTTCTTTCCTTTCTTCTTTCCTTCTTTTTCTTTCTTCTTCTTCATCTTTTTTCTTCTTCTTTCTTATCATTAAGAGCCTGGTCACATACAATTGTGGTTTGCTTCACTTCACTTCACTTACAATGCTACTTTGATTGTGGTTTGCTTTGCTTCACTTCACTTACTATTTATACCATACGATTTATATAGATTTACTATGCGAGTAAGTGAAGTGAACCAGTTAGCTTTGTTAGTGAAGTAAAGCAAACCACAATCGTATGTGACCAGGCCTAAACTACTAGAAAGAAAAGCAGCATACTTTTCAATTACACGTTCTAGATATGTTCGCATATTTTTACAAGTCAAAATGGAGGATGGCGAGCTTAGCAAATGAATTTTAAAAATATTCACAATTCAAATTTAATTTTTTCTTTGCTTTTAATTATCTTTTTGACAAAATTGATAAATAATCATGTTACTATTTACAATGAATATTTACAGCATTATATTTGTCCCTGTAACTCCAGTTTGAGAAAACTTCTAAACAGATAGTTGCATTTTTTTCATGTAACAAAATAAGATTATCAAAGATTCATATCCCATCATCATCCTTCCATTACCCATGCACAAGCTTAGAGCTTATGTGGGCATCATCCCTAGCAAAAAAAAAAATTTAAGATAATATAATAAAATTTAATATATAATTAAACACTATTATTCAAAGAGTATCTATTATTAAAGATTAATGAATGAAATTAATGATTTGATTTTTGGGCGTGGCACAATGGTCTAAGAACTAAAATTTCGCACATATTAGGCTACTGCATATGCACAGCTCATATCTGTCTTGAATAAAAAAAATCAATTGATTATAGTTTTCAAATAGGCCATGAGATACTATCAATAAAGAAGACAAGATGAGACTACTAAGGTTACTAGAAGATGAAAGTATCTAATAGCCTTGGGAGCCTCAACTTTGCCATAGCCTTGTTAGCCGCAGTCACTGTATGTTAACCCACCGTCCGGGGACATCTTAAAACTCAAAGTTAAAAGATGTCACCAGACCGAGGGAACCCATGACATACGTTGCCCGGCCCACACGCGGAGTAGTACCAGCAAAGGAAATACAGATAAATTTCTGTGTTACCTTGCCAGACCATCACCATTCGAGGACGTAAGGCTTGTGGGCCACGCGACCTAAGGCGAATACTGTTGTCTTGCTACACACCCTATGACGGAGGGCGGTAGGGTTGGAGTCGAGAGACAATCCATGGGGTACCGCTACAGATCACCTCTCTCCTGCCAACCAAACAGTATCCCCAATTTGGAATAAAAAATTTTGAAATAACATCACTTCCTCTGGGTCTTCTGCGGTACAAGAAGGTTAAAGCCTACATGAGAATACTTTAAAGTAACTCTCGTAGACCTCAAGAGCCTATACAAACAACCCCCTACAACAACGAAGTTCAAAAGACCTCTACAATCCCCCCCATCCCTAACCCAACAAGAAAAGAAACATCATCAAAGGCTCCAGAAGAACAGAACCTCTTGGATGCCTTTTGAAGATGAAGTCGACCTGAGTTGCATCCTCCTTGCACCGCAGAAAACCAAGAGGAAGTTTATTTTGCTAATAAAATTTCAAATTGTAATGGAAAATTACCAAACGATCTAATATAATTAATAAGAATTTTTAAAGTGGAAATTGAATTTGTAAACGATTTACGGTATAAGTTGGTGAAGCCAGTAAACAGAGTATACGATTGCATTAACAGAATGATAATAAATAAATTATTATTATTCTGTGGACAATGCTTCCAACTTTAACAAATATGCAGTAGACGTCCTTCCTCCAGTCCATTAACTTCACTCTTTAATTGCAATGTAGCGTAAATGAAGTGAATGCTTAAACTTGGTGATCTGTAACAAAAAAACTTTCATTAGATGAATACATAGTTACCCGACAGAGAGTGTATAGTAATACATGACTATATACTCTCTGTAGGCTACCCTAATAAAACACAATCCTGAAACAAAACACTTACGTGTGAATCTTAATATTGGATCAAGCTAAATACGTGAAGTATGCTCTGAATTCTACCAAAGATGCACCATACCAAATCTAACATGCAAAGAAGGCGAATAAATAACATCCAACATGTAACTACACACAGTTCTAGATGTAACACAGAATATTCAATCCTTGCACACAGTATATCATAAAAATAGAATGTCCATGGCCTTGGATCCCTTGGAAAAGCGAAGCTGTATCTGAAACACACTTATAAAATGAAGAATTGAGTAAATTTTCAAGATTAAAGTTGAGTAGTCAACCTGGAACTTATAACTAAACTCTTATAAGTACTCACGCCTGAACCGCCAGGAGTGGTCTAATCTATAACTTTTGACTAATAAAAATCAATCGATATTCATATTGATTTCAATTGATAACTGCACCTCTCAGCGTGTGTGAGAGAATGCCCTAAGCTAGCGTGTGTAGGAGAGCGTTTTAAATGAAGATTTTTCAATATCTTGAGAATATTTGCACTTTTCAGCATCTATAAGAATTTCTAACTTTCTAACAGTACTATACGTGAAATATTCCTTAAACTAGAACTAATCAATTTAATAGTAGTTATAATATATTATCATGCTTCAGCACTTCTCAGTGTGTGTGAGAGAATGCCCTAACTACTGCGCTCTCCTATCGTGTGTGGGAGAGCGTCTTATAAACAGATATTTCAATATCTGCATTTACATCACTCATTAAGAGTTTCTAACTCTCATTGATGTCTGTAACTTAAATTAACTTAAATCCTATTAGTAGAATAATAATAATCATGAATCTGCACCTCTCAGCGTGTGTGAGAGAGTGCCTTACAGTTTTCTTTTCTAGCATGTGTAGAAAAGTATCAAATCATTCAACTCTTGAGTTAGAACTCAAGAATATCTGCGCCTTTTGACGTATCAAAGCATGCAAGTTAATACTTATGATAAAGGCTAGAATAAATACAGCCTCAAAGCCATAATAGCTTGAATCCCCCTTCCCCATGCCAACCAGAAAAGGCTGGAGGCAATGCTATGATCAAAAATTTTTGAATAAGTATAAATTTTAAATTGAAAATGACTCTTATATAATATACATGCAGCTTAAAAGCTATCAAAAAATATCTTTTGTACCCCCTTCCCTAAGTTCTAACCCCTTTGCTGAAGGCACTACAATCTTATACTTGCAATTCCCAGTCTCCTGTATAATAGATCCCAACAGGCTACAGTGTAACAGTTACCACCTCGTCATAAAAATGATGCTGAATCGAGCCCGCAATCATAGTGACAACGCAGTGGAACTACCACACAGAACACTGACTAGGACACTACGATACTCGACTGAAATCTGCAAATATCCTACGGGGACCCACCCTATCTAGCTCCATCCTTATTTATGGCTGTTATCTTGTCTCACATCCAACTATGCAATCACAGGCACAGTACCACATATCCCATCATTGCACGATGGTGAAAACATGTACATTTACATCTGCACTGCATGGCGGTGCTGCTATTAAAGCGCCCGACCAAGACAGAAGACACCCTCATCGCAAAACTAGCATGATGACGTGGTACTGCACAAGATTGTGTCAGAGTATGCTACATGACTAACAAACATAAACGTCCCACCCCCTATCTAGCTCAATCCCTATTTATGGCTGTTATCTTGACTCACATCCAACTATGCAATCACAGGCACAGTACCACATATCCCATCATTGCACGATGGTGAAAACATGTACATTTACATCTGCACTGCATGGCGGTGCTGCTATTAAAGCGCCCGACCAAGACAGAAGACACCCTCATCGCAAAACTAGCATGATGACGTGGTACTGCTCAGGATTGTGTCAGAGTATGCTACATGACTAACAACCATAAACGTCCCACCCCCTATACCCCACCCGCTACTCTGGGACAATGTTAGATAATTCTAGCCTAACTCTTCAACTAGTAATTTAAGGGAAAGATACCTGATACCAGATTCACTGAACCACATCTTGGTTTGATTGATTCCACATCTTTATTTGTATTGAATGTGTTGAATGACTGCCTTTAATTGATTCCTGGGAGGGCGAAGTTAGGGCGCATCCGGCCCTCTTGAGAACTTGACCCTCAACTTCCCTTTGTAGTGGGGTTACCATTCAATACATAATTGATGCCTTCCAATAATCGATTGTTCATGTTTGTTTTGTATTTTCAAAAATTCATCCTGTTGAAACAAATGAAACTTGAGTTTAGCTTGTATTTTCAATTTGTTAATAATTATTGCTATGCATAGGCTAAATATTTTATGATGATATTAAATAATAGTCTAATATTCACAATGTTAAGATAAAACCCTTAAGCATACTCATCCAATGAGTTTGTGAAGATAACTAGACTTCGAAAAACAAGCACTTCAATATCTCCTAAGATGAAGGGTAAAGTTTGGAATAATTGAACCAAGTAAAAACCTGCTTCACTTTGAATTGATTAAATAAAATAAAGAACCATAGGATTTATTGAATGAATTGTTAGATTAGCACAGGGAAATGGCTGGATAAATTTCATGAAAACTATTTGTGAAAAACTACATAAATATTGTATTGATGAATGGAATATAACGAGATCTCAAATCAAAATCAAATCAACTAAGAGTAAATGAATATTAAAGTTTGGAATATTTGTTGAGAATGACGACTCCATATCGGTTTCAATAACTTCGACCAATTTGTGAAGTAGACTTCAGATATCAACCATACTCAAATGTAAAGAAATTTAAAAAATTTAAATAGTTCAACTGATTAGAAAATATTTAAAACTTTAATATTATTCACTTTGAAAATAAATAAAATCAACTGACCTCAATAGTAGAATTGCCGGATCAAAAACTTTACAACTCAAACTGTAGTATAATTTGCTTCATTTAACCACCAAATTATGAAGTTGAACACTGGTTATAATTGAGAGCTTCACTGTATTAGTTTAAAAATAGACTGTAGTTGAAAGCACTCGTAAATATTTCGAAAAATTCAGAAAATAATTCGACCGCTGTTAACACTACTGGTTACGAAGCAGAATAGAAGTGTGAGTGAGCATGGATTTCATGTCACAGCTGATACTAGCAAGTCAGCTGATCAATCAGTGATGCCAAGAAATTATATTTGCATAAAACATTCAACAATCGATAAAATAATTTATTTAGTTAATATGATAAAATTTTCAATTATCAATTTGCTTATTGTAATAATTCGAAAATCAATCTAATAGTCAGTCTTTCGTAAGACTTCGAATCGTTCGTCAGCTTTTGATAGGGATGGTACAAAAGTGTCCCAGCGACATTCTGGTCCACCACTCCAAGGATTCCAAACGACATTTTGTCCCATTTTCACTGACGACATTCTGTCCCACATTCCTGAGATGGACCAATATGTCGGCTGCATGCACGACATTTTGGTCCAATCTATACTCCTTCACTTTCCGACAATTTGTACCAACGACATTCTGTCTCACATTCCTGAGCTGGACCAATATGTCGGCTCCATGCACGACATTTTGGTCCAATTTCCTTACATTCCTTCACTTCCCGACAATGTGTACCAGCGACATTCTGTACCACGTTTCATTCGCAATATCGATTTAGGCAAAATATCGACTGTTGAACTTCTAGTCAATTAGGAGTGTAAGTGTGACATCACAGATCCCAATCCGACATTACATGTTTCCAAACATTTGACACTGAAATTTGAAAGTGTATGCAGTCAGTTTTCGATTAATATGCTTTAAAAAATAAAAATTGGTATAATATTTTGTCTATTTTCATAGGGTCATAATTAAGGTAGGTTTTAAAGCGATGAAAAAACAAGGTTAAGTGACTTTTGAAATTTTCTGTAATGCTTCTTTTTCTCCAGTATCAAAATTAAGAGAAAAATCATTATTCTGAGGATATCCACTGGAGATAAAATTAATTAATTATATCATTGATAAGACAGGGGAGTCAAATCAAATCAAAATCCATTTATTGCAGAGGACAAGTAATGTACATGTATAGGCCACGTCAAAACATAATTACATCGAGTTACAGTTGATTTGAAAGCAAATTGGTGAGAATTTGAAGCTAAGAAATACAGCATCCTATGAAAAAGTAAGTTGGACTATCTTCCTTTTCAAAATTCTCAATATCATGCATAACCATCTCGTACAATTCAAATTTCAAGACAGGTTTTACATTACAACCGACCGGCTCACCGAATTACGAATTTTATACCAATATACCGGGTGATTCAAAAAGAATACCACAACTTTAAAAATTTGTATGTTATGAAAGAAACATCGTAGAACCTTCAATTATACATCATTTCAAAGAGTAATTAAAGAAGTTTTTTTTTCACTCACAAAGAAGTTCGGAGATGTTCAATATGACCCCTCTAGACACTCGAGAAATATCAACCCAAAACCTCCCTCAAACTCTTTCCACTCTGACTGTAGCATATCAGGCGTAACAGTTTGATAATCTGCTGTTATTTCTTGTTTCAAATCATCAATATCCATCCACCATTGATGATTTGAAACAAGAAATAACAGCAGCCATCCAAACTGTTACCCCTGACATGCTACAGATAGTGTGGAACAAGTTTGAGGGAACTCAAATTGAGGGATACTCCATTTATGAAGCATATATCACATGCACAGCAAAATATATGTCTTGAATAAAGTAATCAAATTATTATAGTTCTCTAATAGACCATGAATATAGTATGTATCAATAAAGAAGACAAAGTGAGACTACCAAGGTTACTAGAAGGTGGAAGTATCTAATAGCCTTGGGAGCCCTCAGCTTTGCCATAGCCTTGTTAGCCGCAGTCACTGTATGGTAACCCACCGTCCGGGGACATCTTAAAACTCAAAGTCAAAAGATGTCACCAAACCGAGGGCACCCATGACGTACGTTGCCCGGCCCACACGCGGAGCAGTACCAGCAAAGGAAATACAGAAAGACTTGATTTCTGTGTTACCTTGCCAGACCAACACCATTCGAGGACGTAAGGCTTGTGGGCCACGCGACCTAAGGCGAATACTGTTCTTTGCTACACACCCTATGACGGAAGGCGGTAGGGTTGGAGTCGAGAGACAATCCATGGGGTACCGCTACAGATCATCTCTCTCCTGCCAACCAAACAGTATCCCCAATTTGGAATAAAAATTTTGAAAGTTATAACATCACTTCCTCTGGGTCTTCTGCGGTACAAGAAGGTTAAAAGCCTACATGAGAATACTTTAGAGTAACTCTCATAGACCACAAAAACCTATACAAACAACAACCCCCTCCTAACAACGAACTTCAAAAAGACCTCTACAATCCCCCCCATCCCTAACCCAACAAGAAAAGAAACATCATCAAAGGCTCCAGAAGAACAGAACCTCTTGGATGCCTTTTGAAGATGAAGTCGACCTGAGTTGCATCCTCCTTGCACCGCAGAAAACCAAGAGGAAGTTTATTTTGCTGATAAAATTTCAAATTGTAATGGAAAATTATCAAACGATCTAATATAATTAATAAGAATTTTTAAAGTGGAAATTGAGCTGATAAAATTTCAAATTGTAATGAAAAATTATCAAACGATCTAATATAATTAATAAGAATTTTTAAAGTGGAAATTGAATTTGGAAACGATTTACGGTATAAGTTGGTGAAGCCAGTAAACAGAGTATACGATTGCATTAACAGAATGATAATAAATAAATTATTATTATTCTGTGGACAATGCTTTCAACTTAAACAAATATGCAGTAGACGTCCTTCCTCCAGTCCATTAACTTCACTCTTTAATTGCAATGTAGCGTAAATGAAGTGAATGCTAAAACTTGGTGATCTGTAACAAAAAACTTTCATTAGATGAAATACATAGGCTGCCCTACAGAGAGTGTATAGTAATATATGACTTTATACTCTCTGTAGGCTACCCTAATAAAACACAATCCTGAAACAAAACACTTATGTGTGAATCTTAATATTGGATCAAGCTAAATACGTGAAGGGAAGAGACATGAATCCTCTAAATACTACCAAAGACAAACCTAACATACGAAATCTAATATGTAAAGCAGGCAAATAAATAAAATTCAACATGTAACTACACACAGTGTTATAGATGCAACACAATCCATGCACACAGTATATCATAAAAATAAAATGTCCATGGCCTTGGATCCGGTAGAGAAGAGAAGCCGTATCTGAAACACACTTAGAAAATGAAGAATTGAGTAAATTTTCGAAAATAAAGTTGAATATTCAACCCGGAACTTATAACTAAACTCTTATAAATATGCACTCCTGAACCGCCAGGAGTGGTGTAATCTATAACTTTTGACTAATAAAAATCAATTTCAATTGATGACTGCACCTCTCAGCATTTGTGAGAGAATGCCTTAGCTACTGCGCTCTCCTAGCGTGTGTAGGAGAGCGTCTTCTAAGATGATTCATCTATGAGAGTTTACAGCTCTCATTGATGCTAACTACTATACGATTCTATATCTTTAACTATAACTTTTAACTAAAATAATAATAATGAAAATCATAAATATGCACCTCTCAGCGTGTGTGAGGGAGTGCCCTAAGCTACTGCGCTCTCCTAGCGTGTGTGGGAGTGTCTTCTAAATTCTTCTAAGAGAGTTTAACACTCTCAATGATGCAAACTACTGTACGTTACTGTAACTTAAACTATTACTTATACTAAAATGATTGCAATAATGCCAGGAGTAGCCCGGATAAAAATTGGTGTTGACTTATTAAAAAAATAATAAAGATTTCATGAATCTTCATCTCTCAGCGTGTGTGAGAGAGCTGTTGTCTTTTCTAGCATGTGTAGAAAAGTACCATATATGAAGAAATTCTTGAGTTGAAATTCAAGAATATTATCGGTTATATATTGAGAGTTTCAAACTTTCAATGTGACAATTGATAATGCATGCAAGTTAGGAATTCAGCCCCGTAGCTACCACAAAATAGCTGTGATCCCCCTTTCCCCATGCCAACCAGCAAAGGCTGGAGGCAATACTACTATAAATTGAAAAATAAATTGAATAAACTTCAATGAATTTGAAAAAAAAATTGACGACTCTTATAATATAATCATGCATCTAAAAACAAATAATATCCTTCATACCCCCTCTCCTAACTTCTAACTCTTTTGCTGAAGGCACTGCAATCTTATATTTACAATTTCCAGTCTTATGTACAATAGATCCCATCAGGCTGCAGTGTAAAACAGTTACCACCTCGTCATAAAATTGATGCTGGAATCGAGCCCGCAATCATAGTAACAACGTAGTGGAACTACCACACAGAACACTGACTAGGACACTACGATACTCGACTGAAATCTGCAAATATCCTACGGGGACCCACCCTATCTATCTCAATCCCTATTTATGGCTGTTATCTTGTCTCACATCCAACTATGCAATCACAGGCACAGTACCACATATCCCATCATTGCATGATGGGAAAACATGTACATTTACATCTGCACTGCATGGCGGTGCTGCTATTAAAGCGCCCGACCAAGACAGAAGACACCCTCTCTTCGCAAAACTAGCATGATGACGTGGTACTGCACAAGATTGTGTCAGAGTATGCTACATGACTAACAATCATAAACGTCCCACCCCCTATACCCCTATCTAGCTCAATCCCTATTTATGGCTGTTATCTTGTCTCACATCCAACTATGCAATCACAGGCACAGTACCACATATCCCATCATTGCATGATGGGGAAAACATGTACATTTACATCTGTACTGCATGGCGGTGCTGCTATTAAAGCGCCCGACCAAGACAGAAGACACCCTCTCTTCGCAAAACTAGCATGATGACGTGGTACTGCACAGGATTGTGTCAGAGTATGCTACATGACTAACAACTATAAACGTCCCACCCCCTATACCCCTATCTATTTATGGCTGTTATCTTGTCTCACATCCAACTATGCAATCACAGGCACAGTACCACATATCCCATCATTGCACGATGGTGAAAACATGTACATTTACATCTGCACTGCATGGCGGTGCTGCTATTAAAGCGCCCGACCAAGACAGAAGACACCCTCATCGCAAAACTAGCATGATGACGTGGTACTGCACAGGATTGTGTCAGAGTATGCTACATGACTAACAACCATAAACGTCCCACCCCCTATAACCCACCCTCTGGTATGGGACAATGTTAGATAATTCTAGCCTAACTCTTGACTAGTAATAAAAGGAGAAGATACCTCATACCAGATTCACCTATCCACATCTTGGTTTGATTGATTCCACATATTTATTTGTATTGAATGACTGCCTTTAATTGATCCTGGGAGGGCGAAGTCAGGGCGCAGCAGTCCTCTTTTGAACTTGACGTTCAACCTCCCTTTGTAGTGGGGTTACCATTCAATAAATAATTGGTGCCTTCCAATGATCGTTTGTTTTTTCAAAAATTCATCCTGTTGAAACAAATAAAACTTGAGTTTAGCTTACCGGTTTATTTTTAATTTATTCATAATTATTGCTACGTATAAATAAATTGAAGATTTTTACTTGCAAGTTAATAATAACAAGATCAAGATGAAACCATTGAGCATACTTATCAAATAATTTAATAAGTATTACTGACTAGACTTCAAAAACCAAGAACTTAGAATAATCAAATAATAACCTAAATTATAAAAACAATATCTCCTGAGATGAAAAGTAGAGTTTGGAATAATTTAAACAAGACAAAAACTGCTTTAACTTAACTTTGAATTGATTTATCAGTATAAAGTATAGGATTGATTGAATGAATTGTTAGATCGGTAGCCTACAGGAAAGTGGATGGATAAATTTTTTCGGGTACAAAAGAATTCAGACTATTTGTGAAAAACTTAATAAATTGATGAAGGGAATCTCAAGATTTCAAATCAACAGTAAATCTATATTAAAGTTTGGAATAAAATTGATGAGAAATCATTTCGGTTTCAAAACTTTCGATCAATTTGTGAAATATAGTTCAAATATCAACCATACACAAATAAAAGGAAATTTGAAACTTTCAAAAACTTCAACTGATTGAAAAATATTTAAAACTTGAATTATTCACTTTGAAAAGAACTAAAAACAACTAACCTCAATAGTAGAAATGCCGGTATCCAAAACTTCACAAGCCAAACTGTAGCACAATTACTTTGTTTAACAACCAAATCAAGTTGTTAATTACTGAATTTATTTGTAAGCTTCTCTATTTCAACTTGATTTAGACTGTAGTAGTTGAAAGCACTCGTAAATATTTCGATTAATCAACAAAAGAACTCGACCGTTGTTTACGCGACCTGTTACGTAGCAGAAATGAAGTCAAAGTGGATTTCAGAGCTGACACAGGCTGATACGTGAGTCAGCTGATCAATCAGTGATGCCAAAGTATTCGAATAATTCATTCAACAATCGATAAAATTGTTCATTTAGTTGAAATAATAATTTTAATAATGAATAATACTGTTAAAAATATAGGGGAAGCAATTTTATAGCAAAATTTTTACAACCCTTCAAATTAATCGTCAGCTGTAAATACAGTGAGATCGATATTGTTTTATTGGCCGGGAATTTCAAATAAATCTTTACGAAAATCTCAAAATTAATATCGTTAATTTGAGATTTAATGTTTAAACCTATTAAATGTTTAATAGATTATACTTGGTCAAACGGGATGGTACAAAAGTGTCCCAGCGACATTCTGGTCCACCACTCCAAGGATTCCAAACGACATTTTGTCCCATTTTCACTGACGACATTCTGTCCCACATTCCTGAGATGGACCAATATGTCGGCTGCATGCACGACATTTTGGTCCAATCTATTCGCTGTGTGCATCTACCGTGTTGCGCTCTGGCGGATAATCGTATGAATCTACGAGGGTAGATTAACATGGGCAAGGATAGGCTTATGTACGTAAAAATTAGTTTATAATTGAAATAGAATTCCCTGTCGCTATTTTTCCTACTTATCGATTGTGGAATTATATTTAGAATAATAAAATTAACATATCGCATGTTCTAAAACATTATTATAATCTTCAATTCAAGTTTTCAATCAACTTTAAAGGATATGTTCGAAGCTCATGGAGCAGACGATGTAGTTTACCCACAGCTGAGTTCATTTCATTGGTTATCATTTCAAATTGCATTATGGGCGCGAGACATCAAATCAATCATATGCTTTTGAACTGGATTTTTCACTCGATTAATTCAAAACTGAGATCCGATTTCTTTGTTGAATCACTTTACGTTTGGAAATATCGAAGGAATAGAAGCCGCAATTACTATTGTGAACGGTATTTATACAATTAGGAATACGACAATACTTTAAATGCATTTTAAATGCTTATTCCCTATCCTTTCTCATGTTAAACTCAACTTTTTCGTTCACTAAAATTCCGCGTGAGCGCAGGTGTCGATTTTATTATCCCCACCACCTACGAGCACACAGGGAATACTCCTTCACTTTCCGACAATTTGTACCAACGACATTCTGTCTCACATTCCTGAGCTGGACCAATATGTCGGCTCCATGCACGACATTTTGGTCCAATTTCCTTACATTCCTTCACTTCCCGACAATGTGTACCAGCGACATTCTGTACCACGTTTCATTCGCAATATCGATTTAGGCAAAATATCGACTGTTGAACTTCTAGTCAATTAGGAGTGTAAGTGTGACATCACAGATCCCAATCCGACATTACATGTTTCCAAACATTTGACACTGAAATTTGAAAGTGTATGCAGTCAGTTTTCGATTAATATGCTTTAAAAAATAAAAATTGGTATAATATTTTGTCTATTTTCATAGGGTCATAATTAAGGTAGGTTTTAAAGCGATGAAAAAACAAGGTTAAGTGACTTTTGAAATTTTCTGTAATGCTTCTTTTTCTCCAGTATCAAAATTAAGAGAAAAATCATTATTCTGAGGATATCCACTGGAGATAAAATTAATTAATTATATCATTGATAAGACAGGGGAGTCAAATCAAATCAAAATCCATTTATTGCAGAGGACAAGTAATGTACATGTATAGGCCACGTCAAAACATAATTACATTGAGTTACAGTTGATTTGAAAGCAAATTGGTGAGAATTTGAAGCTAAGAAATACAGCATCCTATGAAAAAGTAAGTTGGACTATCTTCCTTTTCAAAATTCTCAATATCATGCATAACCATCTCGTACAATTCAAATTTCAAGACAGGTTTTACATTACAACCGACCGGCTCACCGAATTACGAATTTTATACCAATGTTGGTGATTCAAAGAATACCACAACTTTAAAAATTTGTATGTTATGAAAGAAACATCGTAGAACCTTCAATTATACATCATTTCAAAGAGTAATTAAAGAAGTTTTTTTTTCACTCACAAAGAAGTTCGGAGATGTTCAATATGACCCCTCTAGACACTCGAGAAATATCAACCCAAAACCTCCTTCAAACTCTTTCCACTCTGACTGTAGCATATCAGGCGTAACAGTTTGATAATCTGCTGTTATTTCTTGTTTCAAATCATCAATATCCATCCACCATTGATGATTTGAAACAAGAAATAACAGCAGCCATCCAAACTGTTACGCCTGACATGCTACAGATAGTGTGGAACAAGTTTGAGGGAGGTTTTGGATTGATATTGCTCGAGTGTCTGGAGGGGTCATATGGAACATCTCTGAACTTGTTTGTGAGTGAAAAAAACTTCTTTAAATACTCTTTGTAAAGATGTATAACAGAGGGTTCTACGATGTTTCTTTCATAACATACAAATTTTTGAAGTTGTGGTATTCTTTTTGAATCACCCGGTATATCAATAAGTATGAATGAATCGATGAAAATATCGATATTTACGCATTCCTGTGATGGACCAATATGTCGGCTCCGTGCACGACATTTTGGTCCAATCTATACTCCTTCATTTTCCGACAATTTGTACCAACGACATTCTGTCCCACATTCCTGAGCTGGACCAATATGTCGGCTCCATGCACGACATTTTGGGCCAATTTCCTTACATTCCTTTACTTTCCGACAATGTGTACCAGCGACATTCTGTCCCACATTCCTGAGTTGGACCAATCCATGAAACGACATTCTGTCCCAAAAATGGGACAGAATGTCGCTGGACCAAACTGTCGTTGGGACAAAATGTCACGCTCCCTTTTGATACAGTATGATCGATATTGTTATCGACCGGGAATTTCAAATAAATATTGACTATTTCTTGAATCTTTGAACTCTTTAGATTTTTAGCTGTCCGCGGGTGAAGAGACAATACATTTAGGCATCTTTGCTCAAAAATTTATGATTTTATTTGCAACCAGTTGTGAGATGATCTGTCTCAAAAATTTCACCTTTAGGCACCCATCAGGGGCGGATTATGAGGGTGGGCGGGGGTTTTGGCGACCGCCCCCCCGTCTGCTACAGAGATTGAAAATTTTGCTTTACAATTACTTATCAAAAACCTATATGTATAGGATTATAGTTTCCGTAGTTTTATAATTATTAGAGTAGAGATACGTTAGTATTATTTTGTAACAAAAATGAGGATTTAAATGGTTATATTTTAAAAAGGAACGTAGAAAGCATTGCTTCTGCTCAACGTCGGCAGTGCTGGTCCGAGGAAGTTTTTTGGTACATGCGAGCCGTGGATTTGGCGCAAATATATAGAGCAGCGGTGCCAGGCCATCCAAAATTTTTAAACTATTCATACAATATTTATTCTCAAATCAAAAATATTTATTTAGCATTGTACGATACAACATGAACAGTGTCAATATAAATGAAACATAAACAAATTTTTGCTGGAAGAACAATTATCTCTCAATATTGATAGTTTAAATTTATTTATTGTCCAATTATTGATGGTTCAAATCTGAACAATAACTCCTAAAATATTCTAATTGCAGTTGCAATATTACTGTCTTCTTGATCACAAAAAAGTACCAATGAGCAGAGACTCACTAATATTATAAAAACCTCTTCAATTCAAGTTCAGATGCCGTTCCTTCCTTTTGTCTGATGCTCGTTGGTAGTATGGTAGGCTCCCATGCATAAGAGGGTCTTTTGGTGAAAACCTCTATCCATAAATTCTGCTGAGTACCATGAAATTATTAACATATTATTTCGAATCCATAAACTGGCTTCAAATCTCAATGTATCCAGATGGACTATTGAGTCTGTTCGTTTCATACTGAGATTTGTATTGAGGTTGACAGGTTGTTAAATACTTTTCATCAGTGTGCGTGTTTTCATTTTAAAATTTGCTCATCTCATGTTAACTTGAACTTTTGTTGTGATTTACACTGGAAAAATACTTAATTTTATAAAAATATCACAAGTACAAAATACAAAATATCAGATAAGAAAGATTTTGTAGTTTTAGTTTAATATTGTTTTTTTCGGGAGGCCCCGGACCCCCATGCCTGGGTGGTGCCCCAGACCCCGGAACTGACCTTCCTAAACCGCCCCAAAACACAGACCTTAATCCGCTCCTGCGGCGGTTGATGTGAAAACTACAAGCGCCGCGGTTGTCGCGCGCTTTTTCAAAGCCGGGCATGTGTACGATCCCATTGTTTCTATGTATGTGTCAAACGCGCGCTTGACAACCGAGCGACAACCGCGGCGTTTACCGAGCGACAAACGTCGTCATGTGTACATAGCCTAAGGCTTGGCAGGAATAATGATTTTTGAAAGGCACGACGACTTACATAGGTACGGTATTTATAATGTTTTTGCAATATTTTCCATATGAAAAACCAATATATGATAATTGATTTCCAATACAAAAATGCATAAAATGCATCAGTAAGGCTAGGCGTACACCGGTTAGTCAAGACAAGACAAGACGAGATTAGTCACGTTTAGTCACAGTAGCCTACTTTACATAAAAAAAATAAATAAAAAAACAGTACTTTACATAGTTGCTTATGAAGCAACACATACCGATTAGTTATTGCATAGGTGTGTGCTGCTTCATGAGCAACTATGTGAATTACTGTGACTAAAAGTGACTAATCTCGTCTTGTCTTGTCTTGACTAACCGGTGTACGCCTAGCCTAACAGGTAATTCACTTCTGCTTGCAATAGATTTCACCAACCTTATACAAATTCGATTTATGTTCAATGTCTTTGCATTTCATACATATTACTGTATTGAATACTATCATATTATCGAAGAAATAGATAACAACCTTGAAAATCAATAAAAATTCAAGTTATTTTTGGTATCAAAGAGTACCCATAAGACATCTGCTTAAAAATTTTATGACTGGTATCTTATTGGATGCTAGATAAGGGCTGTAAAAATACAGTAAACGCAGTGTGAGCGGGCGTTCAATCACCATAAAAAGAGTTGGTAATCGTAAAAGAACAGGAAAAAGGCGGGATGATTTATAGACACAGGAATGAAATCAATGAAGCAAATCAGTATTCACAGTTGACTTTTACTTTCGATTCAAAACATAATATACAGTTTCCTCTACTTATATTTACAGATCAAAATAACTTAGGCTAACATTATTTCACTTATTCATTATTTACAATAATACCCCTAGTCAAACTTCTTTCCATTTTGATTACTCACTATTCTAGTATTCACAAATTGTTTCAAAGAAAATCTATGACTATGAAGAGGAAATTGCTCAACAAAAGTGAATGAAGAGTGGACAAGACTTGGCACTTACCTAGATGAGAGAACATGTGCAATTGATTGAAAATTGATGAAGAGATTTAAAGTAATTTGTTTTGTGGATACATTCTTACAATATAATTCAAACTAAAAAATAGCATGAATGATATTAATCCTTAAAAGCTAATTATTTAATAGGAGCTAATCTTTTCATAGAAGCTATTCGTTTTTTCAATTTCAGATATCCAAGAGCACATGTTATCTCATTTAAATATTAACAAAGGAGATCCCAGTTTGTAGTCTCAGTACCATTTATAGTAGGCTACTGTGCACATAAATGAATATTTCACGAAAAATAAACCAAAAAAATTCACCGGTCAATTTCATACAATAGAAGCTGTATATTGAAGATTCGATTATAATTTACGCTTAAATCACATTCTTATCAATTATTATTGAAAGGAAATGAATATTGAGGAAACAAGCATTTTATATATATCTTGATCTTTCCCAGAATATGTTTTCGAGAATTGATTTCTTCATCTCAGTGATAAGCTCCAATTTTGAACTGCCCATCCAAATTGATTTCACGTTTTGAAATCGGATAATAAAGCGATTGTAGCAAGAGTTTGTAAGCTAAGGTTTGTCAAATTCAATAGCCTACTCTATTTTTGTCCAGTTAATCGTTATTGGATAAAATAAACTGTGCTACTCATTGATTTTGGTTGAAAATGTCTACAGCTAACTGCATGTTCAGAAAATTCAAACTTTTTTTATAGTGAATTTCACACTGCTTTAGCTTTTTGCTGGTCTTCCGTAGATAAAACAAAATTAATGTTAGTTGAAGCATTAATGATGGTGCAGTCCATTCGGTGATTAAAATTAACATTAGTGAGTATAATTTATAATCAATTAGGCCTCCTCAAGCATCTGAGATGAGTTCAATCATGAAATTCATGAATGAATAAAACTTATCCCAGTTACTTTACAACAATACGAGTTTTTCGCAAATGAATGTAGCAAGCCCATCAAATTCAAACTGATGAAAACATAAATTTGATTTAATTTGATGAATTTATCTCATCATAATTCGAAACAAATTCTCCAATTTTCCTGGGAATGATAATTATTCAATGAGTTTAAAAATTCTATAGTAAAGTTTCTGCAATGAATCGATTTTAACAAATGAGGTTTATACATAATTACTTTCTAGTCAAAACTGAGTTGCTCTATCTATTTGAACTGTAATCAAAAATATATATTTGTTTCATATTTCACATATACATAGATTTTTTATATATTTTTCATTCTGATAAATATTCATCAACATTTAACATCATAGATTTTTTATTCTATATTCAATGATTATTGTTATTATTCAAGGTACAATTATTGAAATTCATTTTTAATACAATACACTCCAAGAACAATTTTTTTGTAATAACCCTCTATGGGATCACAGATTCTTAACAGGAAGCGAATTACACATTAATATATTGTTTTTCACAAAAACCACATTCCTCACATATTATCATACCACCAGGGAAATGCTGTAACATTATAAATAATTACAAAATAAAATAAGTTTCTTCATAATTCTAGAATTAACGGTAACAAAACAGTAAATACATCATTTGTGATAGAATTCATTAATAGTATTTCCTTGTCTAACTTATGAGTTACACAAGAGGGAACATCTACTCTGAACCCTGATAATATAGAAACAAGAAATAAATAAAGAACTTTGATAAAAATAAAATTATAACCTATCTTAGCATTACAGATGTGTAAGCCAACATTCAAAATATCAGTCTCTACTGTACTAATCAAGTTTTGATTCTTTGATAAAAATAAATATAATTTAACTGTGACCATCAATCCCAAAAATAGGATAATGGGAGAGACATAAAATATCACGGGATAATGGGAGAGATATATCACCTAAGTGTCATGATGTTATAACATCGTTGAAAACAAAAGTTGTTCACAGTTGATAACGAAATGGAGTTTAGTCTCAATAGACAGGCGATAAATCGAGTGTTAGATTGCGGATAGCATTGTTTCTGGTTGTGCGCGATGATTTGATAATCTGGATAACCATGGTTTTGCAGTCATGGCACACTATCATCTGCAAGCCCTTCATTTTCTCTGCTTTATCTGTAGGCCGTCCCAATGTTTTCGATCTGATGAATTTTCCTCTGAAATCACAAACAAATTTTTTGTGTCAATAGGATAGCTGACAAAAAATTATTCAGAATACAATTGAATTGGAAATCATATCATCTCAAATGTCACTAAATATGTTACAACTTCTCAAATGTTACTTTTCAAGAAAGTCAAGTAACTTTCATAAATATAGTCCATATAGTCGTGAATGAATTCAAATTAATTAATAGTTGATTAATGAATTGGTCAATAGTAGTAATAATGAGACAAAAGTTGTAAAATTCTACAAAATCAATTCTATATTACAAAATTTTGACAATTTTATTCGATTCATTAAATTCTGGAATAGTTTTGCGACATTTCTGAAACAGAGTTGCAATATAAATTGATGATGAGAGTAGTGAAATACTGCAAGCTCCCAACGATTAACCAAATAGAAAATATTTTATCAGTAATAGAACTGATTATCTGTGTTTCTGGGATTCGTGAAATGAGTGAGTATAAGCTATTAAAATAGTTTGTGCAACTGATTATTAGTTTCTCACAAAAACAAAAGCATTCTACAGCTTAAAAACTCAATCCAATAATACAGATCAACAGATCCACTATAGTTTGCTATTCAGCTCAGCTCTTAACGAAAAGCCTATATGGAATTACAACACTCGTTGTTGCTTAAGCTCAGATAATGAATTGAACTGTCAGATTCTTTGATTTTCATTTAAAAATGTTGTAGTTTGTAACTTCATTTAGAACTTCTCCATAATGAGATAAAAGAAATATATATATAATATATAGTCAAATCCTACTTTAGAGATAAATTAACGATTTGTGTAATTTCAATACAGATAATTTACAATTTTGATTTAATTAATAAAATTTACTACTTAATTTTACAACTTTTACTTCTTTTCATTTTATATTCTTATCAAGTCATTCTTATCTTGATTGGTAAATTGACAAATCAATAGAATTGGTCAGAAATTTAAACTGAACACTTCAGAGGATACAGCCCGAGTCACACCAAGGTACTTTTATTATAATGGAACAACAGACAAAAGAACCTTCGCGCATTGTATCACTGGAGTGATACAGTATCATATAATACCAGTATACCACTACTCTGGTGAGCGAGTGAGATAAACTGCTGCATTGCATAAGGTGCGCTCTCTCTGCGCAGTAGAGTTCTTATTCTGGAGGTTCTTTTGTCAGAGGTCGGATTATAGCTGCTAGCGAAACAGTTGTCGCCAGATAGCAAGTGTTACAAAGGTGGTAGCTTCTAGTCACACTGTCTTGCTACTCTGAATCAGCAGATTTTCTAGCAGCTTATAGAGTAGCTTGGAGTGGCTCAAGTTAAAAATAATGTTTCTATACTTTTAATGATTTATTACATCTAGGTAGTTTATAGGGTAGTTTTATGGGGAGACCTGAAATAGGTACCGCAGGTTCAAAGAAAATGATTTACCTGATGCCAGTCGGGGTGTAGGCTGGACTGGGACTGGGCGGGGGTAGGGACTGCGGCCCCCCCATGTCGGATATGAGGCTGGTGGACATGTGCGAGGAGGGGGGTGGCGTGGAGTGGCGGCTGTGCTTGGGGGAGGCGGGGGCGCTGCCCACCCCCACCCTCAGCTGCTCGGGCACCATCAGCTTCGACATGAGCGATTTGGGAAAGTTGTCCTCGTCGGGGGAGATGAGGCTGGGGCTCAGCGCCACCACCGGTACGTGAGCAAAGTGCTCGGTCGGGATGCGCATCTGAAAATCATCAATCAATTATTATATTATAGGTACCGTAAACCGGGGCGAAGTTGATCAAAAATTACGGTTTTTTGTGATAAATTTGCTTTAGAAGCCCTAATAAAATTCTAAAAAAAATAGGATTGATTCTATCAGTCTTGTCCTTATTATTACAGTTTGAACATAATTTTTAACATTTTAAACAATCCTTATTTTTTTTGTTGAAGACTGATCGACTTCACCCCATATAGTGGGGCGAAGTTGATCAGCCATATAATACAGTGTAAAATCGACTTCACTCCACACATGAGGTGATTTCGATCAATTATTATCAATTATCAATTTCATTTTTCTTTGGAATTTTTTCCAGCATCCATAGGGGGATTAATTGTAATTTTAGTAAATAAAGTTCAAAGAGAATTATATCCTTCATAGATATATATTTTTCCTAGTTTTTATAGTGTTCATTGTAAGGGTGAAAAGCAGTTTATTTGAAAAAGTCAGGTGTGATCAACTTCACCCATACTGATCGACTTCGCTCCGGGTTGCCGGTATCGCACATTATCTTACATGTGGTTCAAGTTTGTAACCACGAGTGAGATATAAGGTTGAAATATGAGCTTCAGCGAGTATTTCAAGTATCTTTTTACATTTGGGCATGAATATTATTGATGATTAGAAATGATGTGGAATTGACTGGCTTTTTAATATAGGTATCTAATATTTTATATTTTACACCCTTTGCTTTATAGTGGAAGATGAATTAAAAGGGGTTATTCTAGAAAGTAATGGTAATAGAAAAAATCAGTAAGAAATAATTCATTTTTTCACTATTCTCAATTTGTTTATTCCAAGTTTTTTTTCTGATGTAAACTTACGTAGCGTGGTAAAAATTAAATTTCCAAACAATATTTACACTTTTACTAGCAGTTTTTTTCAAATTTTAATTGAAATATATTCATTTAAAAAAACCAATAGATAGCATACAATTTGAAGAAATAAATCATGAATGAATATAATCCTCACCTAGAACGAGTCTGTGTGCGAGGAGGGTATTCAAGAAATTCAAAAAGTTATATGTGCAGTAAAAAATCCAAAAATAGATTGAATAGTGGAATCAACTTCTCAAGCTTATTACCAAATTGAATATCCAGTGCTTAAATGATTACTGAAACTAATTTCTTTTTAGGCATCATTGAATAAAAAATAATAAGTGAAACCAACCTTGGAGTAGCATTTACTGCATACTGTCCTTTTACACAGCTTACAAATCTGGCCCCAAGGTCCAAATATGCTGAACCGTGTTTTCATACACAGGAAACACACCTGAAAATCAACAATGATAGTATACGAATTAAAATAATTCACAATTATTGGACAAAAACAATCATGTACTCAATGGCAGCAAATACAACAGAATACACACCTATGAGCTAATAACATTAGTTATAGAATCGAAAATGATTAACTCCATCAATAATGTGAGATGTTCTTCAATGGATTAAAGTTTTTCTTCTAAATAAATTTGTTTTAAATTATTCTTTTAATTGTTAAATATTCAGTTTTATACAAATTTATTAAATTAATTTATAAGATATTCTGTATGGCACATACGAAAAATGCATAGTCTTCAAGTTCATCATGACTAAGGGAAAATGATTCCAATGCTATCAATTACGTCCAATTTATTAGATTTTGAATCAACTGCATAAAGCAAGTGGAATCTTATGAACTTATTATTCTAAATAGTAATTTGGAAGCAAGTTTTAGATATATCAACAGCAAGAAATATAGCTATTCAGTAGATATATTTCCCTTGAACCTTGAATATTTTTTTCAATACTTGAGCTTAAAACTAAACTAAAGTCAATTTATTATTTGCAGTTCCTTTTCGTTTCTATACCTTTCGCTTTTCAGCGTCTTCCTTGACATGTCCTTCAACTGGTAAACTTTCGAGCTCAGCTTTCGTCAGCACGCTGCGAATGTGAACTATTTCTTCAAGCGTTAAAGCCAAGCATTCCTCCTGCCATTGTTTCTGAGGATAGAAGAGGATAATCATTAGAAGTTCATGTTTTTGAGCTTATCATTAGATTTTATCCATGTACAAACATTTTGTAAAATGGTTGAAAATTGTATAAAAATTTGAAGCGTAATAATTCAATTGATTAAAAACAGTCCCCTGAATTTCTCGAGAATACCGTTAATTGTAACTGTGCGATGAATCTTGAAAAAGTAAAGCATTTTAATCTTAATATTTAAATATTTATTATGGGAAGAAAATACTACTTAAAACTACGCCAAACAAAATTACTTTTTTTAAACAACTATTAGAAGTTACATTCAAGAAGGAAGAAGGGAAGACCAAGGATAAGGTGGGAAGGTGAAGTGAAGGATGATCTCCAAAAGATGGGATTTAGAGGGTGGAGAAGGATGGTAGAAGACCGAGAAGCTTGGAGAGCTGTGGTGGAGGCGGCCAAGGCCCATATTGAGCTGTAGTGCTAGAGAAAAAAATTAGAAGTAGAACTACCAATTAAACAAATCTATTAAAAGTGGAGATTATACGATAAGAACAAAATTGAAGGTATTCAAATGAAATACCGTATTGAAAATACAGGGTGTTTCAGAACTCCCTACCAATACTCTAGGGCATTGTTCCTGGTCAAAAACTATATCTAAATATCATATTTAAATTGTCCAAAAGTCCTTAGTCACTCACACAGCTGCCATTTTGTTTTTTTCACTTATTATTTTTTATAATAAGCTGCCATATCTCAGTCAATATTAGTTCAATCTTAACAAATAAGGTTTTAATCGATTTGTAATTGAATTTACTAAAAAAAGTTATTCCTGTGAAATTTTCGTATCATCAAATTTCATAAACATACAGTGTCCCATAAATAGAGACCTTACTCTACAGGGTGTTTCAGAACTCCCTACCAATATTCTAGGGCATTGTTCAGGGTGGTTCTAGGCTGGTTGCAGTGCATCCTGGGCTTGCGGCTAAAGTCTGCTACAACAATGCAACAGTCTCCGTCTAATTTGCATGTTATTTTCAAGCGATTTTAAATTATTTTTTGTGAATTTTAAAGACATTAAAAAGGAGTGCAAGTAACCTCCAGCTGTCACCTATCACTAAAGCTGCCATATCTCATTCAATATTAGTCCAATCCTAACAAATAAGGTCTCAATCGATTTGTAATTGAATTTACTAAAAAAAGTTATTCATGTGAAATTTTCGTATCATCAACGGTTTTCGAGTTATTCAAGAAACAAAATTTTAAATGGCCGCCATTTTGTCACTAAAGCTGCCATATCTCAGTCAATATTGGTCCAATCTTAACAAATAAGGTTTTAATCGATTTGTAATCAAATTTACTAAAAAAAGTTATTCCTCTAAAATTTTCGTAATATCAACGGTTTTCGAGTTATTCAAGAAACAAAATTTTAAATGGCCGCCATTTTGTTTTATAGATTTGAAAAATTGTCATAATTTTTTGTAGCTTTGTCTAGTTGTCATAAATGTTGGTGCAAAGTTTCAATTCCATATGTTTCACCATTATTGAGATAAAAAATTATAAGTGAAAAAAACAAAATGGCAGCTGTGTGAGTTGTTAAGGACTTTTGGACAATTAAAATATGATATTTACATATGGTTTATGACCAGGAACAATGCCCTAGAGTATTGGTAGGGAGTTCTGAAACACCCTGTAGAGTACACAATAATAAAACAGTATTACATATGGGGAAAAAAGAAATAATATAAATTAATTAAAAATAATGAAAAAGAAAAATAAGAGTATTGATAAGAGAAAAGAGAACAATAGTAGAGATACTTGAAAAGGGACACACTTGAAATGATATTAATAAGGCTCACTTTGATATTAATTCATGAGTCTAGTGTGTGTTTACCTTTCTCCCGTCCAAGTAGAAAACAAAAACTCACATTGCAGTTGGGCATCATCCTCAAAAAAAAAAAAAAAAAGTTAGGCCAAGTCCGTTTTGTCCTGGCGTAGAACTTCATCAGACAGTTATATTTTGTATATTATTTAGATTGGTGTATTTCAGTAGGAGTTTCTATCAATAGAAGTAGAATTCTATCTTCTATAGTCTATAAAAGAACCTTCGCGCATCGTATCACTGAAGTGATACAGTATCACATGGTACCACTACTCTAGTGAGCGATTGAGATAAACTGCTGCTTTGCATAACGTGCGCTCTCTCTGCGCAGTAGAGTTCTTATTTTGAAGGCTCTTTTGTCAGTGGTCGGATTATAGTAGTCTTATCTCTGGTTGTACTTATCAATAGAAAGTATGATTCTATCTTCTTGTTTCTCGTAGTCTTGTCTCTGACTATACCTTATCGATAGAAGTAGAATTTTACCTTCTATTAATCTTTCTTGTGTCTGGTTGTACTTATCAATAGAAGTACAATTCTATCTTCTAGTTTCTAGTGTCTTGTCTCTGGCTATACCTTATCAATAGAAGTAGAATTTTACCTTCTAGTAGTCTTTCTTGTGTCTGGTTGTACTTATCAATAGAAGTAGAATTTTACCTTCTAGTAGTCTTTCTTGTTTCTGGTTGTACTTACGGATTGAAAGAGGTCATCCTGTAGCGAGCTGCGGGACCAGGACATTTCGGGCAGTGTACAGCCGAGCGATTCCTCGCTTGGCGTCGACACAGTTTGTCGCGACGCGGGCCGCGACTGCGGCATCGAGACGCTGCCGCCGAGATGCTTGTTGGCTGGCTCGCAAACCACAATCGTGTGACGCCGCATCGACGCACGTCTACTCGGACATTGGGTCGCCAAATCGTACGCTGCGCAAAAGAAATAACGAAACTTATCAGCAATAATAGAAATTAACTCAACAATAAAATCTTTATTCACATATAATGTAGAATACATTACAGAAAAATTGCCAAAAAAATGTGAATTATTTTCCCACATAGACGAGCCTGTCCCCTGTGTGTGGGGAAGAGTTACAAATATGATAAATAGAAGAATAATGGATAAATCGAATATATATTACAAAAATAAATGAATAAGTGGAATATTTGATACACAATTTGAATCTTTGATAGAAATTGATAATCTTCTTACAGGTTTAATCAAGGGCGTAGCTAGGATTTTATTTTAGGGGGGGGGGACTGAAATAGGCAAGAAGGTTATAAGGATGTAATAGTTTCATGGGATAAGGAAGCGAACAAGAGACAAAATTACAACAAATGTCAATTTCGGAGGGTGCTGAAGCCCTTTAGCACCCCCTGGCTACACCCTTGGGTTTAATGAAAATCAATTAAAGAATTAAAAGTTCACAATAATCAGCAGCTACTGCTGAAGAAATATGAGCAATATTATGAAAATTGATTAAAAATAAAACATTTCAGCGAACAATCTTGTTTGATAATAATCAACAGAGCTGTTGGGGTAAGAATCTGAAAAAGATGTTGAAAATTTAAAACATATTCATATCAGCAAACATTAGTGAGTTGGAAGCCCGTTTCTTCAACTATTTCACAAGCAGAGATATTACTATTGAATTGCAATTTTAAAATTAAATCTCCTCTTTTTTCTGGATTTTTCTTTCTAGTATTTACCAATTTTCAAATAATTTACAGCATTGGAAACAATAGGTTTTGACAACCCAAAACTTATTCTGAAAGCTATTGTTTAGCCTTTATATGTTATCTCATCGCTTCTAAGAAACACAATAGCCTATTATTTCAATAATTAGAAATGTGTATGTCAGTTATCACTCTGTAGTTGTGATATATTGTGATTTCAAAACCCCTAGTCTATTTTTCTTTTTGTTATGGAGAAGTTTCACTTTCTTTTTTAGAAAAAAAACTCCTATTTTCTAAATAATTGTCTCATGTTGGCTACAATAATTATTGCAATTATGAATTTTCATATTAGATACATTATTAATATTTTCCAAGTATATTTTTATTGGTTACATTATGTATCTTTTTTATTGTACAGTACTAGTGGTGTTTCATATACATTTGTGTAGTTTTTGCCTTATCCTTGAATTATAATTCAATTTTCACTGAAGAAATTTTTCTTTCTGGATCTTCAACTAAGTTAGACTTATACCTATCCAGTGAAATTTAGAATTGTGCATTAAATATGATGTAATAATGAGTATTAGTTTATTTACAAATCATAGGAAAATCAAATCAGATAGTTTCTATATAATTATGTAAATCATATTACAATATAGTGTTACTGTTGTATAGTACATGGCAAAGAGGGGAGAAATTGTGGAAATTGTCTTAACAAACATGAACAAATTATACAAAATAAGTATGTTTTGAAAATAAACCGTTTGGAATTGTTACAATAAATTTATTGAGTTTTGTACATGATTCTTATAGTTTGGATGATTGTGTAATAAATAATTGAATTTTATATCTGGCTTCTTATACAAAGGCTTCATATTATTTTTATGTGTGTACTGTTAGGACTTGAATGTAAAATTCGCAAAATGATTTCTTTTGATTTGAGGATAGAGTTAATAGAAACCATCGATTTCATCTCTTAATTTTTCATTTTATGCAGTAGGTACTACCAATCCAACAGTTTTTTTACAATATAAGTAATCATTTAATAGTTCAAATGTTATTACGATAGAAGCCTTCCTGCTCAAAATAATTGAACTGCTTTCTAAGGTCACTATATCTATTTTCCTCATCAATGTTGATGAAAATTGATCGATAATTAATTAATATTATTCTATTCTAGTTCATAGTCCATCAGCACCGTACAGTCTGTGTTTGGAGCTGATGGGTATGATTATAATGCTTTGTAAAAAGCATGCATGATGGTCATGATGATGATTAATATGAATGAGAATGTTAAGGAACGTTTACGGGGGGGGGGGGGGATCAATTTTGAGTGCTTCATATATATGATACATAAGAATGCGCTGTACAAAAATTTCGATATTTCTCCGAGTGAGATGCGGAATAATGATTAGGCTACCTATTCTCATTTTTTTCCAATTTTACATATTTCTAGCAATACATATTCGTTATTTAAAAAGAGTTGTAAGAAGTTACAAGAATTAAAATTCATGATGTAGCCCATGAGTACCGGGTAGCTCTTTCACCAAACTCGTCATTTCAATTTTTATCCTAAGCAAAATTAACATTTCTATGAATTGATTTTTCAAGAGTACAGTTCAAAATTGATTGAATTGTATAGCCTATTCTACATAAAATTATTATCTTAGTCATTTTCAAGTCTTCACAATTTATATTTCGGGTTGTGAGCATTCAGTAATGTTGTTTATAGTTAATCCCTGATATAGTAATTTCAATCATCTTTATTTTTCCACTGTAGTAGATATGTTGAAAATATCTATAAAATATTGACAAACCATAGTAAAATCTAAATAATCTATAGTTAACACATGAAGACTGAATTGAGTTTTTATGCAGAATTTGAAGTTTTGTGAGCTTGAGATGTAATATTAAAATGAATCACTTTAATATAAGACCGTTATAACAGGCCTTGTACATGCTTCAAGAATATTTTAACCTGAATATATGTTACCTAACGCATAAACATGGAAGATAAATAATACAAAATTTGACACAAAAAATATTTAGAAGTTTTACAGTGTGAGGAAGAAGAAATAAGAAGACATGCAATAATGAAAATAGAAGAAAGGTTGACATAGGTATATGACAACACTATCACCACTATCACCAATTCCTTAATTTATTCTGGGTGATATACATTTTTGTTTGAGTATTGAATTTTCCAAATGTTTTTGACTTCTATAAACTGACAATACAAATACACTTAAAGCGAAATTTAATCTATATGATTGGCAATTCAGTGTGTTTTGTGTCATGTGGAAGAGATATCAAAAGGATGATAAGCAGTTAGAGAAAGTTTGCAATGGATGAGTCGACGTGAGATAAATATTTGAGAAGAGTTCGCCACCATGATGCTTGCACGATGACACTAAGGTCCTCTTGAGTGAGCTCACCTTTCTCCATTGCACTCACTTCAGGTTGAGTCGATAGTTGCTTCGTTGCTTCATAAACCAGAATCTTTGTTCCACAGTACAAATCCTGGATCTCACCTCCACAAAAACTGAACAATCCAGATGCAAATCAAAAGCATCTACCGATATTAAGATTAGAATAATGTCTTGTATGAAACACAACAAGTCTTAAAGTCAAAAAACTCACTTTCGAAGAGATATTGAGTTTCCATAAACTTTCTTCATTGCTCCGATAAGCATTTTTTAAAATTTCATATTGATAAAAATCAATGATCTGACTAAACTGTACTACCAAGATACACTATCAAAGTAGGTAAATATTGATGCACTTTTTTAAAATTCATTTATGAGCGTAGGATGTTCAAATGAAATATTATATTCAATTGTGAATACACCTTTATTCTTGAGTATTACCATTGAATTATCACAATATTTAGTTAGTTTTCCTCTCACTGGTTATAAAATTCCGAGTATACAAAACATACATCCATATTACGACATAGATATAGTGACAACAATCAATTGTGCAAAATTTTATAAATACAATCAAATGAAAACATAATTATGTATTGCAAATACACAAAAACAGTAGAAGAAATTTCATACATACTTTCCATGAATTTCCATAATTCCATTATTACAGTACACTTTTATGGATCGAGCATAAGTAATTTATTGATCGCTAATTATTAAAAAAACTACTGATAACTACTCCTACATAATTTATCTACGATTTCCCAATGCAATACTGGTCGGATAATTTGAATTATTGAAATACACGCAACAACGTTATTCAAGGTAACAAGGTTATACTGAAAATGACAATACACATTCCAAAAAAAAGACTAGGCCTATTACTAATTGAAATAATATAATGATGAGATTCTTCCAAAGAATCTGCAGACATTGATCGTTTTGATTGAAAACATATCTACTTTATAAAATACACACGCAGGTAATTAATAACAAATATAAATGCTAAGAGGTAATTGCATGCTCAATACTATACTACAATACAGTACTCTCAAATCTCAACAATTGTATTACAACAAAAATATTCATTAATCACTAAGATAGAACAATGAAGTACAGTATTTAAGAAGAAAAATAAAAACAAAATGGAAGAGCTAAAGGAGTAATAATTAATTTATTAAATACTACCATACACATTCATGATATCACAAACACATAAAGACATGAATCAAGAAGAATAACCGTCAAAAAGGAAATATTTGAAAATAAACAAATATTATATTTATATTTAAATAATAAAAATAAACCGTTAAAAATAAACACATTTATTAGACTGTGATATTACTGTTGAGTTAGGGATTCTTCAAGCAGAGTTCAACTGACCTAGGGTAAGTTATAAGTAAAATATTGCATATTCCCTCTTCTTCTAAGGTTGCTAAACAAGTTAGAATAACAGGATGATTATATTGAATGCACATATTTATTGAAACCATATAATACATTAGCTATGACTGTGTTGAAGAAAATATAAATGGAAGGAATATTGTGTCTTTGGCTTGGAAAGGAATGATTTTTTTAAATGATAACATTTTCGAACTACAACATATAACAAGACAAGCGTCTATGTAGGAATAATATTATAGTATGATGGATACTATGGGGGTCCAATATTCTGCAGTCACATATCCGTGAAATTTTATTCTTAATTTGGTATACATTATTTATTCCAATTCGGTTTCAAGTTGATTACAATTTTTTTCAAACTATTACATACCACGACTGTATCACATTAAATACAGAGTTCATAATGAATTATTATACATTAGATTTAATTCATACAATTGAAAAATTACAGCAATGTAAAGACGAAATAAATGATATAATAAGGAAGTTCAAGACTTCGAGTCAGTAGAAATTATAAATTTCACTGAAATAAGTGAAATTTTTATTTATATTTTTTCCTGTTTCTCAAATACAGTGAAATTGTTACTTCATTTAAAAAGGATATAAGACAGATATAATCCCAATAATAATTCATCTTGTCAAGAAAGTCACCATATTATCCTACAATCTTAAGGATTCTTCAAGGAAAAATGTGAGAAATATAGATAATAGGGTAAGTTAGCTTATTTATATAATTGATGAAAGAGAACTAAAAATTCAATCATTCATGGAATTTGTGATTACAGTAACCAACAAGATGGATCTATTTTTATCTTCTGACTAGTTTGTTCTGATTGAATTAGATGTATAAAAGTATCAAATAATCAGATAGCACCTATAACACTTTAACACCCAAACATCCTATTTCTTTTAATCTCATTGACAAAAATATTGTATGTAAAAGATGAATAACCGATTAAAAATAGTTACAAACTAACGAATGAAGTGGAAGACTAGAAATTACGGAAGTCGAAAACTATTTACACCACTTGCACTTCATTCATTATCTCTAACCAATCATGGATTAATATTGTGCAAAACCTAAGGAAAGATTAGTAGATTCATGTAAACGTTAAGTATTTACAAAAAGATTCTTATAGAAATAAAAGAATGGATTATTGATAAATAGAAAGGATATGCCCCAGATATATATTTATAGACTTGCATGATCTCTTTATAACACTCACATTCCACACTGATAAACACATCATTTTTCACTCACGAAGTAAGGTATGATAAATTGATGAAAATACTTTTTAATGACTTGAAAATATGATATGTACTCGGATTCATGGTTTGAGTGTTCCATGAGAAATTGTCAATACGAATCAATTTTGGAATGAGTATCATGACAACATGATTAAAATTCATGATTATAACAAGTTTCAATGTATATATAATCAGATTTATTGTAATCAAATCAAGCTCGCAAAAATTCATAAGACGGTTCAATGGAACAATATTGAAAAACATAGGGTCATGCTGGATAAAATCAAGAAAGTTTAGGAAGATAAAAGTACAACGAGTAACAAGTTGAAATCACATAAATAACAAGTCGAATCGACATGCTTCTGTATCGAGTCATGCTTGGAAGTAGAGTTGAGATAAGGTACGAGTTCACACACAAAATAAAAATTTGTGAATAATCGATTTCAGCAAAGAATAAACTAGAAATTTGAAATAGAAATACAACACGGCCGATTCTGCAATAATAAATATCGGGCAAAGGCCTTAACGTTCCAGAAGGAGCTAAAACTTTTGAACCGCTCATTTTCTTTGAAAATTTGGTAAATGCCAAAGTCATTAGTGTTGAAAAAGAGTAGGTCAAGCCTCAATATTGTTTCCAATGCAACGTTTAGACCAGCGATCTCTCACAATATACTTTGGGTAAATCCACGATTTTTTTGCTGAACATCATGTGGCCAATGCTTTAGCATATGCAGGATGATTGAGTCGCACACAAAATCGACAAAGTGTGGTCGTAGGGAACAAGAAACAATATCATTTGGATCTACCACCTTTTCAACGCTAGATGTACCGTATGTCATTTACAGCATTTCCAAACAGAATTAATTACATTGTTGCATTTTAAGCTTTGCCATTTCTTTTCAAAATCAAGGCGAAATTCCTGATTAAAGCAAGAAGTAAAGTCAAGATAAGATACGAGTACAAACACGACAGATGCAACAATCGGGCATTGATTGATCAGAGAAAAAAGTAAAGTAAAAAAAGATACTACCATAGAGAAAGCATAACGCAAGTAGATATATCATGGGATAAGGAACGTTGATGCGATTTACGGTCAAGACTATTGAGCCACACAGTTTCTGTACGGTCAGTGGTGTAGTGATGCGGGAACGGCGTTTCCAAACTGGTTTTTCAAAATGAAAAAAAATTGAAATTTATTGATAAATATTGATTTTATATGGAATGATTGTTGTATATTATGAAACAATACAAAGCTATTGTAGGTTGTAATAATTCTACAACAACATATAAATACGAATTTCTTTATAATTTGACAAATATATTTATTCAGCTTTTCCACACTGGACAATTTGCCACTACACCACTGTGTAGTATCAAGCTAAAGCTGGGTTTACACCAGACATTTTACACATTTGTTTGTGACAAGTATGTCGTTGACAAAAGTCATTGACAGTTCTGTCACTGACTTTGGTGTAAACCCAGCTTTAGGGCGATAGAGGTCTCGCCATTAACCCACCAAGGACCTTAGTCCTCAGAGATATCGCCACCATCTACGTTCAAAAACCAGCCTTCATGGGCATGAACTATCTACTCGTGCAATGCTTTCTCTATGATACTACTTGTACGGATGCGATAATCGATAGAAAATAAGTCGATAGTTGCTCAAGTAGAGATACTATATTGGATGCGGGCAATCAGATCAGAGCAGTATGCAAGATGCGTTTACAGCGGCAGCTGAATGATTGTTATTTAGTGGGACCCTACACTCGAGTGCCGTGTCGCAGTAGCGATGGTACTCGTCGTGGGTGAGGGTGCTGGAGGTGGTGGTACCTGTCCGATGCCAGGGGTTGCGTCTGCCGCCTCCGCCGCCGCCCCCCTTCGAGCCCTGCAACTGTGGCTCCGGTTTGCCGCCGCCTCCGCAATCCAAATCTTCGTCGTCATCGTCGTCTTCGTCGTCCGTCTGCAAGAGAAAAGAGAGAAATTTAATTTTTATTACATTGATTGCAATTAAAATCATGTTTTTGTTCATTGAAATTAAAAATCGAAATTTTTATGAATAATTTATTGAGTATCATAAATAATTAAAAATAAAAATAACTGTTATTTACGTAAATTAAAAGAGAAACAGTTCTGGACATAAGCCTGAATTGTACTTTGTGAATGATTGATTGATAATATAATAGATCTAGACTAGAGTCTTCTCAATATTAGCATGCATGTGAATGAAATACTTCTTCAAAATTCATTCCTACCAAAAAATTGGACCACTGCTCTAGGAAAATGAATCAGTTTGAATTAACTGTGCAATGAGAGCTTTCCCACTTGCAATTGAATGAGCTGGTCATGGAAGGGTAAGACCCGAAAAGCGCAGGTCTCGGGCTATTGATATGAACCCCCCTGAACAGCTTCCTGCCCCCAAAATAAACGGCATAAGCGTGTGCCCCATTTATCGAATTTCAAACAAGGACACTGACGTCATACAGCATTCGTGACGTCACTGTTGTGAACCCATTCAGAGCTGGATGAGATCGATACCTGTACGGTTCGCGTAAAACCACCGAGAGATTTTCCCACACATGGCTGGATCCCTCCTCCCAAATTCTGTTCAAAACAAACTATTGAAACCAGTTTGAATTCAGTCTATATTTACAAATATACAACCGTTCTCACAAGTTGAAGCTTCAATCACGGATTATCTATAGAAAGAGAAAAATACAAACAATAGTAGAGGTTATTTTTTTAATTTCTTTCAAAATCTTCATTTAGAAAAAATAGTTGAGAATCAACAATACTAGTCTTTGAGAAAGAATATTCCACGAAAGCAGTTTTCAATATTTTTATAAATAAAACTAGAAACTAGAAAACTAAATATAATTAGAAAACTGTTATCAAAAATTGCATATACAATATTGTGGACTCTCTACAGAAAGAGAAAATCACAATAATATAGGATATTTTCTCTCAATGTAGAACAAATAATCGAGAATGAAACCTGATTAAGTGTTGATGCATCCTATTAACCCAAAACAATTTGAATTACTATACTGCAAACCACAAAACGAATGAATTGAGTTTTCTCCTACGGATGGAATAGCCGTATTCAATTACTGTACCAACTAAATTATTGTAGTCGTTTAGAACATGGCCGCAGATTCACTTTTCTTTTTAAAATGCTGTAGATTCAACCGCAAAACAGCAGAGAAACCGGGAATAATTTTGAGTAAAGTAGCCTAAGAAGCAAAAAATATCAATAGTAATTCATTATCTTATGGAACTATTCCACAGAACAAATCAAAAAGGAATATCTCTGCTATCTCTTGTAAAATTAGGAGCTTTTCACAGAAGCTTTCCCATGTAAATTGAATTGCTTGTTGATGAAAATTTACTTAAATTTATAGTTTGAGTTGACAATTGAAGATTGAATTAAATATTGATCTCAATCAATTTTTAAAGAGATAGAACTATGAATGTATTCTGGTTAGAGAGATAAATCACTGTCAATTAACATTATTTTGAATAATTATTCCAATTGTACCAAATACTAACAACCCAGAGTTTATAATTATAAACGACTGGAATTTGTCACAATCATACTAACACAAAAATTGTTTTGATTTTCATTCAATTATTCCAAATCAATATTAAGATCTAATAAAAGAGAAATTTAATTTCAAGAGCTGGTAAAATTCGCTTTTACTCCTTGACTTATTATTGGTCGATAAGACTCCCAACAAAATCTATTGTTTGACTCTTTCCAGCGGCCATTTTGTTAGAACATCCCACCAGTGGGTGTGGCTTGGCTCGACCAATGACAAGCCTTCAACCGTGGCGATCGATGAGCTCCTCCCACCAACCAATAGCAAGTCTCGGTGTATCGTGAGTAAGTAGACTATGATCTCTTGCTTCATTTTAAGGACTTTTAGTAATAAATTATGATATAGCCTGAATTTATCAATGACTTCCTATCAAATCTGATTGCAGTTTAACTTTTATTGATAATGATATAGCAACCAACTGCTATGCCTTACTGTATATGATCAAAATTAGCAGTCCAATCCACAAGAGAGAAGAGAATATGCCAATATGGTAAGTAATTATAAGTAATATTCCAACATTTGGAAGTTGGAATGATATCTTGCATGTTTCACCGAGGAATTCTCCACAAATACTATCATGGGATCGAGTTGAGGCACGACATTAAATATTTGCTTCCGTTCGCCAGAGTTTTGCTACTTCTCTGTCAAATAATAGATTTCTCGGGGGAAATACGAAGTTTGTGTTGGCTCTAACTCAGTAACTTCTATGAAGTATTCAGTGCAATAGGAGCAACCACTCTTTATTAACACTACACGATTCATACACCAATTTTACACGGATATTGAATGGTTAAAGATTCATCAATAAAATGAACGGACGTGCCTGTAATAGCGCCATTGTAATCTGCCATTGTGAGTTATATCTTCACTTCGAAGTTGAAATTCGTTTCAGAATAATGCATTTTTCCGAAAATTAGCTACTGTACTCCAACTAAATACATTGAAGAAAAGCAGAAGGAATATGAGAATATTTGGTAATAATTCAAAGGGAGGTGATAAACAATTGAACGAAAATCCAGAATAGTGTTTATAGTGCTATCAAAACTGAATTATAATATTTTGTGGTATCAAGATTGTTGGAGTTAGAAGGATTATCGTTTAATTGTTATGAGGAAATTTAATACGGTAAGAGAAGGTAGTATAGTAGTATTAGATTGGAATAGATTTATTGTTTGGTATAGTATAATACAATATTAGTAAGCTGTAAAAACTCATTATAAGACTTTCAAAATTATTTGTGAGGGAAGGATGTTTCAGACTTCGTAGACAAGAAGAAAATAAAGATATCCTGATAATATAACCAAATCGATAATACGATAATTGATTACGAAGCAAACGATAAAAAGATACCAATTGATTAGTAACCAATAAGCAAATTGAGGATCATATTCTATCTGAATACCACGCTCGCATCAACTCCAAATCAAAATATTCCTCTATAGACTTCTTCTGAACGCAGTTCTTTGGTCAGTCATTGGAGTGTGACTTTGATGTAAGAATTAAATTGTTCTGCTAAGAGGGTGCTCGAATGTCTCCATTGTAACATCGGATCAAATCTGACGTGAACCAATTCTTTTCAGAAGGCACGAGCACACAATAACGGCAAATGAGATATCACGTGCCAAAGGCGTGATAAGTGATTATGTTGTCTCACGTCGAGAAGCAACAGATGTCACTGTCAGCATCAACTGCAGCTTCAGTTAGGAGAAAATGAGTATCACATAGAAGATACACTTTTCTATTTTTTCTATGATGTGATGTGCTGTTTATTTTGATGGAGTTCAAGTAATTGAAGCTTTTTAATAATTAATTAATAAGTAAGGTTAATTGATCAATCAAGTAAGTAAGCTTATTAAGACAAGTAAGCTTATTAAGATAAGTAATTTAAGCTTATGGAGACACTGAAAATAGGTGATGTGATTACAACGGTCTCTGATTTCATACTTTTGAGAAGTATGTTGGCATACAGTAAACCTAAAAATGAGAAATTGATCTTTCATCAAACCTTATTCATTTTCTTTTCCATTTATCGCATTTTGAAATTAGAAGCAATTATAACCTTGATCCTTTATCAGACTATAGGACTAGAAAATATTTACTATCTACTACCTACTACTGCACTGTACAACTATGAAAACATTGGAGACTGTAGACGCGTTTATAATGTGTAATTCTTATAGTTATCATTGTTATGGAGTATTTATGAAAAGTAGCATCGGAAAGTAGAATTTGTTATGATAGAAACATGTCCAACTTGGTTCAAAGCCCATCAAATTACTGCAAATCTTGTCCAAAAATTGACGAAAATTTCCAAAACTTGTAGGTTATTAAACAAAATTTGAAGCAATTTGACGAGCTTTGATGGGATATTACATATATGAAACAGTCTGAACATCTCTATGTTATGGAAGCCCTTATTTTATAAAATTGGATGGAGAATTGAAAAAATAATTCATCGTCTGAAACGTAGGCTACATAGTTTATTTTTGTTCATGGATAATTATTGTCACTTTTTCTATTAATTGCATTCAGAGTTTGTAATTTTCGTTTGAAAACTCACCTGTAGAGCCGAGAAGTCGACTTTGATGAGACGTCGTGTATTTTTCACGGGAGGGGAGAGGGGGTGAGGTGATTCGTCCGGATCCCCTACAGGCACCACTGTTGATAGAAACAAAACAAAAAATTAGTTTAAATGACAAATTTATAATCATTGATGAAATAAGAATCATTGGAAATAACAATCACATAAATGATACACCAACTCCATAGTATTTTTTTTAGAAAAGCTTGAGAATAAAACAAAAATCAAAAGAATAGAATCATCGTACTATACATCAATGAAAATAATTGAAATGATGGATGATGATAAATCAAAAAATCTGAAATCAGAAATGATTCGTAATTATCATACAAATATAGTACATTTAGATCCGAAATAAATAAACCAATCACGATGAATATATTCGCTGTGTGCATCTACCGTGTTGCGCTCTGGCGGATAATCGTATGAATCTACGAGGGAAGATTAACATGGGGAAGGATAGGCTTATGTACGTAAAAGTTAGTTTATAATTGAAATAGAATTCTCTGTCGCTATTTTTCCTACTTATCGATTGTGGAATTATATTTAGAATTATAAAATTAACATATCGCATGTTCTTAAACATTATTATAATGTTTAATTCAAGATTTAAAACGAACTTTAAAGGTTATGTTTCACGCGTTCGCGTTATGATTGTGCAGACGAAAACTTCCGTGGATAACAGCTGTACTCCAGTAAGCGAAAGCGAGTACGAAAATAAATGTGATGACACTATCAATAGGTTACCGGTATGCTCTTTTCTGGTGTTTGATATTAATATAATTATATATGGACTAGTAATTACTGCAATATAAGTTCCAATAAATACAAATCTTACTTCGGCTATTCATTTCTGAAATAAATAGTTTGGCATGAAATAAGCCCGTACCGGTAACTTCTAATTCACATACGGTACCGTGTTCAACAACTCAAGTTATCAAATCAAGTTCAAGAATCGAGTCTAATATTCCTGTATAAAATAAATATGCATAGGCCTACATAATCATAATATTTATTGAAATTGGATGATTATCAAACATAAAATCTTATTCACAAAATCACATTCATAACAGACTGGAATAGGTGTCGTCTGCCATGTAAATAAATGCAAGGTTATGTTTACTTACCAATATTTATTCAAAGCTGTAATCCATCTTCTTCGTTGAATCATTTTATGTTTCAAAATAGGGAAAGTGTAGAATTTAACATTAATATTGTAGCCATTATTTTTACAATTTTGTACACAACACTTTGTTACTCACTTTTTCGCTTATTCCTATCCTTTCCCATGTTAATCTCAACTTTTCGTTTACTAAAATTAGGTGTCGATTTTATTATCCCCACCACCTACGTGCACACAGCGAATAAATGTGTGAGAACTTCTATACAGTATTCGATTCGAATATAATTTGTTCTGATTAACTTATTCTCAAACTTCAAGCTCTCAAACATTATGATTGATATTCATAATGATGGTCTTAAAAATTACAACTTTTGAGATTACAACTGACTTTTTAATGACGACAGGGTTGTTTTATTACGACGTATTTCAATCCTTTCACTTTGCAGAGAACTAGAACTAGGCCTATTTGGAGGCATGGAGGCAGAGACATTATGAGAATGTTCACTTATTGCAGTTTCTATGTACATTTTCTCAACATATTCTCTACTAGTCATCACATGAGACAACAACTTTTCCTACAATAAGGAATTGAGTACAACACAAACTTTAATAGCATTATTGTACAATACTGAAGTGGTCATTACATAATGTTGAACTTGTTAAGGGGACAACTAGGACACGGTTTGTTGACTTGTTAATGCTCAAGACTTGAGCTCAAGTACTTCCAACGTTCATAATCAGAGAATATAAAAAAGTTAAGAAGTCTTCCACCTGCTTGATATCACAGACAATTCATTCATAATTGGAGAATATTAAGTAGAAAAAAGAATAGAAGTAGAAAGAAAGAAAAGAAAGATTAGAAATAATAGAAGTAGAATTGTTTCTGATTATAGTATTTCGCACTCATGTCAGGACAATAATTCAAGGGACATAGCAATGTTTAGAATAAATTGTCAATTTATGTAAATATAATGAAGGAGGCTATAAGAAATGCAATGAACCGGATTCTATTACATTGACGATTAATAGAATTATTCAGTATGTAATAAGAATCCAACATCAATAAATTAATTATACATCATGGAAGTACAACCCGTCTTCAAAGAAGATGATTTTTAAGCGATCCTAATTTATTATTGCAAATGGTTTCGTATTTTGTTTTGAGGTTGCATAAACGATGAAACATTATTTAATCGGCCGAGCTTATTGTATGTTTTACAACGTTGTGATTCATGTTAAGCTAACTTTAAACTGAAATTGTTGAATGGTGATGTGTTACGAATGATACTACAGTAGTTGGTGATAAAAAATCGACCATGAATTACAAAAGGCCTTTATTAAGGCTAATAATAAAATGTAATTTCAAAACTATTTGAAAAACAATCAACTACTACTTTATTAGATCATTCCTATCAAATCCATTGCGAACTATCAAGAATGGATACGTATAAACAATATGCAATGATAGCTGAATTTCAAGTGTTTTATTTTATCTTGGGAAAATACAGGTGAAACTTGGAATAATAATGAAATCAACAATTCTGCACAAATCATACGTAGATGACCGTTTATCTTTCATCAGTGATACAAGTTTACAATTCTACAATAGTGAATCAACGGGACTTTCTACTTTCTCAATGAGTACTTGATCTTAGTGAAACCAAAGACAATTCTACCTTGATAAGAAATAGTATTAAAACAATAGAATTGAAAACTATTCTATCTTGAATAAGAAATAGTATTGAAATAATAGGATAGAAATAGAACTTGGGATAGTAATAAATGGAATTTTATAGTATTTCGCACTCATGTCAGGAGAATTCAAAGGACATAGCAATGTTTAGAATAAATTGTCAATTTCTGTAAATATAATGAAGGAGGCTATAACAAATGCAATGAACTGCTGTCTTTGGTGAAACCGCCATGGATGACAGAAGATCTCATTCTTTTTGAAAACAGATCAAAGTTCGCGTATATGTGTAGTGATTGAGAAAAGATTTTTGAATGTTGATGATGAGTGGTAAGTAAGTCAGTGGTCAAATGACAGGTCACCACACTCTGCAGACCATGACTGCCATTTTAATACAGTCACGTCTTGAGATACGAGAAAAAAGAAACGTGATATTCCCTTTGTGCTGTCTGTCATTTCGGACAAAGTTGACCTATTTAGGTCGCGTCCCGTCAAGGGTTCTACTTTGCTGAAAAATACCATATTTTCTCCACTCCAGTCGTGCTCCGCTTAACTTAACTGTACACCAAACGACGCGACAATTTTCCAACAGAGATGAAATTTTGTCAATCGGAATGAAGAAGTGTTTTTTACTGTGAAAAATAACGGAGTTGTACATCAATGTTTCCCACAGTTTGGGAATGGTTCCTCTGCAAAATGTAACTCGGGCATACGCAATTGTACGGTATGACCGTTTTATCTAACAGTGAATCAAGCATCAAGCCTTGCATATGGATAGCATGATTGTGACAGATGGGAGTAAATGTAATATAGCAGAGCAGTACATATGAACGCTTCTTAAAAGGGTAATTTTCCGAAAAAAAACTCTCGTATTTTCTACAAATGGGATTGCAAGAATCAAATCAGTCCCGTGGCGAAGCGTGGTATACTTAACCGGTCATCGCCGGGTATATTTCCTATAGGACATATGCCCGGCGATGACCGGTTAAGTATACCACGCTTCGCCACGAAATCAGTCTCAACTAGGTGAAATAAGGAAGTATAGCTACTATTATATTGCTATTATATAGCTACTATTATATTCTACTATTATATTGGAATTGAAACAAACAACCATTCATTACGTACAATCAGCTGATTGTACATCCGGAAGGGATTCACATTTTAAAATAGTTATTACTCCTTAGAATATATTCCCAAGTTTCAAGTTTTTAGTTATCATTATTGCCTAGTGTTGATGAAAATCCTCCTTTCCACTTATGTAAAACCAACACTTATGTAAATTCAAGCACAGGTATATTCTATTCTGTATAAGGTAGTCCAACTGGTTTCATAGTACCTACTGTACTATGGATGAGGATACGGAGAAGTGAGACTGAGGAGAAGTGAGGATTCGACTCTTGGTTCAAAAATTTTGAAGAATATATTACTAAAATTCATAGAACGGAAATATCGTTTGAGATTAAATGATGAGACTACTAATGACCTTTCGAAGACTGATGATATATTAAGGCTCACCACTGATATAGGAAGCATTGTAGATGAATCGATATTTCCGGATATTATTTGTACACTTTTCTTTCATTAATGATGATTTCTCAATCTTCTCAAATTACTTATTTTATAACACGCTCACGATGATCAAAATAGCAATTACAAGAATAGCTATTTTAATTCATTGAACTCAACATTCCACATGATGCAGTTTTCATGATGCTTTTTGTACTCAAAAATTATAATTTGGAACGTTACTGAATTCATCAATCCCCAAAGACCAGGGGCGAAACTCCAGTTGATTGATCACTTGCATGTTTAAAAGGGTCGCGTTTGATGGATCATCCATCAAAATATCAAAACACAAAGAAAAACTGATCTATTGGTACCAAGCCAAATATCTTTGCCCTTATCCCCTCCTCTTCATGCTTCTTTCTTCGTTGCATAATGTAGCAGCTCTTAGGCCATCGAGCATGAATTACACCTTTCAGAATACATAAATATCGATTTTCTTACTCATCGATACTACCGTACTCAGTTTTACACTCTCTATTACACTCTCTATTTCACTTTCGCCTTTATGAAATAGGCTAACTCATTCATCATCTAATTTCGTTCAACAACATAAATTTGAATTGAACAGCTGACTATTTCACATTAAATCAATTTCACAGCTGACTAAAATCACTATTATAACTTAGCAAACCATGACCTGTATGCAAAGGGGCTCCAAATTTCCAAGCTCCAAAGTTCAACAACTACAACATTTTGGAAAGATATCGGTCAATCGCCAAACATTTCTTCAATAAATTTCTGTATTCATTCATAAGACAGCTGCTCAATCTAAGATTAGGCTAGGCGTACACCGTTTAGTCAAGACAAGACAAGACAAGACGAGATTAGTCACGTTTAGTCACAGTAATTCACATAGTTGCTTATGAAGCAGCACACACAGGTGCACACAACTAATCGGTGTGTGTTGCTTCATAAGCATTTAAGCAACTATGTGAAGAACTGTGCCTAAACGTGACTAATCTCGTCTTGTCTTGTCTTGACTAACCGGAGTACGCCTAGCCTTATTTTTCAAATGTAATTTCATGAAAAATTTATCGTGTGCAAATGCCTCTAGAATTGAAAGAAAACACTCAAAACAATGTGCTGTTATCAGTCACTTCGTAAGTAGTAATGAGTTTAAATTGTCAAGCACCAACAATTCAACGTAATGATGTCATATTAATAATATTAATGATTAATAATATTAATATAATGTACATAATATTATTACAGCAGTTGAACCAATACAATATTTTTGGAAGATAATTTGTTTACAGCAGTTGAACAAATTAATATAATATTTTGCAAAGAGAATCAATTTACAACAGTTAACCAAGAACAATATTTAGGAAATAGAACAGGCAAGCGCCAAAAATTTCGCCAATAAATTCATGGATTCAGTCAATTAAATAGATTACAAAATTGAAGTTATGTATTATGATCGCCATCATACAGGTAGAAATGTACTAAGAAAAGCACTGTGCCCAACCAAACTTTCAAAGTTTGGAATGGAAAACGGAAAAAGAAAATTAGAAAAATGACCTTGTCAGACTGCGGCAGGAATAAAAAGTTGGTTTCCTTCCCTTCGGTCCGGAAAATGCCAATATGTCCGTCCAGACATATACCACTCTTGTGGAAACGATTTCCCGACACTAAACTTCACAGTCGCTTGCTGTTTTTCACTGACAATTCGCAATGCAGTATTCTTATTTTCTTCGTTCTCTCACTGATCTCACTCTACTTCTTTAAGAATTTATTTCCTCTGGAATTAACATCAAGTTGTTGGTTCGACATAAAATTTTCACGTTTGTAGGTTTACAAACTGAATGGAAATGGAAGTTCCAAAGTTATTTTTCTGATTAAATAGGGATGAGTGGACTTTATAGAATCTTTATAAAAACTCAATACTTGTATTACAATTATGTCTTCTTTTGTACTTTTGTGTTTTTTGTGTAAGATATATTTTTCTCAATTTGATTACAGACTTCTTGAGAAGAAAATCATAAGATTTGAATATTTTAGGTTAACATTCTCCAACATTCACTGAGCACTGTAATTATCAGACCAAGGTTTCAAATTTCATTTTTTGAGAGGAAAATTGGGTGGATTTCATAAAAAACCATCTCATTTTTGTTCATTACAGAACATGTTACAGGAAACTTCCTTTTATAGCCTAACTTCATCTACACTCCTATATCCATGTTTAAGATGGAAATAGGCGGCTCATCCTTTTTTCGATGAAAATAGGGATTAAGGGAAGTCTTTATTAAAAAAATAATTCACATTGTAGTGACATTATTGAAACCTATAGTTTTATAATAAATTCATAAAAACATACATTCAAACATACCTGAGAAAGAATTGAGTACTCGAACAATTAAGAATTAAACGTCATCCATGATTGAACAAAACTTCTACCAATCTACAACGTTGATTATGACATTATGACAGTTGGGTGTTTCTTCTACGATCAAGTCATGCAAGACTAGACAAATTTTACATGATATCCCATTATTTTTGTTCAAAGTGACATTCACATTCAAATTTGTATTCATCTTATTTATCACAATAAACTTCAAATTCAATTGAAAATCGATGACTTCCATTGGAAATTACCAAGGAATGGTTGATTCTTGCAATAATAATGTTGTCTAGCAACTATCAAGGTTCAAAATAAAATTATTGCAGACAGAAAATACAGTATTATATTCCATTGAAACACTATCACAGACAAAGCTTCAAAATTAAAATTGCAAATAGAGAATACTACTGTATTCTTTTCAAACATTCTACCACAGTACAGTCTCTGACTACAAAGATAGTTCAACATAACATTCTTATATTATATGAATGTATGAATTTTAATCTACGACTCTACAAAGATAGATCAACATAAATGAAGCTATCTTCTGGATGATAAAAAAATGACATACGTTTCAACTTATTGGAATGCCAGAACGTCTCGGCGTCTTCGGCTTCCTGAGGCGGTGTCTCTGGTGGCAATGCTACACCCCCCACCACACCCCCTCCACTGGCTGTCACCAGCATGTCACCACTTGTCAACGCATGCTACGTCACACACTCCAAACACCATTTTCACATAACATAACTAAGAACACTTCACTCTTGAAAAGAAACAACACAAAAGATGCAAAAACTATTTTCTGAACCACTGTGCATAGGACCACAGACAATTCTAGAAGTTGAATTCAGAATTTAGAATTCTAGAAGTAGAATTTAGAATTTAGAATTCTAGAAGTAGAATTGTCTCTGGTAGGACGTGGAAACGATTGCTCCAACCTGATTGCATAAAACGGGATTGATTGCAACGGGATTATAAGGGATTGCGAAAAAAATCGATCAGTCGTTCTTTTGTCATCAACTCATCATCGACATTACATTGGGAGGAGGCATTACTAATCGACTCAAATCACGACCGCAAATTAGATTCTACTTGAACTAACAATGTTGGGAACGGAGATGTAGTGACGTTTCCAAGATTTTTTGCAGAAAACAGTTCATTGGTGGATTTGATGGAAGAGTTGTCAAGATTTTTTTCCCTTATTAGTGAATGACTCAAGTGAGACTGTAAGAAACTCTCTAGGACTTAAAAGGACTAGTAAGAAAGTAATCTGATCGTTAATTAGCTATTACATGACAATGCCCGACTCAGAACATACAAAGAGTATAGAGGGAGAATTCTCATTTATTTCTATTATCTATGGGAACATGTTGCTTGAATGCATCCAATCATAGATGGAATTAATGGTTTATCAAATTAGATCATTAGAGGTAGACAGTAGACACAAGGAGTCACCTGAATTCGATCACGTACTATCCATGATTTCAAGAGTATATTGATGATTTATATTAATCATTCTTGGATAATTTTTAAACTTTTGAGATATTGAATTGTTGAATACAGTATATAAGCCAAGTGTGAGTTTTAGTATCAGCCAAATATAAGTTTCAAAAAGCATTTCATACACAATGTATCATTCATTCATTATGTTATTTTGGCATTGGTGTGGAAAATGTTCAATACAGTCAATTTACCGAAACATTGAAATAAAAATAGTACCACCAGAGAAAACCTATTATAACCTATTATAGGTAGCAGTTTAATTAACCGAATATTGGTTTTGTAGCGGGTCATCAGTTTTCATCACAATGTAGCCTATCAAGTATTTTATTATTCCTATTGTTTTTTTACAAAAGGAGGAATTCGTATATTCTAGCAGCTTGAAGCAAGAAAAATATAAATTTTTTCAAACAATTGAATCTAGAAAATGTACTGGAGATGTTCATACCTTTTAAAATGATTTCAATGTCTCACTTTTAATAAAAAAATGCCGGCTTTTTTTCAACAGACGAGAATTCCTTTAAATTTGTTCGATTTAGTGTATTATTATTTATTACTGTATTGTATTTTGATTTTATATTTTTATTATTCAAGAATTATTATTTAAAGCATAGATGCAAATTTCACATGAGTTTCTGGATTGTACGTATATTGATTATAGCACGTATTTGATGATACGAAAGTAATGTTATCTCAGGTAATAAAATCACTTTTTTAGGGTCAGATTAGTTGATGACTCACGGCTTAACAATGGACCTGTTGTGGTAGAATCAATAACGAAAGCTGGAAGCCCTACAAGCTCTTTCCAACGCCAGTGAAGCCTGCCTGTGTTCAGACTTCTCAGGTTTAATAAAAATCATACTTATTCCTTCACTCTCCGAACAAGATATGAGAGGAATTTCAAACAGAACTAAATTTTCAAGAGATTTAAAATGGTATAATTACCGAAACTAGGATTTAATAGCTCACGATAGATCAGTGATAGGAACGAAATTATTTTATTATTGTTCAAAAGAAAAATCAATTAGATGATCTATGGTGAACAGAGTACTTGGGTAATTGGAGCCCATTGTTTTCCAGTGATAGTTAAAATGTAGGAAATTTTTTTAAAATTTTAAAGAATGAGAGAAAAATTGAATGTTTCTAACTCATGATAACAGGAAGTTATTAAGAGAATCATGGTTTTACTCAAGAAAATATTTATGAACATTTTCATGTACTGTAAATTTTTCATACAACTTGTCAAGTTCCAGTATAAATGGTAGCATGAATTATAAACGCATTATATATATAAAGCATGGTAGCTTTTACTACCTTGTTGCAGTATAATTTATTTATAAAGTAGTTCAATTTATTCAGCTTCAGCGTCAATGAAGAAGGCCAATATTTTAACAATCAATTTCATCATCAAGAAGTTTTCGAATAGTTGTTTACCAAGTCTTTTCCAATAATAAAGAAGGCTCCTGATAATGAAAATGAATATTGACAAAACAGCAAAGGGGTTGTAAATGAAGACTGATCACTGTGACTGAATTAACCTCCTCATCACTCTTGAACAAGAAAAATCAGCAGGACCCCACTGGTCGTCATGCAAACGCTCAATCAATGCTTTTAATTTCAGATAAGTAACACAACATTGCTGAAGGTTATCGACCTCAAGTCGAAAACAAAGGTTGAAGTTCTGCTTCAGATTCACGATAATTTGTACTTTAAAAGTTTACTCCTATAAAACACCAAAGGATAAAATTGCTGAATTTAATTCAATTGTTGAATAGGAAGTCTTATCTCTATTTGATTCCTAATTATTTGTTGAGTTCAAGGTAGTAGCTTAGTGATGAGTTAATTAAGCTGGTGGTAGGTTTCGGAGTGATGAGGGTAGTTACCATATTATCACATAATTTTTTCTATGATGAAGTAATGATAAATTCTTGTGATTTTGTTGTATTATCACATTCTCATAATCATAACCCTACTCGGGTCTCCCCACTATAAAAAGCCATACGCTAAATAAATGAATAATCATAATACAATATTATAATCAATTTATGAATCATAATAATTAATTGAACGAAATTCCTAATTAATAATGTTATAAACTACTCTGGAGACTTCCGCTACTGCGATTGACAACAGAATAATAGCAAGGAAATTCTATGAACGTTGCTATAGCATTATTAATTAGAAATTTCGTTCAATTAATTATTATGATTTGAAAGCAATTGAATAGTTACAATATCTCATTTCCTTCCATCATCAATTTATGAATTACTTTGTACTACTGTAGATTATAGAGTTACTCATTTTGTAATGTTGTTTTTTGGCTAAATAAATTGAATTGAATTTACATAATATCCAATGCTCTGACATTGAAATCAAACCTAGGGCTATAAACTTATTGCGATAGACTGGATCGAATGTCGAAAAGTAGTCGTTAAATTCATCTCTCATCACACCTCCCATTACCCACGCACACGACTAGGACTCATGTGGGATCACCCTCAGAAAAAATATGGAAAATCAACTTATTTCTTCAAGGAATTAACAGGAACAAAAAAGGGCTCATGTCATGTGGTCATCACCTTTACGAAAAAATATATTTAAATGTCGACGTATTTATTCAGAAAATGAACATAATTGAAAGCACTATGGAAGAAACACTTGACGAGTGAAGCAATCAGGTTCGAGCAAAGCGATTTCCGTGCACTATTGTTCGCGAACGTTCGTGGTAGCTCTCTACTTACAGGCCAAAGTCAAAGAGTGTACAGAAACTCGCGGGCTGAAGCGTATGAAACGAGACCACACCGAAGACTGAACGTCTCGTAGTGTTCGGCGCTTATTCGGTGAGTCATAGGCGCAGGGCGCATGCTTGCTTCAACCGCCCTCGCACCAGTCGATAACGCTTTGGGGCCCCGCCACTGGGGGCGGCGATTGGGGGCGGCAGTCGGGGAAACTGCCCTAAGACGGTGAAAAATTAGTGGCGCTATAACGCGCTTTAAAAAGACACCCTTAGCAGGAGAATATCCATTTTGTACCTAAAAGCCAAAGCTTATAGCCAGAGCCGTAGGATGGGGAAAAACAGTAGTTAGTCCACCTGAGCCCTGAATATTTATGGAAGGGGTGACGTTTTTCCTGAAGCTTGTCTAGCATACAAAAGAGTGCTACTCTATTGAAAAGAGACTTATCAATTGGATCATTTTTCAAAGCTTTCATTAATCATACATAAGAACTATTCATTTATAAGCATTATTAGCATTCATTTCTTAATAACTACCGTATTAATCAAAAAATATATATTCCTTCCCAGACTCTTGAAGAGTGTACGATACTATCAGGTAATCCTGAGATAGGAGATAGATATCAGGTGATAGGATCTATTTTCATAGAAAAGAAAATCCAATTCCAATAATCAATAATAAATTTTTATTACCTTGTTACTATCAATAATAAATTTATAAATAATTTATCAATAATAAATTTTTATTTCCTTGTTACTATTTCCTTGTTACACATCGTATTAAATTCTATTATCTCAGTGAATTAATGATAAAGATTTTTAAAATTCATTATCGATTGATTTAACTCTATAATGGGAATTCTCAATGAGTAGTAGAGCTATTATAATAATACAATTTTTATTGAATTGAATGCATTGAATAGCCGTTGACAGGACACTTCTTACAATCTATTAATTTGGAAGAACATACATTTTTCTTTCAAATGAATAATCTATACTGTATCTAGATTGAATACACAATACAATAATATCAACTTCACTGTGAATCAATAACGATAATACTGATAAAAAATCTAATGTATGTGACAAATATGAATGTAGCCTCCAATACTTTATTCAAAAGCCTTCAAGTTCATCAAATCCCACTTCAATCCCTCAATAACCTCAATAGTCACAGTAAAATCTCGGTCTAATTCATAATTATTCTCTATATTTCAATTCCAGAGCTTAATTATCTTAAGGTTAGTTTTAAATGAGAAAGCAATCACCCACTTCAAACACGCTTGCAGCCCAGTTTCAATTTGAACCAACTTCGTTTCTAGATAACAAATTGGGACAAGCTTTTATCGGTTGTAATGGAGTTTCAGTTCGAGTTGATAGCTCAATTTACTGGAGCGTAACTTTGGAAGTGCTTGCATGTTGTATATACGATATCAAACGGATGCAATTTTGTACAACTTGATCGTAACATCATCGATTATTATGTTACGAAGACTATACTGACCAACCGCAACTATACCATATTCCAATATAGGCCTACTGACGTATAACCAACGTCAACGTGGTGTGTAGTATAGACTACTATATACACCAATAGAAGTCTATTTTACTTGATGGCAAGTGACGTGACTGTACCTTGTGGTTTGAAGTTGAGCGGTTACTCAACGGAGCTGAGTGTGAGAACGCAAAATGTGTAGAAAGTAATTGCTGGTCAGAACAAACTGGGCCAACTTCAGCGAACTGAATGAGTGTATTTACCTGAGTGATGCAATGATTTAAGTATAACTACAGTATGCCATTCAACTGACAACGATTTCCTACTCTAATGACAAACAGTGCTCAACGAGCTGAGCCTTCCATTATTGACAAGGCCATGTTTGATAAGACCTCAAAGAAGTAGGTACCTACGTAATGTGAAGTGTATGCGGGTAATTCACAATGGTTGTTATGCTAGCCTCAATGAGTAAGGTTAGGGCACCTTTGGACGTAACAGATTCGTTGTTACAATAGAAATATTGTAGAATGATAAATGCCAGCTGAATCATTAAAAGGTAGACTCCGTATTTGGGGGACAAGCATTTTCAATCTCTTTAACAAAGGACTACCGATTGAAAGCTTATTCGATCCTCAAGATTATACATTTAGATTGAAAGACTTTTAGGTTGGAAGCCCAAATATTAATAATATATAATATTATAATATTACTCACCAATATTAAAAATCTGTCATTTATTCAAAGAAGAGTACAACAGGCTAATGCCCTAAACCATAGCCCCCTTTAAACTACTTGTAGTTTAAAGGGGGCTATGCCATACCTGTTCCTCTTCCAACTACCCATTTTCATTTGTATGGGTAAATTGTCCCGGAAAGGAAAAACTTCTCAACGCTATGGGTGGTCCAAATGAGAATTACTAATTCTAGTTTTGAAACATTCTAGTGTGCTCGATGAACTGAAAATTATTTATCTCTTCCCAAACCATCACTCAGACAATAAAATTCACTCAAATACTCGTCTTTGTAACAGGATTTTATTTTTCAAACAAGCCGTCACGCCCTGGTTGATCTGCATTTAAATGGTTCACCACACACCACAAAAGCACTGGCAAATCGCCAGAATCTGTGACCACTTTGATTACTTAAATTCCGATGGAATTTGTACAATGTTTCAAAAAATAGCTAAGAATTCTCTCAACTCAATAAACGGTACTCAATTTCTTCAGTCACTTCAACTTCAAAACATTTATCAATTTTTAGCAATTTATGCACAATGTACTAATTCCATTGTGATAGATATATTATTGATATTAGGAACTGAAACGATTCAATTTTTAAATTGCTTCTATCATCATCCAGAGATTATAAATATACTACTTTTATTCCTGTACCATTATATTTGTATTTCTTAAACCTCTTGGACTATTTCGCAAACTTAAATCCAATTAAAAGTAAGATGACGCCTCAATAAGGATTCGTTGCTTGGTTTCCGTTAAAAGACGTCATTTTACGGCGCTTAAATTCAATTTGATTTTTGAGTAACTGGCTGATAAACTGCTATATTATTACTATATAGGCCTAGTAGAACTTCTACTTCTACACTCACTTCTAATATTAATTGATTTCAGAAATGCATGATTTATTTAGAGCTGTAATACTTTGAGCAAAGAGATAAACACTTTGAAGATTATTAACTCATTTATCAAATGGAAAACTTATCAAAATAAGAACAAGAATTTCAAAATGAAACAGTTTTCATAAAAACAGTATTCAATATTCATGAGGTTTAGAATGCTTTTTAACGAAGCGCCAGTCACAGGCTAGTTCGAGTTAAGACTCACGTCCAGTGACACCTCCTGACTCCGCCTACTCTCTCCCGATTGGTCAAGCAAACAAAAACAAGCAAAAAAAAGGCCAAGCAAACTCAGAATTCTACCACTAGATGGCACCAGCTGTTGAATGATGTGTTCATTCTCTCACAAATAAAATGGCTGTCCCTACCTATCCTCAAAGCATAGAATATCCCGTGGCGAAGCGTGGTATGCTTATTTGGTCATCGGTGGGTATATTTCCTATAGGAAATATATTATATATTTGATTTTTGAGTTACTAGCCGTTACTGTAATACCCGGCGATGACCAAATAAGCATACCACGCTTTTCCACTGAGAATACCGGACAGGGAGATTCTGCAAGATAGCTCGTAATCATATTATCATTACACATTATATGTGATATATTTAACGATAATGAATTGAAACAGTTAATTTGAATCTTCTTTTAGTGAGTTTTATTGTGTCCCGGGAACCTGAATTCGTTGCAGCAAAGAGAAACAAATAGCTTTCACACTGCGAGTACGAATTTCTATTCATCTGAGATTTCAGATTAGGCTAGGTACTGTATACAAACGTGAACGATTTATTAGCATGGGAACCTTGACAATTACAGAGTGTTCTATTTCTTATAGAGTAGTGAAAGGAGTTGGCGGGACTACTGTGACCATACAAGAACAACAAATCTGAATGAACCGGATTCTGTTACAAAGGTTTTAGGAGGCCCGAGATCGAAAATGCTCTCTTTACATACAGAAATTGGAGTACGAATTCATATCACAGAATATCTGTGACAACAATATATTGAAATCTTGAGATGAAACGATGATACACGATCAACATTTTCATCAAACTCTATCCTAATAAAACAGCATTGAATTTGAATTGAACAGCTGACTTGGTAAAGTACCGTAACCACACACGAGAGACATTCATATTTCGATGATTTATACTGCGTTATAGCATTCTATGTATTAATAATAAAAATATTATAATATTAATAATAAAAATATAATTGCCATTGGAGAGAAAAAAAAAGCTACGTTATGATATTGCACTATTTTTCTATTGAATTAAATGAAAGAAACATGATATTTTCACATGTTTTAAATATAAATAAAATGTACTTATGTACAAGTTTAGAAATAAAAATCATTGTTTTTTTAACATCTCCGTCAATGTAATGTTCTGAAAGTGATTCGGATAATCGGCGATTCGGATAGTCGGAGTTCGGATAATTGGAGTTCTACTGTATCATTAATAATAGAAATAGTATTGACAAACTACTCTATTCGACAAAGCTAGCTAAAAAAAATATTAAAAACCTGAAATATCACAAAAGAACGTTGTGAAAAAATGAAAATCAGATTACTGAGTTTCTTGAGTATGATCAATGCAAGCGTTTCTGTAATCAAGAAGTAAACTGACACTTCCTACGTTTCTATGTATCGAATTTTACCAGAAGTCATGGAATTAAATTTCTCTTTCCAATGCTGCCGCAACGAAATTCAGATGAAAATTTTATTCAAAACTGACAAATGCTCAACGACACCTTAATTATTATTGTTCCACAGACGGTTGTGATTGTTGTGGCTAAGATTTTCTCTGGGTTTTTTTGCCCAAGGTTACTCACAGCCTTTATCTACGCTGCCATCACGATTCCAGCCATCAGTTCTACTTTCCCTTGTAATCTGTGTGCAACACAAAGCGTTTGGCAAGATTCCAAGGGACTTTATCCATGGAAAGTAATATTATAATCTGAACAATTAAACCTCAAATATCGCTACAAAAATCATGTTCAAAGATACACAAACAATTTTCGATAAACTGAAACAAATTCGAGAGCGGATTACTAAAAAAGCAAAATAAAATAAAAATATTAATCTCCATCCTTCTTTGCAGTCAGTCGGAATAGTATAGGGGATAGAATCTGACCTGCTCAGAAATGAACGAGCGTCGTCACTGCATTTGTCATGCATCATTTCGAATAATGAAACGAACTGGTGTGATGAAGTCCAAAAATCTTAAAAGGACCCTGATAGGTTGTGAGTGTATAAAGTTCACGACATACATGTTTTATTATTTATTGGCGATCGATTTAGTTGAAGTTCTCTCATTGGCTCAGACATGCCAAACCCACTGATGAGACGTACAGTACGTATTTGAATAGACTAACTATACAACTATTAACTATTGTTGTCTATGGTATTTGACTCAGTCAAAATCAACTAAATTCATTTTTTACCAAAATAAAATTTTAAATATGGGAGATGAAGAACATATAAAAAATAGAAATTAACAGCAATGCTAACAATGTTTCATGATTCCTATTGATTCAATAGTTTTGCATTATTTCACAGCACTATTGAATTTTGTTAGGAAGTCCAAACAGTGAGTGGAGCATGTCTTAACCAATGACATGTCTTCAGCAGAATCATTCGATAGGCTATTTCTACTAGCCAATAACAACAATATGAGATGCTTCATGCTTTAGTTTGAATCATCTAATAATGCAATAGCAAACAGAACAGTATTATTTTAATAAATAAGGATGTGAAAATATATTATAATCAAAAATGAGCTCATAACTTTAATATTTCATGATCTTATTCTTAATATCCATCCCCAAAAATAATTCCAAATCATCACAAAACAGTTCCTTCATGACAAATAAATGAGTGGGCTGTATACCATACGTGTTGACTGTAACCAATTAATATTAGGATCTATTGTTATTTTTAGGTTCATAGTAAGATTGTTGCTCAACTCCAACATAGGGCGTGGAATTAACATGCGTGGAATTAAGTTACTCTGTTTCACTAACACTAGATAATAATGGGTTGTAATGTTGTAATGCTGAGATGTTAAACTAACTGTGTTCAACATTCGGCACTTGGCCGAAAAAGGTGATCTCTATCCTACTATGCTTACATCTGTGGCCATTATGCAACAAACAGAACAACCCACTCCATATGCCACGAATTACGATTGTCAGCAAGGATTTAAAAATCTAAATTCGTCACGATAAACTCACAGCTACGATTTAAGACAAAACCTTTTCTCAAGCTTCTACTATATAAAAATGGTACCAAATTGTTCAGGAACATCTTTGGAATTTTTTTATAACCTTAGAAAAAAAATTATAGTAAAGCAAAAATTCTAGCAATGTTTATCTTTAATTTAAAACTATCCACACATTTTTAGCTATAATCGCGAAGGCAGGAGTACCTGTTTTCATGTTTTTTCCCATGTTCAAGTGCCCATAATCTTAAATTAATTTTCCAAAATCTATATAATTTTTAATAATAATCATCATGTTATTGATTAAACATGTTATTGACGGGCGCATGTTCAATGTGTTATTGATTAATTTTTTAAAGTAATTCAAAATCCCTCTCAACGCTAATTATAATTTGTCTGACAACGTGCCAAATACTCTACATTCAACATTCACATGCCTGCTTAGTACGTGACACAATAGGAGTTTGGCACTTGTAGCGTTATCTACTTTCCCCGAAAAACAAGGTCGCGCTTATTATTCACTCTATTGATAATGAAAAATAAAACTGAATATGATACGGATGTCCTATAGAGAAAGTTATAGAATTAACATTTCTGGAAGTATTAATAAATTTGTTGAGAAATTTTAACTTGGTAGGCAAGTTTGCCGAAGATGGGACCACATTTAATATTATTATTCGAAATCCAGTAACACATATTGTGTCAGACAACTTACTATGGATTTTTTAAATTTCTAAAACAAAATTCTGAATGATGAAACTATTTGCAGAACATAGTATTCAAATTTGTATAATTACAAAGTGGCAGTAAAGGTAGTTAAAGTCGTATTTAAGTTTCAATGATGGTGAAGTTAGTATAGGAGTCAGTATAGTATATAAATCAGTATAGGAGTCTAGAAGGAAATCTAACAAATTACTCCATTTTGAATAATCAGATTCCAGATATATAATACATGTTTGACTGAATTTGTCATTCTGGTACATTATAATATTGTCTTTTAATCATCTTCATACGAGTATATACGTCACTACAGTAACTGTACGTAATTATCGATTATCAGTACTAATACTTATTAGAGTATTGGAAAAAATATTATTTGTACCAGTGATAATGAGTTTTCCGTTTCGATGAACTGGAAACAATAACTGATAATATAGCAGTTATAATTAAAAATTACTAAAAGCAAGTATTCCTTTGATAATCAGTGAATCGAACAAAGCACTATTGTTTCCAATCAATGATATAGGTTTAATATGGTTCCAAATTCTAAATCGATAATAAACAAAGAAGCCGGTCATTAAGTTATTCCAACTAACAAACTGTCAATTAGTGTGGTTTAGATGCTAAATGGAGTGATAATCTATCAGAAAGTTCACGTATTTTAGGATAAAATTTGTTGAGTTGAAGATAAAAGAACGATTGAGTTGGGAAAAATTTTGAATTGATTTGGTCGTTTCACTTCTCACATGAAAATGAGCTAACCTATAAAGACAAAACCTAAACCATAGACAAAGAATAGGATATTTCCTCCTATATGTCAATTTTATACTTCCTTCTATTCTTTGTCTATGCTAAAACTGATAACCTACCGAAAAAAAGCTTTGAAGGTTCCGCACTTGAAGAAAAATACAGAATTCTCGGATGAAATACCGCTTCAAGATATGAAACACGATGGAATAGAAAGGTGATATAGAATAAAAACTACGAATAAAAACACAGGAAGTGGGTCAAGTGCAAGGAAGAACAAAAAAAAAACGTTGAACTCCGACCCGACAAGCGCCAGTCAGGAAGATTCGGATTCCAACGGTCGTTCACCTCTATAAGGCGCGAAGAAGTCGAGGATAAATAGAAGAAGTGGATAAGAAAGAAGAAGAAAAAGAAGGAGAAGAAGGAGATGGTGATGATGAATAGAAGAGCTGTGTAAGATAAGACGAAGGAACGCAGCTCTCCTCTGGAGCCAAAAGCTCTGTCCTCCTTCCTAGCGGTTCATATTTTCAAGTAATTTATCATCAATTTCAGCAAGTCACAGACATTGAGAAAAGGAATTTGTCTTTGCATTCCGTTCTCGTGCTGAAAACATGAAAGGTTCAATTGGGAATGTTTTTTCAAGAGGTAAGGTAATAAAGGAGCAGGAGCCTTTCTCTCAGACGCCGAATGACTCAGTGAGTGAGCGACCTTCTCGACAGTTATGTTGGGCTTGAGAATTCCATCACTTGAAGTTGGAAACGATAAAACTTTCATTCGCTCAGGTACAACATACAAGTAAGTAACGACAGATCATGAGATCATGAAGTTCACACTAATCGATTTGAAATAATATGAAATCGTGAAAAGAATTTGAGAAAAATGTAATGAGTTTAATAATTTAAGCAACACTGATTTACCAGTAGCCTAGCGGAGTTCGCTAAATAACTACCGTACTTACTATGGTTTCCGGGTAGGAATTACTAGTAGGATGTAGACTCATCTTCAATAAATAATTGATGTTACAAATAAATGTAATATAATTTCATGGCAAAAAACGAAGGCAAACTTGATTTCACAATAATCATCAGATGCAGTGTACTCATCATTCTCTTTTGCTATCCCATTCAAAACTAATACAGCATTATCAAATTTCCTGTCCTCATATTTGAAAGAATTACAATCAGACCTCTTGATACTTCTTAGATACTAATGAAGACTGGGAGTCTAGGAAATGGGGTGTGTAAGACATTGAATCAATTCAAATAAATCCATGTCATTCAGAATTTTTATAGAAAAGGGTTGATTGATCAAGTTTCTGATCTGCCCAACAAGATCATTACCGATCTGAGTAAAATAGTTTTGAATTTGCGAGTCATTTCATGGAGAATCGGCCAATAATCAAACTGAATTAATTCAGTCTGGTAAGATTGATACATGATGTAAGCTTGAATCAATGAATGATTCCAATAGTTCAAATTTAAACGAATATTGAATCACATGAATGATTTAGGCTACTCGTTCAATCAGGTCAACTAAACGTTACTTAGTCTAACGGAAAACGCAAAGAATAATCCGGAGAAAGTAGCAAAGTACATGCAGGAAATTCAAGTACGCTCGTTAATTTACTAGAACTTCTCTTTCCTGCACAGAACTTACGTAAAGTGGAAGTTTCAAAGTTGAGAAAACAAGAAAATCAATGGAACTAACTGCCGGAAGGTAATTGAAAAGTAAAAGAAGCTTGAAAAGTAGGTGAGCTAATTACTGGCTCAAAGTAACAGTTTTAGACAAATAGACATACTTCTGACAGTAATTTTTTTGAAACATTGAGAAAAACAGAACTCTATAACACCTTCGTTCGCTTCGGCTTCTAAAAGCTGTCTGAATAATTATTTTGAGTAATTTTCAATAATCTATTTTAATAGATGACTTGGCAATATTTGAGTAATGATTCAACAATAGTTGACTAAATTCGTACATGGGAACAATTGATTTTGCTAAGTATCAGCACAATAATAATTTTAAATCAGCACTATAAAGACGTTGTGAGAATTCAGTAGCGTTTCAGAAAATATGTGTACTGCGTGATGGAACAAAAAACTTGCATGATTGCTCAAAAGATGCTGAGTTGCAGGAAAAACTCTAAAATAAATACAAAATATTAATGATCTTTTTAAAAAATTGAAGCAGACTACACCGATAAACATGGAGCGAATTCCAAGAAGATTATACTTAATAAGTTGTTAATAAGATATTCAAGTAAGTAATTTCACTTATTTAAATAAGCGATAGCCGGATTTCAAGGTACAATTATTATTATATTAGCACTATTATCTTCAATTTGAGTTATCTAACTATCCTAATACTATTCTGAAGAATGCAGTAACCACCCCATTCAGAAAACTAAGAGCCTGTTTTTTTGCTATTTCCAAGGTTTGATAAAAAATCAGTAAATTCGATTCACAGATTGTTATTAACTAGTCTATTAGTTAAAATTCATCAGTAATCTCACAACTAATGATATCTATACTACTGTATGATGTGTGCATGCATATACAAAGCCTTTTTATGATGTACCTTTAAAGTAACTATTCAAGTAACTCTTGTTGAATAAATAAATAAATAATTGCAGTTTTTGAAGGAGGTCGAAATGTCCTGTATTGTTCTAAAGAATAATACAAGTTTTTCGATAACATTTTTCGATCAGACTTCCACGAGATAATCATATAATCATCCAAGGTCATCCAACTGTGGATGCATTCAACTGGAACACACCCACATCAAAATAATAGGCTGATTGAGGGTGCCGATGTAAAGGTGGGAATACAAAACAGTCGTTATTAGGCATTATTCTGCCGGATATTTCAAAACGGATTTCCCGGTTCATTGAAGGAAGCCTTTGTGAAAAAAATTGTCCGATTACATTAAACGATTCCACATTCAAACAAGTCGCTAGTTGTCGCAAAGCGATAGAACTTCCGTGACCATAGGAAGGCTGTGCCATGCTTTCCTTTTCTTTATTCGGAGACTGGATTCTGTGCGATGGACCACTTTCCCTTCGACATGTTCGGCTCAGCCAGTACTGCAAACAAAGACATTCGAGCAGAACCGAGAGGAATTCTAAGCGAACCGGCCACGCCTAACCAGTGAACTGTTTGTTTACGCCAAATAGAGCGGCTAAAATTGACACTGATTCAAGATCAAATACGTTCATTTGCTCAGATATAGGCCTATACACTATACAGGAGCCAGATTTTACAGGTCTAGAGAAACGTGTACCATATTGAGTGATACTCGTATTCACTGTAATTTGATCAGTAAGTTACGGGAATAGAACCATGTATGAACAGATAGAAGAAACTTAGAAGAGTTAAGAGTTCTTAATTGAGAGGCTTAAGTTAACGGAAGAGTTCTTAATTAAGAGGCTTGAGTTCTTAAAAGACAATTGGAAAAGCAGAAACTGGCACTACGGCACTCAGCAGTTTACTCCTTCGGTCGCCATTTTGATGTGTGGATGGTCTTAAATTGAAGATAAAATTGTAGGAATTTTCACTGTAATTTGAAATTTTATTAACAGTCAATTTTTTCAATTTAAGTTTAAAATCAGTGAAATACGCTCCAACTTCATCTAGGCTACATACTTGCATTTTAAAGTTAAGAAATCTAAGTTTTAAGGTATACAACACTTCCACGAATCTTTCTGAAAAATTTGGTACAATTTTCATGATTATAGGTTGGAAAATAGAAAACTCGTTTTGACCCCTCTTCATCAGTGCATTGCAAATATCAATGGTATCAAGGCCTCTCAATGGTCTCAAATTAATTGTGCAATGAGGCGAGGTGGAACCTACCCGTAAGGGTCTCCCCACCAATAAAAGCCATACGATAAAAAAAATTGTATTACAATCCATTCTTCATATTGTTAATTGATTGTTTCAAATACCGGTACATCACCATATAACATCGCTCATAGCCGCTTCTCGCAATTTTTTTTAAACAATCTAAAGTTTATTCACGTTCTTCTATCGTTACTTCTTTTACAATTAATCACTAAAATACTCAATTGAACTCAATCAATCCAAATGAGTCATTTTCTTATCAGGTAGCAGAGAATGACGAATCACACACAGTTACCATTGTCTCATTGTTATCGAACCGTGATTGATAGCATATTGCAAAAAGTATCAAATCAATTCGTGAGATCAAAAGTGATATTACAGCACGAAACCTGTCATATATCGCTGACATCATATCGTGATTGCGTTCGAAAAGTTATGATACGATAAAAGTCTAGACGTCACGATGTGCAAAATGATTACTTATTTGATGTAAATCCGGTATTTTCATTCCGTTTCAAGATAAAACCTCGTAAACTGGATGAGTTTGAAGTGCAAATTATATTAACACTCGGTTATGAAATAACTATGATATGAGAGACCAGTTGTCTAATAATAATTACAACCCACGATTCAAGATACTTTGAGATACCTTTCTCTTCCAGAGACAGCAAGGAGCAAGCAATAGCAGAGATGGATGAGAAATTGGACCAGTTCTAAAGAGAAGGGAAAGTGGTTAAGAATCATTAGTAATAGAGTAACAGATCCGCTCACGAAAAACTGGTAGATGAAGATCATACAGCAGATTTAAGATGACTTCTGGTGTTTGCTGCGAACCTGAAGGATCTGCTTCCTTCCTGTATTTATAGAATATAATAATGAATAAATCATCATTTATTTATTCAGGAAAGTAAAATTAACTCATAGGATGAAAACACAGACATAGTCAAAAACGTCTTCTTTACCCAATTTTGGTAATTATTTCAAATGAAGGTGATATGAATATTGTAATCATGAAAATACAATATCTTGGTGACAGATTCTAAATTTATCAACATAAGGAAATGTTGATAAATGCCGGGTCTACACGACAACGATATTTGCGCAAACCCAGGTTTGCGAGCTTTTATAGAGCCCTGGTTTGGTTAAAGAACCCTGAGCTGTAATTCACATGAGATATAGGCTACAGAGGATATTTTTTACCTCGAATCGTTGATATATTATCTATATAACATGACTGTATATTACTATAAATAATAAATTGACGTTGCTAGACTGATCACACGTGAAAATGTTTGTTTTGACTGTTTAACTCTTTTGAAAAGTTTAAATCATGACTGCTCCAGAAACAGGAAATACTTCAGCACAGTACGGTAAAGTACAGTACAGTACAGAATTGTCTGCATTACCGTATTCAATGCAGCAGTTTAAAGAACAAGTGTGTCTTTTGATCATGTATTATCGCAAAATTATTGTAATCACATTGACGTTGACAAATTCGGTGAAACGGTGAAAGCCGTAAAGCGAGTGACGCAACAAAACGCTACCGAGATATCAGTTGATGATTCACAAGATTTCGTGTTCAACAGCTATGTTAACATTCAACAGCAACAGTACATCGGAATAATGAAGTGGGTATTTACAACAAGCGAATTAGTTAAACCTACTACCATCATCTCTAGCACCTGAATTAGTGGTAAAGGCCTTCTTACACAATCTTAACAGTAGCCGATCTATGTCTGAAAGGTGACATTTAGTTCAAGAAATTTAGCTGATCTACGCAATCTTAATAATTGACACTCATTTGAAAATCATATGAATTGGGAATTGGGAGATGATCAGGGGACTAATGATTTGGAGTGGAGAGAAAATTGATGAACTGATGAAGATATTACATTGGGATTGTACAATGTGGGTCTACATTTCAACGGAGTTGAAAAATGGCCATATTTTAGATTATATCATTGTTTTTGTTTGTTTGAATAGTGAGCCTAGGCCTACCAGCTGGTTGCCAGTTTCACATCCACTTGACAATCAGCAGAGGTGAATGATCATTAACCAGAAAAGATGTAACGTGTTGCTTAGCACATTGACACCTCAACCATTGTAGGCCCTATTGGCCGAAATTCGAGACAAATATAATAATTTTACTTCATCACATGTACATTTTTCTAAACACATTATCATATGGAAATGTTGATCTCTTTAAACTTACATTAAGTCAATGATAACTATCAAACACCTCTGATCTTAATATTATTCTATAACATTCCCTGTATCATATAAATTTGTAATACATGCTATAATAACCACAAGTCTCGAAAGGTTAAAAAATATTATCTTGATAACAATTGGAACACTATTACTGTAATCTATGACTGCTCATCTAAAACAGGAAATGTAAACAATTTAATTGTCAACTGGATGACTGGCGCCAATCTCCTGCCTTGCAATTACTTGTGTTCTCTTCTTTATCAAGGTCAATAATTTGAACACTTATTGTTATAAGCGATTGCTGAATTTCATAAAAGTCTTCTGGGTATTTCAGCACAGCAGCATTTGGGATAACTCCATTCTTGTTAAACTGTAATAAATTCGGCTATCAGCCTAATTAGAATGAAGAATGAAATTATTTTCTATTCCACAATGAATATATTTAAATATTACTCAGGTTATAGTTTCTGGATGTATGGCATCATCTTCAGTGTTGATTTAGTCAAACGCTATATAAATTATAGATGATGATGAGAGCAACTTTTTGTTAATAATATGCATTGTGTACACAAATTGTTTTCATTCTTCCACCTACTATGGAGAAATTCTACCATACCTGTTATTCAGGTGTTGATTTTTACATTACACTTTACTTTCAAATGAATTTATTAAATTATTCAGAAACAATTCACGCAATGAGTCGTAGAAATATGTTTTACTTTGAGGATACATAACAAATGTACTGTAGCATAGACTAACTATACTGTAGTGAGACAGAGAGAAAGTGAGTGGAAGAGAAAGAGATATTTGTCACTCCCGAGCATGCGCATTAGGTACATTTTTTGTTGGAGTCAGCGGACCTGGTCGCTCAAGCTATAGCTCCCATAACCACGTTCTGGGACACCAGGTCGCCCAGAATCTGTCACCTCGGAAGACAGCCCGAGCGACTTTCTGTCGCCGAGACATTGCGACATGGGTCCCATCTAACTCAATTTTGGCCCCGGACACCGGTCAGCAGGTGGTCAAAACTGACATATATTAGGGATAGTTCGCAACCCATTATATCATAGTAGAAATGGAAATTTTAAACAGATTAACATTAAAGAAGTGGAAACCCATTTCTAATGCTGTATAAATATTATTTTCATTCTCACTTGAATTGATGTTTTGAAATCGATTATTATCATTATAGCAGTGGAAATCACAGTTCTAATGCTGTATAAATATAATTTCCATTTTCAAATACAATAATTACTGAGATCTTTCCGACTCATTACATTGTAAACAACATCAAGAATAATGGGATTAGGCCTGTACATCTTCTACCTACTTGTGCTATGACGGCTAGATATGCTATCAGGTAAATACATCATTGCAAATAATCAGCAAAATGATAAATGGGTTTTATATTTCATTAATAATTTAGTAATGCTTGAAAACTCGAGTGATGAATAGAAGCGACCAGCAAGGTTGGGAAATAGCAAAGATAATACTTCTGAAAAATTTTACAAAGTTATGTGGGATCGCATAACAAGTTAGGCTAAGTATCGATGACTTGAAATGAGATAACCGGTCGTCCCTCAACTTCCTAAACAAGACAAGTTTTTATATCAGATACTTTTACTAGAAGGTGAAGGTTGTAAAAAGCGATGGCCATCTGATTCAGTTGAATATTCAAGGAAAAAATTCTAAGGATTTATTACAGCAGCGCTCTAGAAGTTTTGATTGATATACTGTAGTTCCATTAAAATGATCAAATTTCACTGAGACCTTAAAAAATTTCCTATAAAAATTCTATTCTTTTCAATTAATGCATTTGGTAAATGTCCATTCATTCATTTTAGCCCACATACAAAATATCTTAGTATAATAAATAAGTTGGACTACTTCCTCTGGAAAAGTATGTCATAGCATTAGAAATATTAAGACAAAAATGAACCCAAACCTCGAAAATCATTATTAAAAGGAGCAAAAACTTACAAGAATATCACATTCTCTACTTCTTTCAAGCCTTAAATATTAATTTTATAATTGCTAAAGGTAGGCCTACAATTGTATTATTGCGGAAAGATAATAATAAGTTCATTCAATCTGATGTTCAGTGAACAGAAACAATGAAATGAGATGAGAAGCAATTGTTCTGGATAACATACAAAGTTATTGTTATTTCTTGAAATCTTAAACCTATTCCCTATTATTATTTGTGAATGAATTTGATCAATGGCTGGTGTACATAAGGATCATTATGAATGAATTTAATCGCTCTCCTTCCACGAGCCGATAATCATGATGCTAGGGGAACCAATTCATAGATCATGAAAAACCCGGGGATTCTTGGATGCATATGACATTATAATGTAAACAAATACATACCGGTACCCCTGACTTTGAATGTAATCCTATCTTGAGACACTTACCTGAAAAGAAGAAAATAAACTATAATTATTACTGTAGTTCAATTGAAAACAATGAGTATGTTGAGAAACATTATTTTGTACTTTCAAGATTTAGGACAATATTGCTGATTGATCAATAAAAATAATCACACAAATACAACCATCATGTTACAGCGTTCAAAATTAATTGGATTTCGTGCAATCAACAGTTTATGCCTTCAAAAGATGCCTTCAGTTTAGGCATTCTTTCAAAGATAGTATAGACATAATATTACTTATGTCAAGCCAAGTAGCCAGGTAAAATTGACTCAATTCTCATGATAAAAAAGTGAATGCTGGAGAAATAATGGATGTAATCTGTAAGTCAAGTCAGATCCTGAACTTCGGTTTTTGTCCGCATCAACATTATTATTTTGTCCACATTCTATCAAACAGTTTTTCTTGATACTTGCAGCAGGCTGTCATCATTATTTACGAAGATGAGCTCTATTTTAGGATATTTTTGCTCCATTGATGCAAAATTCTGGATTACGTTTCATCAAAATAACTGTCAGCACAGAGATTTGTACCGTCACTGAACTACAAAAAGATCTCATTTATTTCCAGGCATATCATGTTGTAACCTACACAGCCATACAAAAGACAATGAGCTCTCCAAGATGATCCATTTCATCATAATTTGTATCACGATTCAGAACATCTTCCCTATCACTGCACTCAATCTTACATAATAGAACATGATAATAATAATCTAACGAAATCTATTATGTGAAGGAACAAAACAGAGCAGCATTCGATACTTGAATAAATTGAGAAACAATGATGACTGTAATATTATCAGGCTTGCAGAGCAGAACAAGATGTTGAAATGGGAATTAGAAATTCAGTATTCTAAGTAACTTGAAACATATTACAAATTCTTGTCTGCTTCAGCAAGGAAAAGATTTTACAATGTTGAGATTAATTTACATAGTCCAGCAACCAAATAATTTGAATTTTGTGGTAGCTGACAGTCCCAATTTTGTTTCTGTTTGAAAAGGTTAATCAAAATTTTAGTTCCAAACCCCACACGGTAAAATCAAATTTAATGGAAGGTTTAAAAAGCTAGTCGAAAAAATAGATTAATGGTTTCGATAATTAATGAAGTGAAATAGTTAAAATCTGTTTTTACTACATAGCTATCCTATCCTATTATATTAAGCGAGCAATTTCTGTATGTTTATATGTATGTTTATATGTATGTTTATATGTTTATATGTATGTTTATATGTTTGTATGTCCAATGGATCTCGAAAACGGCTCTAACGATTTTGACGAAATTTGAAATATAGGAGGTTTGTGATACAAAAATTAGTTTGCGCCGGGTCTCATCCCTGGGATAACTCGCTGAAGGACCTTAAAAAGGAAAAACCGATCCTTTAGGAATCAGCTGACAGCAGAAACAAATTTCCGTCGGCTGTAAATGATAAGAAAGAGTGAGAGCGGTGATTGTGGGAGTGAGACAAGATTATTTCAGCTGCTGAGACAATGCATTTCAATCACATGATCACTCGTGAAATACACAACTACACTAATATTTTTTGTAAAACCAGCGGTTCCATTACTGGAATTGGGAAAAATATCGAAACACATAAGCTGCTCCTATTCCCCTTTTTATTTCTGATTTTTAATTATCTATAGAAAATTAAAAGGAATTTGAAATTTTGAAAATATTCCATATTGTACTGTATTGTCATTTTCAAATTTGAGGCATGAAGTTAGCCATGTGATCTGTTTTTATTTATTTGAGAAAAATCGTCAAGAGTTCATCAAAACAGCTGACCTAAAAAAAAGTTATCAACCCATATTATTATTTCTATGAAGCAAAATTTTACCACAAGTGCGATTTTTCAAATAATATTTCTGATTTTAATTTATCTATAGAAAATTAAAAGGAATTGAAAATTTTGAAAATTTCCATATATTATTGTTATTTTTAAATTTGAGGCATGAAGTTAGCCATGTGATCTGTTTTTATTTATTTGTGAAAAATCGTCAAGAGTTCATCAAAACAGCTGAGCTAAAAATAGTTATCAACCCATAGTTATTATTTTTATTAATTTTACCACAAGTGCGATTTTTCAAATGATATGCATTCAAACTCGATTATTCATAATATTTCGAAAGCTAAGATTAATTTTTTTATAGTGCAATGATGATTCAGTGCATAAGACTGATGGCTGTACTTGAAAAATTGTTTAATTTCATTTATTTTTCCCTTTATAATTTCCATTCCTGGGCCTTTGGGTTTGGCCTCGAGCAGAGCTCAGTAATTGATATTGTATGTTATATTTATGTATTTATGTATGTATGTCCAACGGATCTCGAAAACGGCTCTAACGATTTTGACGAAATTTGGAATATAGGAGGTTTGTGATACAAAATTAGTTTTGCGCTGGGTCTCATCCTCATCCCTGGGCTAAAGGACCTAAAAGGAAAAAGGAGAATTGATCCTCCTTAAGAATCAGCTGACAGAAGAAAAGAAATTTCCGTCGGCTGTAAATGATGAGAAAGAGTGAGAGCGGGGAGTGTGTGAGTGAGACAAGATTATTATTTCAGCTGCTGAGACAGAGACAGAGAATCAGCTGACAGGAAGAAACAATTTTCCGTCGGTTCTTGATGTTGTTGGTAAAACCAGCGGTTTCATTACTGGAATTGAGAAATATCGAACACATCTCCTATTCCTTTTCTTTTTTTCTGATCTTCTGATCTTAATTATCTATAGAAAATTAAAAGGAATAAGAAATTTTGAAAATATTCCATAGTGTATTGTTATTTTAAAATTTGAGGCATGAAGTTAGCCATATGTGATCTGTTTTTATTTATTTGAGAAAAATCGTCAAGAGTTCATCAAAACAGCTGAGCTAAAAAATTGTTGTAGCAGGAATATTTCAAATTGTCAGAAAACTGCTGCTTGATGTACGCTCGTTTACTGACGTTAAATCAGCTGTTTTCTGACAAGTTAAAATGATCCTACTATATCAACCCCTATTATTATTTCTATGAAGCAAAATTTTATAAGTGCGATTTTTCAAATGATATGCATTAGAACTCGATTATTCATAATACCGGGTGTCCATAAATGAATATCGGGGTTTTAACGCTTTATAATATTAATTACATTAAACTTACAGTTATAAATGATATGTCACATGAAAGAGCAACTCAAACAGTTTTATTCGTTAGCACCAGTGCGCATGCGCGTGAAATGTTTACACCGCGATCCGCTAGAAAGCGGTAGTAGCAAAGATGGCGACTAGTGAACAGAAAGCGTTTTGTGTTTTGCAGTTTGCAAAGACTGAATCTGTAGTTACTGTGCAACGTGCGTTCCGCATTAAGTTCGGGTGTGATCCTCCAAGTGACAATAACATCCGTAGATGGTTTCATCAGTTTGAAGATACAGGCTGCCTTTGTAAAGGGAAGAGCACGGGACGACCAAGAGTTAGCGAAGAGGATGTTGAGCGAGTGAGAGAGTCGTTCACTCGTAGCCCAAAGAAATCAGTTCAGAAGGCTAGTCGTGAATTAGAAATTGCTAAGTCGACTGTTTGAAAGTTTTAAGGAAACGATTGCAACTACGTCCTTATCGTTTACAGTTGTTACAGGCTCTAAAGCCTGCAGACCATGGTTTACGTGCCAACTTCGCTAACGTAATGCTGTTAAATGACGATGAAGATTTTCTAGATCATGTTGTTTTCAGTGATGAATCGACCTTTCACCTCAGTGGACATGTTAACACTCATAATGTGCGGATATGGGGCTCAGAAAATCCTCATGAGGTCGTACAAGTGCAACGAGACTCTAAAATCAATGTTTTTGTGCCGTATCCCGGCGGAAAGTTTACGGACCTTTCTTTTTGGTGAAGCTACTGTTACTGGTACTTCTTACCTTGATACACTAGAGCAATGGCTCTTCCCTCAATGGAACTATATGAACCAGAGAATTTCATTTTCCAGCAAGATGGCGCGCCACCTCACTGGCATAACAAAGTACGCGGTTGGTTGAACGTAACTTTACCCGACCGCTGGATTGTCCACAAGGGACCCAATGACAGAGATTGCTATGCGTGGCCTCCACGTTCACCCTACCTAACGCCATACGATTTCTACCTTGGGGTTTCATCAAGGATCGTGTATGTGCCTCCATCACCAGCTGACCTCCATGAATTACGAAACAGGATTGAAGCAGCTGTTGCAACAATTACTGAAGACACACTGCTCAACGTTTGGGAAGAACTCAGCTATAGACTTGATGTGTGCCGTGTGACAAATGGTGCTCACATAGAACACTTGTAAGCTTGTATATAAAACTGTTTGAGTTGCTCTTTCATTTGACATATCATTTATAACTGTAAGTTTAATGTAATTAATATTATAAAGAGTTAAAACCCCGATATTCATTTATGGACACCCGGTATTTCGAAAGCTGAGATTGATTTTTTTATAGTGCAATGATGATTCAGTGCATAAGACTGATGGCTGTACTTAAAAAATTGTTTAATTTTATCCCTTTTTTCCTTTAAAATTTCTATTCCTGTGCCTTTGTAGGCCTACCCCCGAGCAGAGCTCGGTACCCCGATATTATTTTTCTAATAGCACAAAAAAAATATTTGGCTGGAAACTGCCTTGGCGTAGTCTGAACTAAATTATCAAGCTCACTTTTGAAATGAATTAATGTTATAGTTTAATTATTCTGAATGAAACAGTCAAACACGATTTTTGAATCGTCGTTTCCGTTGACAATTCAAATCTAGTCAAACATAATCTCATGATATTTAAAGATATATTTTTCATTGATATTTTCAAACAATCAAAATTTATAACAGGAAAGAAAAAATGTTCTCTTTGACAAAACACAGATTGAAAGATAGAAGCATTTAGTAATGGATCTGGATGAGCTTCCTATTGAGACTGAGAATAGACGCAGTGAACGCCAATGGAAAAACAAATCGGTTTAGAATTGCTGAGATGAAAGATGAAAAACAAATGCGGTACAAGAGTGATAGTCCTGGGAAAACAATAACAATTCAGAGCGGAGAATAAACGTTGAATTCCAAAAATAAGGCATTCCTTCCATTTTAACTCCCTTGACTAGATATACAGTTATAGCTAGCAGTCTATTAGACTACAGTTCTATGAAGACTACAGTCATATTCGAAAGATTGTGAACAGGGCGCTGAATAATGAATTATAAAAATAATATAAAATATTGCTTATTCGAGTGAAATACCCTATCAATGATTAAATAAATGAAATTTAAACATTAATTCCACGATTTTTGTTGATTGTATAAGCATTCCATACCCTATCCTGATTTGATCACGGTTTATGATATTGAAGACTAGGAAGAGGCATGTTTTGAAGAAAACAATACCAAGTTTAAGAACAGTTCAAGTCCAATAACATTTATTTTGTTCATAGAATAAAAAAATAACAGAGTTCCAAAGATCAAGTATTTTAAAGGAAATTTCAAAGGTAATTTTCAGTCTATATTGTTCTCTCAAACCATATTAATGCAGAAAGTGAACCAGAACTGTAAACTACTATAGCAGGATCCAATTAACTTGTCATAAATCAGCTGATCCAGTAATAATTAAAAGTGATTTCGACACAATAATCAAAAGGCTTGAAAGTCTTAAAGACCTTTAAAGTCTTTAAAAGACCTTTTTAAAGAAGACCTTTTAAAGAATAACTTTTTAAAAGACCTTTTCAATAATCTGCGAGATTCAGCATTTGTAGGTTAAGTAAGTATTGTGATCATAAATGCTCGTCGATCATATGTTTTATGACAAGTTAAATGGATCCTGCTATATTTAGAACTACTAGCTACTACTACTAGAACCAAGAAAGTGCTCCACCTAGATGCCAAACTTTTTGTATCAAGAAAAAACAAAAGGTACGTTACTGTACACGATTCGTATCCGTCTTGAGATCAAAACAGACCAAGGACGACGATTTATCGCCTGACCTTTTAAAGAAAAAGGAGCAGTTTGCTCTCTACTCCACGGTAGAAGGCGGGTGGTTCGCCAGATAGAGCGACAACCTCAGCTGAGAAAAGGCTTACTACCGACACGAAATGTCAAACTGCCATTTCGATAAGTAGTCGCGTTCAGGGTCACTTGAAAGAGTGATATTTTCACAAAAAATTACCAGAGACTCAGCAATTACTGCTACGCTCGATATCAAGAATGAAGATATAACGAATGTCTTCTAGGTTCTAGCTCCGTCTAATGAATGATATTTTCATTTTTTATTGCATGACAGATTTTAAATAAAATCCTTTCAAACTACTGTATCCTAAAATGATCAAATTTTACTCAGTGTGTCAATATTTTTGTATACTTTCTCACTTGTGACCTATTTTAACAGATCCAGGCACACTAAGCAAATCGCTACCCTCATCTCATATAAAATTGATTGTAGTACCTTTGTAGATACTAGAAAAGTCAATATGTAAACTCCATAATTGAATAGCCAAATTAACACACTCTCTTTTGAAATTATTCTGTAATCATATTCAACACACTCAAATATGTTTATGTTTATGTTTCTGAGGGGACGGATTCAACGATCCAAAGATTCAAAGATCCTCACACGTCAACCGAAGCTTATTCACTCAAATAAATTAACCACTTGTATAAAACTCATTTGTAAGTTGATAACATTTCAATAAGAAAGGAAACAAACAAACATTGGAACAGTCAACTATTTTCACCTTCCACTCACAAACTCACTTCATCTGAAGTACATTATGAAGATTGCTTAAACTTATAGATGATAGATCCAATATTGAATTAAATATTGACATATTGTACAATATACTGTATTTAGAATATCACTTACCTATTTCCAAGGGTTGTTTGATCTTCATCTTAAACTACTTTGAATCCAAAGTTAATTTTTACACTAACACTGATCACATCAAAACAGTATTATAGGCTACTTTTAAAATGGGGTTGAAACTTTTTCGACGAGTTTGCAATGAGACTCTGAAAATGGTTTGATTCAAAATCAATTAGGATGCAATTAGAATCAATACGGAGAAAATAGGTGAATTCATTTGAATGTTTATCATTGAGGAAGGAGACTCGAGACTTTGAGAATCAAGCTACCGGTATATAATTATACCATAGACTAACTTGTATAGTTAGTCTATGATTATACTAGGTTCGCAACAGCAAGTTAATGACCAAAACAATGTGTCATGAAGTCATGAACTCTGCTCTGTTTTATATCTTATTTGAATAAGCAGCTTCCAGTAACGAAAATGGATTATTTCGATAATAATCGAAATGATAATTTATTTTAGGAAATTGAAAATTTATTTTGATTAATTGATGTAAAGTATTATCAAACAGAATATTAATACCTGATCCAAAAATCACAGTATTTCAAAATGTTATCATTTAAGTTTCAAAATTACATGATCCTCATAAAGCAAATATTTGTACTATTTTAAAGCAATATTTCTACTGTCTACTGACAACAGCAACAATGAGTTGATAAAAGTCGAGGACCTTGGAAGCAAGTGATAACAGCGGTGCTGGCTGTTATTCACGCTTGCACAGAAATTAGATCTATTCCATCTATTTAGCTTCTACTGGCTTATCGAAATATAAAACATGAAATTCATGCACCAGTTGAGCTATAATAATTTTGTAATCCGTTAGAATTTTTCAATCAGGTTAGTATTTTTGTTTATTCTTAGTTTTAAGACGTTTTGTAGATGTTAATAACTTCTTTGTAAGAAGTACCTTGTACTCCAAGCTGCTCACAAAAGATTATGAGTCAGGAAATTCTTTCGATTTGTAATGCAATGATTTTCATGAACTTCAAGTGCTTCAATATCTTAGGAATGGGCAACTTCTCCATGGATCCAGAAGGACTTTTAATGAAGCCAGTAAACGAATATTGAATATGGAGTCAGCAATATCGAATTCTTTTATTCTTTCTTACGGTACCATTAACTAAACATTACTCATAATATGAACTGAAAATTAGTAACTCATCTAATATCAATTGATTGCAAGAATGAAATTTCCAAATTCCGTTTAGTTGTATAGAGGTATGTGAGGGATTGTCATGAATCATTGTGAAATCATTGTTTTCAGCATTGAGGAGTGTCAAAAATTAGTACAAACTAAGAGAAATAAAATGACTGCACATCTTTAGGGGAGTATAAACAAGAGTTAATACATTGCAGTTTGTAAATGGATCAAGAAATGATTACCTTTAATAAGTGGTTAGAACACTTTTAAAAAGGGATAAATCTTAACATGAAATAGCTTTACTGGTGCATGAACTCCATATTATTTTTCACTTTTATTATCAGTTTTTATTTTTTCAAATACCGTATAGGATCTGACTAATAACTCTCAAATTATTCCACTCAAATTTCCATTAAACTTCTGTATAAGGGGTTGTAAATATCATTCCCATCAATATGGTGCTTGTAAATGTAAAATGATACCAGTATTTCAACTCTGCTAGATATTGAACTACTTAGTACGAAAAATTTAACCACATGTTCATGTTGCACTTTGTTGTCAACAAGCACATGTGGCTCAACAAGAAAATAGTTAAAACTAGTTAAAATAGTTAAACTAGTTAATAGTTAAGAAAATAGGGGTTGAAACTAATAACGTCAACATAATCTCATCATATGCACACCAATAGGAAGTCACATCACTCGGGAAAACGAACGTATTTATTCTCTAGATAATATCCGTAAGAACTAATACGACCCGTTCACAACGCGTCATTTCATGAAACAACGTATTTGGAAAGACAAGATCGGACCGCCACGTGACCTTAGCAAGACGCCGTTCAAATCACAACTGAAGAACTGAGAACTGGCTTCAGGCAGCGGAATAGCCAGCTGATTACCTTTCCCCCACCCTTCCAACAACGCGGCAACTGGTTGGAAGCACAGATAGATAGAGTAAAATACAGATATAATAATCTAGACGGAGGGCGGTAAACACCGCAGCAGCTGCTACTTCCAGGTACAGTACAATATTTTGCTACAGAGTAGGCTATCCTTGTATCCTAGCAGAGGAAGAAGCACGGAGACGGAGAAATTCTTTGGTAAGTTGTTTGTTATTTTCGTCACTCGTGTTCTGAGAAGAACGTGTGGTTAGAATAGCTGAATAGGGGAGAGATCAGGAGCTCTGGTTGATGGATCAGTGATATGGGCTAAATGAGCTAAAGCCCAGAGCAGCAGAATTCAGGGGGCGGCAATTTTTGGTAAAAAAAGTAAATTATTTCAAAAGTTAAAAACATGTGAAAAAATTACTTGTAAGAAATTTGTAAATTGGAATTGTTTAAACACTTAATATTTTCCATTTATTTCGTAGTTCTAACATTATGATATAATAATAACTGTGGATAGCCCAGGGGCGGCAAATCTTCAAATACGCATCTGAGTGAACCCATGACCATGTTGGAATTGATGGAGGATTAGGATATAATATTCAGATCCTAAGACAAAGGTGAGAAAGAGAATGAAATTTTAGTTTTAAAAGTTAGAGGGGGTGGAAATACGAAGGGAAAGGTAACAAAATTCAAAAGATGTATTATGAAAGAAAATCATAAGAAAGATAAAAATAGATAGCAGTGTCAAATGCCTCAACAAAGATATGAAAATCATAAGTCATGTCAAAGGAGCAAATAGGAAATTTCCTTTGGGCCTACATTTATGGTGCAGTTGAAAGATCATCACCAAAGGTAAGATGTGGAAAACGTAATATCAAGGTTGGAAAACTGCCACATACCAGAAGAGGTAGCTTTAAACTTTTCATACTTTTATGACGATTTATTACATTGAAAAATGTTTCGAGCATCGCCTTTTCATGAAGCAATCGATAACAATCCTTTCAGTGTCGATAACGATAACAACTTTAGTTAACAACTTTTTTGTAACTTTCAGTTTCCAATTAAATTAATTGCTCTTGTGTTATACCATATCAAGTATATTCTTATATCGCTTCTATATTCTGCAATAACAACAATTCTTGTTTGGAGAGTTTATATTTGAGAAACAACATAATTGTCTCAAAATTGAACATGATCGATTAGAAATAAAATGAGGTGACTGCTAACTAAAAACAGTCATTGGAGATTCACGTCGGAAATGTTAAAAATGTTGATTCAATTTAACGTTCAATTTCATTCATGGATTCCATCATCCATAGGATGAAAAAGGGGAGTTTCCAGTAGGAGCTACTTCGTGATTGGACGGGATATGAGTGCCTTCCTGATTGGCTAGAAATGTCACTTGGATACACGAAATGGCGGATACGATAGTTTACAAAATGGCAGACTTGTTTAGCAGAGCTCAAAGCAAATCACTAATATTAGGTCTACTGCTACGAAACTTGGCCTACTTCAATAAATTCTAGAACACATTATTTTAATCTTTCTTTGGTACATCTATGAGCATAATAATAAGCCTATCAACAATATTTGACTCTTTTCTTCGCCACGGCTCTTCTGTATCAATATTTGTACTCGTATCTTTTGCTTCGATACAGGCAGCCATATTGCCAGATATAACAGGCGAGGCCTCATCCATCAGAATCAAGTTTGAAGTTTGAAGTTTCACTGCTTGTTAATAAAGTGTCGAAGACTTGCAGATTAATGAATGTTTCAGTTTTATGAAAAAAATCGCGGTGAATTCAACGACCTCTCGGTTCTTAAATGTTCGAAGTTCAACTTTTGAAGCATATTTTCTCTTTCATACACCAAAATTAAAGATGAATTCTCGTAAAAACTGAAAACCGACAACTGCAGTTAGAGTGGTCCTGCCTAAATGTCGTTAATTAACTCACTTTTCCAAAACCAGCAGAATCTGTCAAGTTTGTTTGTTTAGAGTCGAAAACCTGATTCAAGGTGCGAGTGAGCAATTACGGAGAAATCTCTAGGTGGAGATTGCAGTCAGTCAATCGTTGCTACTGTTTGTAGACGTAATTTTCAACTTGAAACCCAGTCTATCTAGCCATTATATTCAGCCATATAGAACCCTCTATCTAGCCATATACGAGGGTAAGTCAATTATTATCCGCAATAAAGGTATGGTTTTGTTTATGTTGGCATTACTGTTGTTTTGCGTTGATGGCACGTTTTTTTGAATATTTGAGGTCACATCTGCGCATAGCAGCTTGAAACGCATTTTTCAAGCTGCTATGTTTGTTTCATTGTCGCTGTCTTGCTGGTAATCATGGCCGCTCCGCTTTCCGTTTGCACCAATGAAGAGCAACGGTCAGTGATTCGTTTTTTGTGGTCGGAAGGTGTATTAGGGGCCAAAACTCATAGATGACTTTCGGAATAATACGGAAATAGTGTTTCGCCACAACGGAGTGTTTATGAATGGATTAAAAATTCGAAAATTGTCGCATAAGTGTGATAAAGGAGTCGTGAGCATCGTTTAAAACTGATGCTTACGGTTTTTTGGGACACTCAAGGTCCAGTATTGGAACATTAGCAGGGAAGGGGAACAAAAATAACTAGTAATACGTTACAGTGAGATGCTTACTGCCAAGCTAAAGCCTGCAATTCGAAGCAAACGCCGAGGATTGCTGTCAAAAGGTGTTGTTTTGTTGCACGACAATGCCCGTCAGCATACTGCTGCCCACACTGCTAAAAAAAAAATAAAATCTGAAGTACTGGATCATCCTCCACATAGTCCCGATCTTGCTCCTTTCTGATCATCACTTGTTTGGTCCATTCAAAGAGGCATTAAGAGGCCGTAGATTTACCACGAATGAAGCATTGAAAGAAGCGGTGCATTCCTGGCTTGCATCTCAACCAAAAACATTTTTTTATGAGTGTATCAGGAACCTTGAACAACACTGGCCCAATTGCGTTGAAAAGCAAGGAGACTATGTCGAAAAATGATGTACTTGTAGTTTTTCTATTTGATTCCAAAAAAATGTTATAACTGTATTGCGGATAATAATTGACTTACCCTCGTATATTACGGAGAAATCTCTAGGTGGAGATTTCAGTCAGTGAATCGTTGCTACTGTTTGTAGACGAAATTTTCAACTTGAAACCCAGTCTATCTAGCCATTATATTCAGTAAATAAACCTCTCCGTGCTCGAGACAAGAAGGAGATGAATGGGAGAATGTCATCCCTCAGTTTCCGATTCGAGAGGGAGAGTGATTGACAGATCTCTGGCCACAGAACATTCTGTACCTCGGGCGAACTCACTCCTAGTCGACTGGCTTTCTCTTTTGTCTGTCCAAAACTGATACGATTCGATTGTCAATGCGAAAGTTCACACGATATTGTGGTGTACTGGTATTGTTTACTGTTTACTCTTGTTGTCGGATTGGACTGTTCGTTTATTCCACAGGGAAATTATGCGGGCGCACGGAAAACCAGTCCAAACAATTCAGCAGGCGTTCCATTTCACCGTTGTATTTCCCCACCTTGGCAGCTAATTAACAATTTTATTAACATGGTCGGTGGAGTATGAGAATAAGTTACGCTACGTATGAACGAACGAGATTGTAATTACAGTCAAATTAAAGCAAATTAGTTGATAACTAGGAGCGTGCCTCATGAACGGAGATAATAATCCGGATTATTACAACATGATTTTTTCAAGATATTGTAAAACTCACTTTCTGTCTCAGAAGGCTGATATTAGGCTAAATCACGAAGGCAAACGCGGAATTCTACTGCCGTCAAATTCAGCCTGCATATTTTCATGAGCCTGTCCAGTTATCTATTTCTATTCCCGAGAATTCTTGGGCAGAAACAACCTGAACTAGCTTTTAATTATTTGAATGAAAACACATTTGTGGTATTTTTCATTAGCATAAAGTTCTGAGTGGAAAGTGGAGAATAATGTAGAGTTCGCATAACATAAAGAATTTTCATGTCATATAGAGTAATAATGAAAATCTATAGCCTTTATTACAACGCATAAAACTCATTAATTTTTATTTCTATTTCTGATGATGGTGCTCACATTAGTTCCAAGGTTTCAAGAAATAGTGCTCAATATAGTAACCTTGTTGCATGGGTTCTAGACTAGACTATAGCATTAGCTATGGGAGAGATAATTATGTAGAGACCCACATTCCCATCCTCTGTCTACTTTTGTAGATGTTTGGGACTGGGGTCTAGTGAAAACTAAACTAAACTACTATACAAAATTGTGGTATCGGAGATACATTGAAAAAAAGTTATTGGGATGAAGTCTCAAATTAAATTGCTAGTAGTGAATGCCAGTTAGTATTTGATCCATCGTTGGGAATCTAAATCACGCACCATCAAACTGTACTGACTACTAAAAAACTGTGAAATCGAAGGAACATTGAAAAAATGATTGAGATGAAGTCTGGCAAGCAGAAGAAAGTGGCTGACAATATTTTGAAAATAGGTGGAGTTAATACGATGAAACCAGTATTTCTTTGCAAAGGAATACGGGTGAAATTTATCGCATCAGTCTATTTCGCTGAAGGTAGAGAATTTATTGTATTGTACAGTATCAAGACCACAGCATTAATCGATGGACCGTTTATACGGTAGGCGTACTCCCACTACAAATAATGCTTCTTTGTGTAGCCGTTCAGGAAAATAAGATGTTCTCGATTTATGCTTTCAATTTCTGGCGATGGCATGGCGAATCGAAGCAACAAATAATAGAGATACGCGACCGATTTGTCAAGGTGCTTTCTGTGATCACTTCGCGGGGTGAAAGTTTATCGGATCAGGGCACGACCAGAACATTTTCGTGATTGGGATAGTTTTCCAACTATTTCCGTAGCCTCTCCATTCATCAGATCATTCTTCTCCTGCAATTTCCCTCATAGAGATGTGTCATGGCCTCAATTTATCAATGAAGACTACACGTTAGCGAATGGCTCAACTTGATCTACAGACACAATGTAAGAACAGCCTCTTCAATGGAGATTACACACTAGAAAATGGATTAGATTCAGTGTGTGTGAACAGAAATCAGATCGTTCAACATGAGTGGATAGTTTTGGAAATCAAACCACAAGAGTGACGTGTGTGAAGTCAGGAGCTATAATTGGAAGCAGGCATATCAATGTCGTGTTCATTTCAAAGATAAGACTCATCAATCTCATCATTTTCACGGAGATTAGACTTCACAGAAATCTTGTGAAATTCGTAATTGAAAGTTTGAGATTAGATGAATTTATTTTCCCCCCTATTCTAATACTCCACTATTCTCAATCTTGACTTTTGTATCAAATAATAAAATTTATATTTGTATTAGTTAGTTAGTTGATTCAGAATTCTCAAGCTAATTCTGTTCATTACTAAATTATAAACTTTGAGGAAACGCGTTTTTTAAGAGCTAATATATTTTTTTTGAGAGTATATGCACAGGTAGGATTCTATTCCTCATTTTAATACTAATCTATTCTCAATCTCACCTTTTCTACTTCTATATTTATAAATTTATTGATTCAGAGTTCTCAAGCTAATACTGCACATAACTCAATTATAAAGATTGAAGGAACTCACGTTTTTTAAGAGCTGTTTCATTATTACTGAAAGCGACTGTGTGTATGGCCTTTGATTTGAATCAGAATCCATAGAGTAGATTTATAAGTGGCTATCACAGAGACGACAAAATAGAGTAGAATAACATTCACTTCCTTGCTGTTGAATAAGAGCAGTTACATAAATTTGCTGAAGCCAGATCGAATCACTTTTTAATGAACAGTTTTGTCTTTAGTAGTAATTTCCCATGTTTAATCGCAGAAAATATCAAAAAATGAATTACAACACTGGGAAAACATTGTGCTCCACATTCCGGCTGTGACGAACGGGTCAGAAGAGCAAGGACATATCAGCAAACAGTTCACCTTTAGAGAAAGGTACTAACGGCTTCGATTGAAACGAAAAACATTGGCTGATAATATTGCATCGTCTGTTCGCCATGCAATCAATTCAATGGCTAGAAAGAAACCTGAATAACATCAACTCATGAATGTATTAAATAGTCATAGATATATAGAGCGGCAATCTTATAACTTCTAACATAGAGTAACTATACTAGTTGTTATCTGTTGTTATTACTATTACTATTACTATTACTAGTTGTTATCTGTGCTTCTAACCATACCGATTGGCGATTAATATCCCACGGAATCAACAGTGCTGGGGACTGTTTCGTAAAACATAACATATATAAGTCCTGTAAATCAGGAAAACAACTAATATACAACAGGAAATATATAATGTAATTATATTATAATAATTACATTAATATATAATGTAAAACAGGAAAACCACTTAACACTAACTGGACATGATTAGAACAGCGTAGGCTATAGCCTATATTGAATAGATTATTACCGGTACGTCTAGTTTTTATCCGCCATTTCCTATAAAAAACAGGAGTCATAATTTAATATGAAACAGGAAAAGTTCATTTAGCCACATACATAGGCCCAGTTCAAATAGGCGATATAGGACAGCAAATACCAAGGATATACCACATCCACATAACTTGAAGGATCAAGAAAAAAATTCGTTGAGTCGTTATATTCTTAAAAAACGGGGTACGCTCTATTCATTATTGAGTGCTATGGTAGGCCTAAATTTCAAACGGATTTGTTTGAAATAAATACGTAGTTTTAGAAGAGTAAACTCTTCAAATCGAGGTTCTACTGTACAACCACGGACAAAACTAATTGAATTGTTATTATTTTAATAATGTTACCGTAATCAATAATAATTTTTTCCGTGTATACAAATTTTAAAAAATAAATTGTAATAAAATACAGCTAAAGTGTTTGTAGAGCTTAATCGAAGAACCGCCATTTATCGCCAATTTCCAATTGAACCAATCATCAAACAAAATCGGAAATGACTGGTTCATTCATTTTGCAATGATTGGCAACACGGTTTCAAAACATGCCAGATGTGAAACCTCTACCAGCCTCCCATGTGGTCTAGTGGCTAGGATATCTGGCTTTCACCCAGAAGGCCCGGGTTCGATTCCCGGCATGGGAAGATTTTTTTGTACGCGTCAGAGCACACTTTTTCTGTAAATACTCTTGTGAAACACTTCTTCCAATAATTGTTGCATTTTTTTATTGATACATTTGCTGTGAGATAAATTATTGATATTTGCTACCTTACTGAGTCAGGAATAATAAATGAGATATTATGCAATTAAATTTACGATTACATTCATGACATGTGGCTAGTAGATACTGTACTTTGAACTAATAAAGGATTGAAAATATTATTGATTAAACCTCATAACGAGTATGGCCAATATATTGGTTGAATATCAATTGGATCGCTCGTCTCGTAAACCATAACACTAATTCTAACGACAATGATAACTCCTCGTCGGAAATATCATCAGTATTCCATGAAAAATCATAGCAAACATACACAAAAACATAGCAGACTGACTAATAAATTATATGTTAAATTCATTTTCTGAAAATTTCCATATAAAATTGGCAAACAATTTTGATTTATTATTTGCAATGATGACGTGATGAGTGATGAGGGATTTAGAATTTTACAATATTTTTCAATACTTATATCCGTCATGTTAGGACATTTTCATTGTGGATAATAAATTTGAGTTATTACTCATATATATATAATTATATTGAATTATTCAAAAATGAATTTCAAGCTATTTTTTTTTTGTCTTCTATAGGTAGCCATGGAGTGAATTGCAACTTATTAATTACAAATTATCAATAAAATGATTAATTTGTTGGATTGATTCAATCATTGTGTCACTTGCAAATTAACTGCAATATCCATGTTGATGAATATTACACATTAGGTACAGTAATAAATATTGTAATTGATTATCATTACAATTTGTACTGATAATACCGTGTCGTTACATAACCAATCATAACGGAAACTAGGAAATTAGATTAACATAATCAAAGGGTTTCCGATTAGAGGAGTCATAACATGCATGAGTTGGAAAAGAAGGAACTCTAATAATGGAAAAATTGTAATAAATGTCGAGTTTTTAGTTACGCTACCTTTTCTAAAATGATTTACACCGTGGAGGAACATTCTCCTCGTAGATTTGGAGAAAGCGATAAAGTAATATTGTTATGAAAACTCTTATTACAGATAATAGGCCTACATCCCAATTTCCTATGTAATGCTTATATGTAGCAGCAAAATGGTGATTGTTTATTTATATTTAGTTTTTCAAATCCAGCGCGAATGGTAATGATAAAAGTCGAACTCAGAAATAGATTTCGGTTCATTTTCAGAATTGTTGATGTTTAATTTATTCATTTATGGGATAGTAAGTCATGAATCTGGAATTATATCTTCTATTCCCTTACAAACATTAGATGACGAGTAAAGAAAAAAGAGAACATTCATTCTTAATGGGTATAAGTGTAAAGAATGAATTATAATTCCAAATTTTAATAAAGAATTATATTCAAATTGATATTAAGATTATTTACTGTATATTTTCGCACTGAAATGAGAAATATTTTCATTTCATTCAGTGTCTATAATTTTAAAGAATCTTCATGATTTTTGAGATTTTGAAACGTTTAAAAATATCCTACGAGTATTTTAGAGAGGGAGCATCAAAGAAAATCCTTCAAATAATAGTAGTCTACTTGAGCTGAATTTGATTGTAATTTATTCATGGAATTTAATTATTATTGTAATTATGATGGAAGCCAGGAACTTTCAATATTGCAATTCGCAAAAGAATCCAGAAAGGACTCAAAATTATCATATTGCATTCAGTTTATTGCGTTAATTATTCGTAATTTTTGTTATAAATTATCATTAACATTTTTATTGATCTGATTTAGAACATTCAATTTTTGCATTTATAAGTAATATCACTATTAAATTAATATCTCACCGCATATCCATGATGATGCTTTCAACATAATCCTATTCACATTTTTGCTCGACTTATGAAGAAGATAAATTTTCTCAAGTGCTGTATAGTGAGTGACGTCACTCACTAACACTACACCACACTTGATTTTGGTGTAAAGTCAATATTTGACCAAGCAAAGCTCATCAAAGCTTATCACCCAAAGCGTTGTGTGAGGTTATGCCCCAGTTAAGACGAGAAGAGCAAACATTATGACAAGGCGCTCAGCACATTTAATGGTTCATTGACCAATCCGATTTTGTGTCACTGAACAAAGAGATCAGTAATCAGTGTTTTCAACAAATAGAAATTAGTCTGAGCGCCTGAGTAGTTTAATTAATGTCAACGCATTGATAATCCTTTATCACAGGTGTACAAGAAGGTCATCACTGTTCATGGAAACCATTTTGAAAACTACTATACATTACTTCAATTATAATTAATTAAATGTAAACAATAAATTTATATAAACATATGAATATAAATATCAAATATTTATTCAATATTCTTTCAACTATTTAGTTCATAAGTGCAACTAATCTACTGTATTAGGTTATTGAATTTAAAAACATTTTAATCAATTATTCTTTTGAAAATTAAGGTAAAAAAGCAACACAAATTATTCCAAAAGAATCATTTTAAAATATCACATTAATATTTTTTACTTGGAATTTCCATTTTAACATTCATGACCTACGCAAATAGATAATTTATTTATGTATTCATTTACATAAAAAAGCTCACATACACAAAGTCCATTACAAGACTTATTGACATTGTAAACAATGTAATTGTTTACATTTTTAGTGAAAAAAAGAAGAAATACAAAAGAAACACATCGCACTTCACTAAATCAGATAAATTAAAGCAATTTTAGAGATTAGAAGATTAGAAGAGACGATTTATGAGGGAAATAGAAGAATGTTGAACTAGAGGAGATGTTAATAATGTAATATACAACTAGAGATGTTGAAGAAAAGGTAAAAAAGGGGAAATATATAAAATATAAAATAAAATAATACCTTTTATAATTCACTAAAGTACCGGACGATAATATAATTGAAATTGAAATCTATTTCTCATAGACAATGTACAATATAAATTTTCACTTTACAAAAGATAAATTATTGGCCAAATTAACCAGTTGTAGTGGCTTGAATAATGTTGCTCCCCCTTATTGATAATTCTAGTGATTTCTTCACTACAGCTTATATTTATGCTACAGAATTTTTTAATTGACAGTGACTATTCATATTATTTTAGTTTATTATTATTTTATTTTTGACTATTTATACATATTTTTATTGACTATTTCTGCAATTAACAAAAAAATCTGCCACAAAAAATTAATATTCTCAGTTCATTCATTTAACAGAATTAAATCAAGTTAGCAGCTCTACAGCATTAACCCACCAAACACCAACTAAATTGCTTTCCTGATATAGAGAAAGTTAACTTTTTAGTGGAAATGAATATTTTCTTGATAGTTGAAACAGTCATCAAGTTGTAATTTTCTCAAAATTGCGGCTTCCAAATTTAAATTAATCCTGAGATTTATTATCAATATTCAAGTTAATCTTGAGTTTATCCTAGGATTATGAGAAAGTGGGCTGCGGAGTAATTGAACAATTAGTAGCTCCCAACTCATTAATTCAGTCATTAGTGGGTGGCACAGTATAACGGTGAAATATGAGTTAAGTTGAGTCAGAAAAACACATTTAAATGAACCAAAAAGAAGAATGCTGCAATCCTATCAAAGAATTAATGTGATTTGGACAAAGAATTGTAAAATTTCATCTATTTTTAATGCTGTTCATCTATTTCCACCATTTGTGTTTAATATCATAATCTGGATTCAGAATATTAAGGTAGGGATGAATCGAAATGGAAATACAACATAAAAAATGAATTTATGGTAATCGTAAGAAAATTAGGGCATAAGTCTTATGAAATATAATTCAATGAGTTCTATATTGTTAGCTTGTATGTTTAACAGTACGGAATTTGTATTTTATTAGTACTATTGACGTTTTACTTACGTTATTTGTGAAGATTTTTTGTATACAGAAATTTTGCCTACCTGGAACAATAAAAGGAGAATGTTACAAACGAAGTGTAGTTTTTTCAGATATTGTACAATTATGAAAGCATTTCATTCCATAATATCTCATTCAAAGTTTTGAAATTGTCAAACTCCACTTTAAACTAAGTTTGACAATTCCAAAAAGTGTTTTCTATTATGGAAAGATCCCACAACATCAATATTAATTGTTCTACAAATTTTATCATTCAATTTATTCGGCTTAATAAACCTTGAAATTTTTATTCAAGTTTAAAAATATATCTACACTTCATGACAGACTTTTATTACAGATCATCAAACAAAAGATCACTTTTCACAAAACAATCTTTTTTGATTAAAAATAATTTTTAAATTATTCAAAACTTACTCAATTTACTAGGTCTATGAGCTTATACAATAGATAACAGATTAGAATCTGTAATCTTTTAGAAATAGCCTACTAGAATCTCCTATCTCTTCTCTATGCTAATAGATAATTATAATTATAATAGATAAACATAAATAATTTGTGATTTTATGATTCTTCAATCCTATAGAATATTAATCTTGAATCCTATACCATCACGTTATTGTTTATTGAACAAGAATTGGAATTTATCTACAGTTTAAAGGATAAGTGTTTCTTCCAGACTTATTTGCTATTCACTGTATAGCTGTATACAGAGAGTGTATAGTATACTCTCTGTATAGCTGTAAAGCGATGTGCGCCATCTAGCAGTGATTCATCAAAACAGCCTCTCCATCTAGAAACAGTACAGCCGCTCTATGATTTCTCCTCAGTGAACTGGAAAACGAATAGTACGCCACCTAGTAGTGAATAACCGAAGCTTCGGACGTTCAGAAACAACGACAATAATATTGCGGTATCTCTCTAACCCCGCTTTTTGCTTTCAGCAAAACAAATCCAGTATACAATTTTTTTTCACATAAAAAATTTCTACAATAATAATGGTGTCACTTCAAGATGCAAATTATGCAGTTCTTATCATTGTGAACACAATACTTAGTTATTATGCTATTGTCTTTGATTTTGATGGTAGGCTCTACACAATACTAGAATTTATCAAGGAATTCTCCATGGGGACCAGTGCTATTAGTATACTGATGAAGGATGAATTCGAAGTTTTACACTTATTATAGCAATATTCAATAAAAATTAACTTACTTGATATTTTAATTGTTTGAAAAATATCTAATATTATTTAGGCCTACATAAATTATTTTATTGCTACCACATAAACTACTTTAATCTATTTCTGCTGCACAACTCTACTTTCATGACATAAACTAAGTACAGAGACGAATCTAATCTTCATTTGGTCTTAATTTATTTTTCCCCATTAATTATTCTGCCCACTTCTGATTGTGGCTAATTGCCTAATAATGCAGGTCTAAAACCAAGATATTTCACTCCTGGGTTTCAAGTTTCAGTTGTTTTTCATGACACTCTTGACAAATTTTATTTAATCTATTTGTATACAACTTTTTAACAAACCCTGTCTATTCTTGGTTAACAGTGGGGTCCCAATGCAGGCTTCAATCATGTATTGAGGAAACACTAGATATTTTTCCAATTAATATCCACTAACAATAACTTATTTCGTTACATGAATTATATACCAAGCCTCCAGGCTCCAGAACAATCTCGTGGAGTTCTATTCCATATTTTTGTATTTGTTCATTAGGATTCTTCATATTTTTGGGCAAACTTGAAAAAAATGAATTAAAGAATATAATTTTACTTCTATTGTATTGCTTCGTACATGCCTCCAGTTCGATTCTAAATAATACACGCAGGTGGCCCAATGATATTAGTAGATGCTGTGAACGAGCTGGTAGTTTAGGAACTTCTTATTACGACCGACAAAGACCTGAGATCTGCACCCGCAGCCGACTACGGCTCTCAGTACTGTAATTTAATTGTGATTGCATTTGGACCAGCGCGTTCAGGCAGAAGTAGTCTCAAAAAAAAATGAGCCGGTTCGTTAACTCAGCACAGACGGTGGGTGCCATCCTTAACACTAGCATTACGTCAGCTAATGAGCGCCTTATTTCATGCAATTGTTATTTGAAAATGTGCTTTCAACCACTCAACGAACTTGAAAAGGCTCAACACACTCTACTTGAAGTATTCAATAACGGTCACTGGTACAAATCCTCGAGATTAGATTAGGTAAGTAACAGTTCTTACAATAACTGTTCTTGTATTCTTTTCAATAACTATTATCACATTGCCCCTTATTCTCACCATTGAGTGTGATGTTGGACGAGTCACTAGTTACTTCAAATTAATAAAAAGGTCTATTTCTTATCAATTTTAAATCAAATACTCAAATAGATAAAAATAACAATTTCCAGCCAAAACTTCAAACAGATTGAGTATGGTGTTGGATATTGGTTACTATTCTTCGGAAATGTAATAAATAAATCTCATATTCAAATAGACAGTAAATTGAAATTTTCAGTCAAAGCTTCTAACAGATATAACGTGACAAGTTCTACAGAAAGTGTGGAAGATAGGAATGGATTGTATGGAATAGATGAGAAATGAGTTTTGTAAGATAAATATTTTGTACGGTCTTACAGGAAGATAGATGAGATGTAAAAATTAAGATTTTGTCAAAATAAAGATAAACTGAATAGAATAATTTATACCGAATAGTTTAGTGGAAAAATTAAATTTATGAGAGATTTCATCATTCTTTCAACTTCAGCTCTCAATTGAATAATAATAATTATATTAAGTAACTTTTGCGAAGCAGTTTTATGTTATTAAATTCGTTCAATTGAATTAATATTATTAATTCGATCAATTGGAGAAAAAGTAGGCTATTCTAGTTATTGCAATGTTAGGATTATTCTCATTCCCACTGTGAATGAAAAATGAAATTTCTCATGAAGCATTTGTATGACATAAGAATCCTGCTTGTGACAAATTGATGATTAGTGGAAGAGAATGTTCGATGAAATGTGATAGTTGTAAAAAATAAAGTAAATTGATGAGACGTGAATTATTATCAGCACATGTTGATTTTTATCACAGTAAAGCGAAAGACACAATCCAAGCATAAAACACGACAACATTATTAGGAATATCTCAAGTTATCGACCCCGGGATGCAACCTATGATGCAACTATGTCACCGCTAAGTAACAATAAAATATAATCATCTGTCATGAAACAAGTATATCCAACACTAACTACATGAATCACTGACAACAGTTTCAAATGCTGTAATGCTATCTGGTCGTGGAAGAATATTGTTGGATTTATACAGAAAATGCGAATCTCCACCATGGGACTGATCATCATGCAGAATGTGCATGCTAATTGGCCGAAGACAGACGGATGATTTGCATGGGATTCTCTATCAAACATCAACATGTACACAAATCATGTTGTAACAGTATCTGAAACTGTAAGCAACACCGAGGAAATAAATTGCAAAACTTAACTAGCAATAACTTACTCAAGCGCTTGAAATTTTCTTGGGTTAGTGTAAGCTCAAAATTTTATCCAACATGTTGGGTCATAAGATACGTCTTGTATACATACAATCTCTTATAGTTTTGCACTTTTTTCATGTATTTATTTATCGTATGGCTTTTAATAGTGCGGAGACCCATTGTTTGGGTTGTTCCACTTCACCAACATAACCAATAATTATCCCTTGATAGGAAACATGATGTGAGTTTGTTTTCACTTAGAAAACAGACAATAGCATTTCAAAAAAGTATATAATTTTCATGACACAATCGTGAATAAGTATCATACTATTAGCAATTAGCTGATAAATTGGAAAAGGATCAGCTATCCGTGTTGTACTCTACTTGAATATTTATTATTAGCCTAATTCTATTTCTACTGGATTTCAAGATTAGAATATTATAGTTTCTCAAATTTTCTCATTCAATACAAGATATTTTCTTAGCACTAAAACACATTATATCTCAAATTTTGAAAATCTTTGCACAATATTTTTATCAATTTTTAAACATTTCTGAGAGTGATATTATTATTCATTCACTCTGTTGCTATTATTGTTCAATGAGGTTGTTATTATATTCAATGAAGTTTGTATTGAAACTTTAAATTTACCCCTTCCACCCCCTCCCCCCTCTTGTTATTATCAGATTATGTGTTAATAATTATTTTATTTACTAAGATTACAAGATGATAATAAATGTCATTCTGGGCAATCAGGAATATTTGATTTGCACACCTTAATAATATTCTGTTGTAAATATTAGAAATTGAAATGACTGTATAAATAAGAAGAATACTCGTAGTGTATGATAATCTAAAGAATTCTGTGGAATTATGGTTCTGTAGTTTTAAAGCTACTGTGATTCCGATTTTTTGCTAGGAAAGAAAGTTTTCCCATAGATGCTTCCTGTGTGGGAGCAGTTTATTTGGATCACGTTTTTGGACGGGAAGCAATCCAGGGAGTAGCGAAGGAAATAGCATCCATCGTATCAGGCAAATGCTTGGAGTTTTTGGCAACCACTGCCGAAATCTCGCAATAAGGGAAGGAGGAAACCAAGTGGGACTATCGATCGCTATAGGGGTGAATGGAATTGGGTCATCCTTTGTCAATCCCCCCTCCCTCCTTCCGCCATCATCAGAAACTGTTGGGAAACAACACTCTTGCTTTCAGAAGTTTTGCTTTTGGGGGAAAGTTGTAGTAATGAAATTGATATGTCACTAAATGCGAATGAGTATGGCGAAAGTTTTCCACCAAAAATCAATTTTAATTCACATTTGTCTGCGTTCATCATAATGAAGCGAGATTAGGCTACATGAAGCCATGCAAGTTCACATGAAAAGTTATTTCAAACAATGTCTTAAAAAATCTCTATGATCTTTTCAAATTACCTTCAGAGACTGTTATTGAAAAAAATAATTTTTGGGAGTACAACAAAAATTTTCAGAAAAACTTAAATGGAATGATTTGCGTTCTGGTATCTGGTAGATATCATGATTGATGTGAAAATATGAAAAAATACTTTGAATCACTGCCTTGAGCTACTCAAAGGTCCATTTGAGAGTCTATCACTTCCGAGCTTTCAAAAGTAATTGTGTTGACTGACCAGAAGATTTACTACTCAAGAACTGTACCAGAAAACTAGAACCAATAATTATAACGGTTAATAAACTATGAGCTAGTAGAATATTCATCCCACCTGTCAGTGGAGAAGATATAAAAAATAGTTTTCTATTTTGGACCGGGCATCTTTAGCTAGCTCATCGCAAGGTGTCATGATAGAGGGAAATTTAAAAATACAGTATCAAACAGTGAATGTATTTTTTTCTAGTAAGAACACGTTAATTGGTAGTCTATCAAACTACTTCTGCCACCTCCGCTTAGTTAAACAAGTTACACAGAGTGAAAACTGTTTTGAGTTGGGTAGGCACTCTTTTTCACAATGTCCAACACATTCAATAGTTGGCCCACATAGCCAATCACTGTCAAGATGGCTTCCTCCTATATTTCATCCAAACCTGAATCTATGATATATTGGTGAAAGAAATTAAAATGAGTGAAACTATGCACCACTACTGTCTCTTGTAATCTAACCAGCCATAAGTATGATTATTTGTGACAGTTCGAATAAAAGAGAAAATAATAGGAAAACATATTTCAAGTGCATAATGTGAGGGGGAAATTTTGTGTTAAGCTCATTTCAAGTACATTATCTGAGGGGAAAATTTGTGTTTTTTATCTGAGATATAGAAGGTTTGTCATTGGAGAATGTTTCTGTATATTTCCAGCAGAAAAGTGGAACAATGATTATGTATACTTGAATATTTTTCTTTTTTTAATCATTTCATTTTTAATCTTTGTGTCAATACATAGATAGCCTAATTTCTCTTGACTCTAATTTAGAAAATCAGATCAAGTTCAGAATGAATTCTGGTCAGAGAAATTAAATTATCAGCAGGAAGTGTATAAATCACTTAACATTACAGAATCATCTCCTGGATTTATTTATCTAATGTTAGTGTTACAAATACGGTACGTATATTTTTTTGCTCAGGTGAATACGTTTTTCCTTTTAATACCTGAAATTTCAAACTTTGAAAGAGATAATTGGCAAGTGGATCAACAGACTTCCCAGACAAGATAAATAAATAAAAGATAAAGTTAGTTAATATTGATGTCTTTTGATAACTGTATTATGAATTTTGAAAGGAACAGACAATTTCTTAGTGAATTATATTATTTCCTGGGTAAAATTATTATAACAGAAACATTTATAAGTGAATAATAAAGTTTGGGGAAAAGCATTTCTACATTTTGATAAAAAAAATAAAATATTAAATGTTCGAAGTGAGGTAATCAACCATGAAAATAGTTGAGATAGATAGTTTAAAATTTAGTACCAATTGCAAGGTCTCGAAATGTAATAAAGTACAAATTATCATAATAAAATAAATTTTTCTCATTATTTTAGTTGCCATAGGATGGGATGGGGAAGATGTACAGAATAATTTGCTTCAATGTTACCCTTGTGAACCATACTGACTTCAGCCTGCATATCTATCATGGATATTAAATTTCTACTTTCCTGTAAAAGCACTGTTGACATTTGGAAATTCAAAATAATATTGTAATTGTAGAATTGAACATATGAGAAACAAGACTGGATGTTTGACATTCAGCGGCAGGTGGGTGGATCGATTCACCTTGGATTCAAAAAATAATATAACAAGATTGCAGACAGCCTACATGATCAGGGAGTGGACTAACAAGGACATGCAAAAAACAACTGCAGATCTTGGGCTCGATAATACTATTTCATGAAACTGAGTTCTGATACAGAAAAAAAACTGAATTTTAAAAGTTTACTATGCTGGACAAGGAGATGATTTACTGGTTCAGGAAGTCGTATTCAAAATTGTTCACAGATGGGAAAATTGGTTCCAGAAAAGAAAGTTTTATTTGATATTCGGAAAAGTTAGAGGTAACTTCTAAAAAAGGTTTATCTAATTTTTATAAATAGAGTTAATTTGGTCTTTTTCCTGTATTGCCCATTCTACATTGAATATTAACTGCCTATTATTGTGAATGATGAATTCTGAATTTTTTTTCAATAATAGTGATAAACTAATAAGTAAACACGTTTAAATACATACTACATCTACAATAATACGTTTAAATACATACATTTGACTACAATAAAGTAAATAACTTCACATATACTGGACTAGTGTAATTATGTGTGATATAATTTTATAAATATTAAAAAACTGTAATATGCGGTACTACTATAGGAGTTAAATTCTCTAATTTGTGATCAGGCTGCTTTATAAGAAATACAAGGCTTTTTTATAATGATGCTACTAAATTAAATTTTCAGTTCCAACCGGAAAACTTTCCACATAATTTCTCAGGATTCAAAAATTCAAATAAACTTTGTTGAATAATTTCACAAACTTTTTCATGATTCAGATTATTGTGAATTCAAATCATTTGTGCAAGAAAAATTTCACGCACTTTTTCAACATTCAGAATCACATGAATTCCAGACACTAGTGCTGGAAAAATTCCACAAAGCTTCTTATAGAATATTATAAATCCAAATTCACCTTTGCCGGCTTCACTAGATCGGATCGCAAGAGAGAATTCGCTGGAGGATCACAGAGCACAATTAAGACTAGCGCAGGAGGATCATAGAGCACATTTTAGACTGTTCGCGTTTGCAGATTTGGTACAGAAAGAGTAGACTAGAAGAGATAAGAACAAACGGAGAGCGGTCGGGAATTGAGGTAGGAGCGCAGTTCTACATGTGAGCCGCCTGAATCCAGATTCACGCTCTCATTTGTGATTGATATTGTACGACCTTGACGTACTACACAGTAGTTGGGGGCGGTGGATCAATAGAGCCGTGGTAAGCCGCCTCCGGGGGCGGTTACTTACTTATTCCCGCCCCCAATCAGCCCACAAACCAGAGATCTTGGTCTATTAGAATTTATTATTTCAGATTCAAAAGATGGGCTACAGTGATGAGACATTAACATTAGCCTATTATTGGTATTGCAGATTTAGTTACTTTTGCACAGATTTATTCTCTCCAGAATATAAAATTAGTTTTAGAACGGGGGGAAACAGCTCTTCAACATTTTTTTGAAGAAAAATGTTCTTCAACAGCATTTTTTTATATCCTCAAATTGGTTTCCTCTTCTAATATTTTGCTAAATTCTCACATTATTTCACAAAACAAGAGAGGAAAAAAGATACTTTTGGCCAATGGGGATTTTCTATATCTAGAATATTATACATGTTGGATGATTAACCCTCATCCTTCAACAAGACAGTTTTGAAGATAAGACTATTAATGAAGACTGTCTTGGGCTTAGCCTGTAGTCTTGGAAAATATGTAGTAAAGTCTTGGTAATATCGTTAAAGAGCATTTTTGTCACTCTCAAATCAATTTATTTACTCTTCTAAGATTTTAATTAATTTCTCACATTGTTTCACAATAGATAATAAAAAGAGAATATTGGCTAATATGGGGATAATCTAGGCACTGAATATAAACAAAGTGGCAATACAAAATCCCTTGACTTTCAATTATTATTAGAACAGAAAAAAATTAATTTCCTAATCACTAAACCTGCATACACATTGAAAGGTAAGCCTTTGAAATCTAAAATTGAAGCATCTATACACAAACAAATTCTGTACTGCGAGCTATTTTCACCAACATATTATCTAGTATCTACAGTGAAAAAAAGAGTATCATATAGTAAGTCATGCATATTACTGTATAAGTATTTCTGAAGATTAGAGGAATTTGAGATAAGTTAGTTGAGATGGGCAAATTGAAAATGGATGAAGTTCTTGCTTAGCTCCATTTATCCATGGTTCTGGACTTCAACTTCACTACTTATTCTTCTCATACAGAATACCAAGAATCTTAAAAATAATTATTCATTGATTCAGAAAAAGATGCAACTGGGATATCAACCTCCAGTCGAGCACGAAGCACAGGAAAATGAAAAGTGGAGGGAATAAATGTGGTACAGGATTCTGAAAATTGAATTCCCAAATCTGAAATATTCAAGTAACTGTTGCAACACTGTAGTGGCAAAAAGCATTCCTGAATGAGCGTGCACTTGGAAGGATTAACACGCTAGGTAGGAATGATAGAGGTATGTACAAAAGCACTACTTATTTACTTTGCGCTCGAATGTATTTCAAGATAACTGCAATGCGACATTGTGTTTACAGCACAATCTATCATTTTGTATCTACTTCATTAACTGAAATAAAGAATTTTATCAATGTGAACCACAATAAATTAAAGGCTGAATTTCGAAGTTATTTAGAGTCATAGAGAAATTTTTACTTTTCTTCTATGAACCATTATTAGTGATCATGGATAGTCTACATGTTGATGGATGTCCACCATGCATAAATATGAAGACTTTTGGCTATAAATATTCTATCGATTGTCAAAACTTGTAAAGAATCTAGAGTTTCCAACCATCCGATCAAGGCTACTATTTTATCATATTGAATGTTCACAATAATTTGATTTTAACGGTTCAAATCTCCCAGCAGTTATCCATCTTCAAACCTCTGACAAATTCAGGCATCATTAAATCCTTGAAAGCATTATACAAATCCATGAATAATATCTCAATCAAGCACTACTTCTCAATGGCATTCATTCTAATAATTGTATTAGGGACTGTAATTATAGGAATTGTTTGAATGGCAACCTAATTGTATTAGGCTAAAATTGCCCCATAACCTTAATAGATGACCCTCACAGGGAGGAAGCGGCATGGAAGCAGTTCGTAATTCAAATGAACATTTTACAAGCTCGGCTAATTTCCTTGATGAAATGCGAATAAACAACTCAACTAGGTACCACTAGGCTACTACCTAGTCAGTTTCCGTTACGCTCGGCAACATTCGAGGTCGTGTATGCACTTACGTAGTTACGTTTAACAGATTTTGTTTGCGTTATTTTCCTCTAGGCAGCTTCCGTTTCCGAGTTGGCCCGCGATGAAATTATCAAAGTATGGCTTTGAGCCAAGTCTGCGCAAGACTGGAAAAAACTGGTGATCTCATATCATTTTTAATCAGTCCTACAATATTCCATTTTTCTAGTGAGGAAATGTAAACTTCAGTTCAGGTTATTCAACTTATTCAATTAATGAATACTTCAATGGAATTTTGTTGAAACTGTCGCAGATTTAACGGGAAGTTTCCATTTTATTCACATATTCAAATGCATCACAAACGTGAACATCACAAATGAAAAATTATATCCTATGGAATATGGTATTCAGAATTTTGAGATGAAACTAACTGATGTAACCACATAGTAGTTCTAAGTATTATACTAAGTTCGCTGTGTTCCATAAGCACAATTTTTAATGTGTTGTGAACTATCTGATCGCTGGATGTAACTCTCCAAATCATCTTATATTTTTCAACAAAACAGGCCTACATTATTAATAGTACTATTGAAATTAGTATTAACAAAACATTGAGGCCTGTCATATTATCTGCGCTAATTGAATATACTCAATTAAATTTAATCATACTTGCTGTAATTCGGAACTTAACATTATCTATAGCTGCAGGTCTATTCATGTCTAAGGCTAGGCGTACAATGGTTAGTCAAGACAAGACAAAACAAGACGAGATTAGTCAAGTTTAGTCACAGTAATTCACATAGTTGCTTATGAAGCAGCACACACTGATGCGATGACTAATCGGTGTGTGTTGCTTTATACTATGCAACGCTGTGTACCATGACTACACTTTTTCTGTCTTGTCTTGTCTTGACTAACCGGTGTACGCCTAGCCTAAGATGTCTTATCATGCAAATGATATTCATCACCATAGCAAAAATTTTTACAGATACATATAATATATATTTCTATAGCGTGATGGTACACCAGAAATCTCACCACACCGCCATATATAGTGAGTTGTGTGACCAAAGTACAGGATACTTTCATAACTTTTTGCCATCAAAACATTGACTTTGATCTCCAATACATCACGCAGCATTCTGATAAACCGGTCGCCTGCCGTGTTGCACTGCGAACGAGGCTAGACGTAGAAAGTTTGAATTTATTATTGCAGAACCTGTCTGCTAGCGAAATAAATATAATGTGTGTCCGTAGTCGGCCTTAACATTGAGGAGCCATCCGTCAGGCACCGACTTCCGGATAGCTGCTCTGCTATCAGCTATACAGTGTCTGACAATCATACATGCAGTTCGCATTCCCTTTCTTTCTCACTATCTTCATACCTTTCTCACATGATACTTTTCTCTATCTTTCCATCGCATGCTTACTATTTCTTCCAATCTTATGCATCCTTCATACTTCCATCATTTTCCTTCGTATCTTGTACCGTCTGTCTCTTTTTCTCTGTCTGTCCACGTTGGTAATATGCAGCTCGCATTCCCTTTCTTTCTTACTATCTTCAATCCTTTCTCAAAACATACTTTTCTCTATCTTCTGTCTCTTTCACTCTGTCGGTCTATGTTGATAATATGCAGCTCGCATTTCCTTTCTTACTATCTTCATACCTTGCTATGATGATACTTTTCTCTATCTTTCCATTGCATGCTTTCTTTTTCTTCAGCACATCTCATGCATCCTTACATCATTTTCCTTCGAATCTTGTATCTTCTTTCAATTTAATGACGTATCCTTCTCCTTTCCAGTGTCCATCCCATACATTCTTTGTATTTCTTTACCAAACATCGTTTTCCCTATTTCCTTCATCCTTCTCATTCCTAGTTAGCGCAGCCTGCTTATTTTCTTCTATTCCATACATTGCTTAATTTCTTTGGAACATCTCATACATCCTTCATTCTTCCATCATTTTTCTTTGTATCTTTATCAGCCTTCTTCTTTCGTGTTTTCTTAGTCAAGACTAAGGCTGAACAAGATACAAAGAAAAATGATGGAAGGATGTATGAGCCATACCATACATTCCTTTAATTTATTTTCTATACCATACATCCTTCTTCCTGTTCTTTTCATCCTTCTTCATATTCTCTTCACACTTCTTCCTATTCTCTTCATCCTTCTTCCTATTCTCTTCATATTTCTTCCTATTCTCTTCATCCTTCCTATTTCCGTTCTTCCTTCTATTCCATGCATTAATCAATTTTTTTCGAACTGAGGTCTGTATGCGATACCACTCTCAATTTAAATTGCAGCTTCTACTTTCCTCTGCAAGTTTACTGCAAGAGAGTGAGCATTCTTCACTTAAGTGAAGCTGTTCAAGTGTCTATTTCAATTGAATAAATAATTAAAAGTTGCGTTCTAATTCAATGTGATTTTTGAATTTTTTATTAGCGTAATCTCTAAAACTTCAACCACAGACAAAGTTTACTGTTCCTAGTTTAATATCTAGTTCTATCTGTTCAGTTTAGCTGTTCAAGTGTCTATTTCGATTAAATTAATAATTAAAAGTTGCGTCAAATTCGATGTGATTTTTTAACTTTCCATACGCATAATCGCTAAAACTTCCTAGTTCCTAGTTTATCTAGTTTATATTAGCATAATCGCTAATCGCAATTAGAGTGGTTAAGTCCAATATAAGATTTAAAAATTCAACTGCAAAATGATATCATAATACACGTTTGAAGATTACATTTGATAAGTTCAGGTTGAGAGCTTTATCATACAGAGTACAGTGGCGACATACAGTGTCATATGCTGTTCGTGTGTGTGTGTGGTATGATAGAAGGCTTCACAACACAATCGCGAGCATTGAGCATAGATGCACGGTCGGTTGCATGTCGCATATAGAGAGCACGGTCAATGCCTTGGCGTGCCGCTTCAAAGTACCTACTGTACTCGCAAATACGACCTCTCTGCAGTTCACTACCACTAAACACAAAGCTCACTTCAGATACCTAGGTAGCACTAAAGGCTAATAAACTAATGGATCAGATAGTCATATATAATAAAAATTGAAAAAAGATAAAGATTAACAAATTAAAGATAACAGGTATGATATTAAGTTTATATTTTATAATTATATACAAGTAGTAATGTTGATAACAATTCACTCAGTTGAATTAAAACTCAGAAGATTTTCCAACTTGGAAAGGAAATCGAATATAATGAATTGAATGCACCCCAATTCAGTAATGATAGATTTTTTTTGAGGGTGATGCCCACATGAGCTCTAGGATTGTGCGAGGGTAATGAGAGGGGTGATGATGAGAGATGACGACTGTTTTTTTTAGGCAGTCGGGACCGACGGCTTTTCGTCTCCTCCGAAAGACGGGAGTGGCCGTTTCTGTCAAAATCCGTTCCGGCAACTGTATTCGATCTTGGAACCTTTGGATTATCAGACAGGCGCTTATCGCCCTCGGCTACGGACCACTCCAAATCAAAGTTTATTCGATTTATTCAGGAATCATTGTCAGCAAGTGCTCTGTGAATGCACCCAAATTCAGTAATGGAAATCGAAAGTATTTTTGAAGAGTGTAAGCAGTATTGTGGGCTTACCTTTTTTGAGCGATGCCCTAAGTTCGGACCTTTTGAGAATGGAGGCGGGCCTGAGTTTGACTTGACCCTGCTTGATGGACTCCAGCAGCAGCTCCCTGGGAGTCGCAGCTTGGCTTACTTTCGGAGCTAATTTCCTCTCCGAGGCCTGCAAACGAAATAATGTTTCCTAATTAGAAACTTCAAGACGCTCGTCTGTGCTGAAGTAATTACAAAATTAACTGCCTACATTTGAACTCTGATCCGCTCGAACGTGTTTATCACTGGTTGGAATCAGGCGACTTGACATAATTCCATTTCCTCTATTCTCTCTTCAGTTATTTTTTTTTCAACATCGGAAGTACTGCAGAAAATGTCATGACACGTTTTGTTTCAACCTTGATTAATTCTAACACAAAATAAAACATGAAAATGTCCAGAAAATGTGATACTCGAGATGTGATTTGTTATGTCGTAGTAGGCTACTTGATAGAAAAGTTTCAACAAAATATACAAAATATCCTATTCTCGTTGAATTGATAATCATGGATATTTTCTAAGGTTCACATCCTACTCAAACTCTTAGGCTAGGCGTACACCGGTTAGTCAAGACAAGACAAGACGAGATTAGTCACGTTTAGTCGCATTACTTTACATAGTTGCTTATGAAGCATCACACCGATTAGTCATTGCATCGGTGTGTGTTGCTTCATAAGCAACTATGTGAATTACTGTGACTAAACGTGTCTAATCTCGTCTTGTCTTGTCTTGACTAACCGGTGTACGCCTAGCCTAACTCTAATTTTCTGTTAGTCAACTGTTAATTGTCAATACTTTTTTATTTTTCAATACCACTGTCTATTAAGTCAATACTGCATTCGTTTGACAAATCACCTACCAAATGGTAGTATTCCCAAACATTGTTATGAAAAAACAGTGCATTACGTATCTAACAATGATTTAATGTAATATATTATGTGTAATAATGTTATATGTAATGATCAGATATATGAAGGTTCGGAAAATTGAGATTTTTATTCTTAAGAGTTAAGAATTAAGCAATTGCAATCAAACAAAGTATCAAAACCTAAGACAAAACAAAAAAATTCAACCATTCATAACTTACAGTTAACCCAGTTATACGACTAACATACTGACATCCCTGTCATCACTGTATGATGATTAATGATTCGTTTGTAAACGAAATGCCCTTGAAAAGTGATTGACTTGGAAATTGCCAATTTATTACTTGCAATGGACAAGTGTCCAACAATAACCACCCCAGTGTCATTAGATTGCGAAAAATCTAAGGCAATAAATTTCCAATGCAAATTGAACCAAGTCGTAGAGCTGAATTTATGGATGTTGTAAGAGCCGCCCGTGGAGCTAACTTACATATTATTTCACGAGTTATTCGCCATCCGTAGGAAGTGAGTTACAAGTATTCCATCAATCGACACAGATCAAGTGCTGTAGTGCGGGTCATAACCATCTAGGATCCCACGTCAAAAGCCATTTCGGACAGAGGGTAAGGCGTGCTCATGTCTAAAATCGCTAAATGCGGTTGGTGACACTTATAACACCGATACAACTTTCATGAACCTTATGAGTCATTGTTCATAACTGGAAGCCGACTCATAAATTCATTGTAGTGTTTTCAAGAGTCGTGTATAGAATTGATTCACTAAGATTACCTGTCGACAGATGTCTCCTTTTAAGAGTTTGACTGATTTTATATTCAAATTCTGCAATAAACGAGTCTTTGTATTCCTCATGCAACATTCATCGATTAGTAGCCTTGACAGAGTATGAATGCGTAAACTTGGAGATAATAGCATTATTCTTTTGAATCTGGGTTGAACTATGGATAGAGGCGAATTCTTCCAAGAAATAATAAATTTTATTGCGACAGAATGATAAACAAATTATCAGTGAATACATTCTTATACAAATGACACTACTGGCATAATTTATAATCACTTGTTAGCCATCGTCAGTAATGAGTTCAAAGTCAGACACCTTGTAGACGAGAGAAACAATGCAGATACTATGCTATTCAACAATAATCAAAATCTTTGTCATCAAAAATAAAATTTTGATTATCACTGTGGTTATATAATTTAATTCTAAAACGTTTTAATAAAGAAACTCTACCACTTGAAGAGCCATTAAAAATATAACAGTTTGAATATAATCAGTAAAATTGAAGAATTTTAAACAACAATTAGAGAAAAATTAATACATTGATTAAAGGATAACCAATCTTATAACAATCGTTATAGCCAACTTTTTAAAATTCTTCACACATTTTTCAAAATGTTTTTGATTTTGTCGAACCAATAATTTATCAAGAGCTATTTCAGATAAAAATGTGTAAAAGAATAGTAAAAATTCTAACAAATTTCCTTTATAATATTTCAATCACTTATAATAATCGTTATAGCCAACTTTTTAAAATTCTTCACACATTTTTCAAAATGTTTTTGATTTTGTCGAACCAATAATTTATCAAGAGCTATTTCAGATAAAAATGTGTAAAAGAATAGTAAAAATTCTAACAAATTTCTTCAAAACTATCAAATTAAACGCTTCGTGAAAATCTTAACAGAAGAAGAGGGTGAGTTCCAACAAATTTTGAAAGTGAAAGTCATGAAAGGGATTGAAAAACAGTTTATGACAGTATATAAAGAGTGAGAAGGTATGAGAACGGGATAAACCGAAGAGGGGAGGAGAGAAATCAGGGGGATGAAAAACCCAGGGATGAATGGAAAACCCGGCATAGATGGAAACCCCGGCATGAATGGAAAACCCGGGATGAATCATAAGGGTTGTTTGGCCCACGGAGAGGAAGTACGAGATCGAATCACATCTCTTCCCGACCAAAGATTCAAGACAAAATGTGGTAAATAAATCGCAATATTGAAACTACTGTGGGTGAGATTAGTCGCAATAGTCATTAAAATTTTGAAACAGCAGTCTCAGAAGAAGTTCACGTTCACCAACGCTCTTTGCTAAAAGTAATTGACGTTCCGACATTCTCAACTCACGTTTTATTATATTGCAAGAGATTGCCGAATAAATTTGCTCAGCCAATTGTAAATTATAATTACCGTCGCTTGCTTAGAAATACTGACGACAAGCGTCCTTTCAAACGCGTTGTAATGGATTAACGGACGAAAAATTGCCAGAGATAGTAAAACATAGTTGCCACTTTGCCTCATTAACCATCGCTGACATTATTCATGAGCGGAAGAAAGGAAACGGCAATTAAGAAACGGGATTTCGTGAAAGGAGGCGCAAGGCGCACAATATGCTTCACCTCAACACCCGAACAAAACCGAACAGCACCGTTTTTCGTCACGTCACAGATCTGACTCATCTGTCAACATCATTTCAAGAGCCTACACTACACAAGATACTGTTACAACAGAGCATCATCAAATTCAAATGAATCTTGATTTCTTGTACCACAACGGATTCAAATTCATATTTATTTTGATTCAATAACAAAAAATCTCATTGAAAATATTATACATTGAAAAATTTTCATAATTTTTGTGTAAAATTGATGCTATTACAGAGCATCATCAAATTCTTATGAATCTTGATTCCAACTGTTTATAAAACAGTTGACTTGAAACAATGATTTATAACTTAATTTTCCTCAATTTCATAAAAAAGAACAGTAATACTTCAATTTATAGAGAAATGTAATGGTAATATTTATTTAAAGTAACATGAATGGAAGCATAAAACGTGTTAGCTATTTCGTTTGCTGTTAGCAAGCTATCAATCATTTAATCAAAATTATTTATAATCTATCAAATTTTTAGTAAATTCATTAGAAATTACAAATTGCTAATTACTCATTACAATGAAAACAGTAGTACTTGTGATATTGATGTAGTACTGAAAGCTTGACAAATGTTAGCTATTAAGTTCGCTGTTAACAAACTATCAATCAGTGAATCAAAAATAGGGCAAAACTATGGCAGGCTGGCGTATGTTACATCTGGATCTATCTGAAGTTCAAGGAGAGAGCGATATATTTGCAGGGTATTGAATTTCATGTCATCTCCTATGATGTGTTATGATTGATGACTGATGAGCATGTCAGAGAAGAGTAACGACATTTGAATAGAAAATAGAAGATCTGGAAATATTATTAGATGCTAGCATAATTTTATTCTATAACATTTATTATTGTCATTAAAATTTGACACTTGAGAATGATGGCCACACCTGAAGATGTGCCTAATGACGTATTTCATTTGAAACTGAGCTGGCAGATTTGAATCGAAATATGTATAGAATTTCACTCAAGCAACATTAAATTGTTTCAATTGGAAATTGAGAGAGCACTTATTTTTTTAGTATAGTAGAGATGTATATTATGAGTGAGTTGAAAATGTTTCAATTATTATTAATGAGTATTTGGTTAGCTTTAAATAAACAATTATTATTATTAATTAAAATTTGGACTATACTATGACAAATTTGACATAAATTTCTAATATTCAATTAACTTTGATTAATAATCAGACACTGATACCTTACTTCAAACCTGATATGAATTTTAATTATTCTGAATACTCAAAATACAATAATAGTTATTGATAAATTATATATGCCTCTTTCAATTATTATGGTACGAGTAGGCCTCAGGCTATCTCACTATCTGGGAATTCGAAATTGCATTTGGTGGGGCTAAATTCGAAAAGCGGCTGGCACCAAGCCTAATCGTTTTCACGCTGGTGCATGTTTTGTATAGAACATGGGCTATGAAGCTAAAATATTCTTTGCTTAATGATCGCACTTTTTGGTAATTACAATGACCCTTGCAAAAATATTATGATTTATCGGCAAGGCAAAATAATTAATGGGAGAAAAACTCTTGAATTTGTAATTTTGTAGCAATTATTTTACACAATTCTGAATCTTGTAGGGCACTAATGTTTTTTATTTGACTAATACAAGTTCAAATATAACCCTAACCTTAGCTCACATCCATAGATCCGATAACAATAACAAAACTTTATGTGATTTTATTACCTGTTCCAATTAAATTCATGTATATAATTTTATTCTAAATAGATTGGTCCCATTCGCTTTTTTCTTAATTATTTCCCCTGTTGTTCTACTGAATTCCAAACATTCTTGACATTCTATTGAAGGAAACTGTTAATTATCAGCCGGATTTGGCAGAAGCAAGTTTTTACTGCATTTCTCCATTAGAGGAGACTAGCAATCAAAGCTGTCTATCCTTTTTAAAAGATACGTCGCTCAAATGTGGATAACATTTCAAAAGAATAGAAATATTCTCATAAACTTATTCTTCTTTTAAGAAGCTGTTTTCATGATTTCAGAATGTTCTCTATGTAGCTTGAATAATGGTAAATGTTGAGCTAAAGTCACATATTTGAAGTTCAAGTAGTGGATTTAAGTAATAGGATTCACAAAATTGATTTGAGAATGAAGTGTAAACATAATAATTCTTCATGCCATCAGATGTAGGCCTATGTGAAAAATATAGTTTTTCAAAGTACTCCTTGAACTGTAACAGAATAATAGTAGGCCTACAATCTTATTACAGTACTAACATTCATCCAGTACATTTATTCAATTCAATTTTCTGGCAATAATCAATTCAATTTTGATCAATACTGTCCTAGATATTATTGGATCTCTTGTCATTGGTGCAGTGGGAAAAATACATGTAGTTAATTTTTTGGATTTAATTAGAATTCTTGGATGATATTTTATAAAGTTATTTCCTTATCAACATCTATTTTGAAGGAGTATTAGGCTATTAGGCACTTCTATTTTACATAAAGTATCCCAACATTTTTATTTAGAAGTACAGTGTAGTTTACAGAAACACCACAATACAATACTCAAGAAAGCCAAACTTAATTTTCCTCATTGTTTTTTCAAGTGTCTGTTATCAAGTTTCTCTTATAATAAAACTCACAAATAATTTTAATGAGGTTAATAATATACCGAATACAGTATTAAGATTTTTTAATTATCTCTCAGCTCCTCATTTTGTGATAAACAAAAGTACAAGTATTATGTCAGGTATTATGTCTATGATATTCCTCAATTATAGTATAATTCTTCATTCACAATAAATTGAGGAATAACGCAATTTCACTGTTTATTTCTTTTTGACAAATTATTAATATTTCTCAGTGCAGAGAGATCCATATTATCAAATGAATAACAATATTATATTTATCTGAAGAAAAATAATGATGTTGATTTATATGACCGGAGGTAATTAAGACTTCTAAATTTCTATACTTATTTGTTATGTATGCAGGGACTGTAAATGTATTGATGACTTCAGTATTTGATTTTTTCTCTTCTACAGTAGTAGTTGTGTTATTTTGATTTCGTTTATAACATTTTATTTGTTTTATGGATATAAAATTTTATTCATTCATACACTTGTAGTGTGATACATTTCAAATCCATATAACAATACTTGATACAGTATTTGAATCATAAGACTTATATACAAGAGCATTGAGAAGTGTTCCACTCCCAAAACAAAACAAAAAATGTTCCTTAATTGGTGAACTTTGGATAGTTTAGAGACGACGTGCTCAAAAGCAATAAAGTGGGATGTAACAAGCTCTAAAAGGTTGATTCCAACATTGAAAGGACTTCCAATAAAACTATGCATTTGGCGATGTTTCCAGTATCACAATCCAAATAGGAAGGTTGACAGATTAGGAGTTGGGTGGGATGACCATATGTTTCGCATTAAATTTGAGCCAAAAAATGTTTCAATTTTTTTTGTAAATGGTTCTGCTGGATTGTACAATAGAAAGGATGCCAATGATGGAAAAATAAAAATTCTCAGGATGTATTTTTTCAATCGTAACTTTCTATGCTAGCTTGCCTTCTTTGGTTAAAAAGAAATGATCTACATTTTTGACAGAGAAATTTGTTTCAAAATCTACATTAAATAAAAAATAAATATAGCTGAACCTGAAATCATGTCCTCTTTAATTCCATGTACGGTAAAATTCAGATTCTGTATTGATAACTTATAAGTTTTGATAACATTGATTTCTGCATCCCAGTGTACAAAATTTCACTAGAATGTCCAAGAACGTTAGTTTCAAAGGATAATCTGAATGCTTTTTTCAAGACCATTTTCCTGGACCATTTTTAAAAATTAAACGTTTATTGGTGAGCAGAAACCAGATATTTAAAGCAGGGATTAAATAACTAATAATAGTCATAACTGAGAAGACCTTAGATAATCTTTTAAAGTTAATCTGAGATAATCTTTTAAAGTCAGCCAACCAAAAACAAAAAACATTAACAGGCTTGAAGCCACCAGGTGAATCTCATTATAACTAGAAATATGAGATATCTCATTATTATTACTAGGAATATAAGGTAACTCATTACTATTCATTGTTTCCAATGGAAAAAATTGTATGAATTACATTACTTGGGTTTGAACTATTCATTTTCTAATGTGACAGTGATCTATTCCTGTAATAATTCAAACCCAATACCAATTTTATTCTATTCATCTTCAGTTTTGAAAAATTCATTATGTATTTAACGCAGGTAAGATCTATTTCCATTGTTGGAAGCTCATCATATCCATGTTTACCCAGTGAGGATTCTTTATTTGTACTGTTACAAGACACCTTAGTCATGAAATCCTTTTTCATTCTACACTGATCGACGAAGATGACAAATTGAGGGTTAAAGTTTCGTAAACAATTTGTATGATTCAACCTTGACATTATCTGAATAGTATACCGTACACAATGTAATTTAAATTGCAAAAATTTTGTTTTTTCTTTAATTGTAAAGTTTGACGTGGATGGGTTTGGCGATACTGTGGAAGATAAAAAAGAAAACAAGTTATCCGTTATGTATTGTGTATGAACTGATGTATGAGTATTCTGCCTTGTGATGTTAGTCTTTTTCTTTCATAGAAAAATTCAATATAGTATAACCTTATTTCAATTCCAATACATCGATATGACCAATACTTCTTCAAAGAATTAAAATGCTCATGATTTTAGGTGAGCGGGTGATAAATCCAATGATTTAAACTAAAAGAGACACACGCCTTGGTTACTTCTCTCTATCAAAATGTGGACTAAGAGTCATTAAAGACTAAACTTACAAACTTATTATTTTGTACTTTTGTTTTGTCTAGTGTTGTATTTTATATATGAGTGTATTTTTCCTATCTATTTTATTAATAAACTTTTGGTGCATTCCTTTCTACTGTGCTTCCACCACTGCGAGATTTGTTGTGAAATCTAGAGGAAACTCACATTGATACAAGTCTGTTGCAATGATACTGTATTCCCAAACGATACAGTACTCAATATTGTACAAATTTTGCAATAGCGGCGCTTTGCGCTGCATGGGGTAAACTCGTAAGTTTGAAATTTGGATTTGATTGCATTTCTTTGCCTTATTATTTTGATAGTGTCATCTTTCTTGTGTTAATATCATCTTACTAGTGTTAATCAAAAGATTAATCTTTATCTTTATCTCTATCTCTATCTTTATCTCTCATCTCTATCTCTATCTCTATCTCTATCTCTATCTCTATCTCTATCTCTATCTCTATCTCTATCTTTAGTCTTTATCTTTATCTTTATCTTTATCTTTATCTTTATCTTTATCTTATCTTTTATCTTTATCTTTATCTTTATCTTTATCTTTATCTTTATCTTTTATCTTTATCTTTATCCTTATCTTTATCTTTATCTTTATCTTTATCATTTTATCTTTATCTTTATCTTATCTTTATCTTTATCTTATCTTTATCTCTATCTTCTTATCTTTTATCTTTATCTTTATCTTTTATCTTTATCTTTATCTTTATCTTTAATCTTTTATCTTTATCTTTATCTTTATCTTTAATCTTTAATCTTCAACAATTTTAATCTTAATCTTTAATCTAATCTCTAATCTCTAATCTCTAATCTCTAATCTCTAATCTCTAATCTCTAATCTTTTAATCTTTAATCTTTAATCTTTCAATCTTTAATCTTTAATCTTTTAATCTTTTAATCTTTAATCTTCAATCTTTAATCTTTAATCTTTAATCTTTAATCTAATCTTTAATCTTTTAATCTTTAATCTTTAATCTTTAATCTTTAATCTTTAATCTTTAATCTTTAATCTTTAATCTTTAATCTTTAATCTTTAATCTTTAATCTTTAATCTTTAATCTTAATCTTTAATCTTTAATCTTTAATCTTTAATCTTTAATCTTTAATCTTAATCTTTAATCTTTAATCTTTAATCTTTAATCTTTAATCTTTAATCTTTAATCTTTAATCTTTAATCTTTAATCTTTAATCTTTAATCTTTAATCTTTAATCTTTAATCTTTAATCTTTAATCTTTAATCTTTAATCTTTAATCTTTAATCTTTAATCTTTAATCTTTAATCTTTAATCTTTAATCTTTAATCTTTAATCTTAATCTTTAATCTTTAATCTTTAATCTTTAATCTTTAATCTTTAATCTTTAATCTTTTAATCTTTAATCTTTAATCTTTAATCTTTAATCTTTAATCTTTAATCTTTAATCTTTAATCTTTAATCTTTAATCTTTAATCTTTAATCTTTAATCTTTAATCTTTAATCTTTAATCTATCATCTTTCTCTTTCTATGGGATCCAATTCAGCTTGTCAGAAATCAGCTGTCTCAAAAGAGCAATATCACAATACTTAACCTACAAATGCTGGATCTATTGAGAAAGGTCTTTTAAAGTTATTCTTTGAAAGGTCTCCTTTAAAAGGTATTTTAAAGACTTTAAAGGTTCTGTAGACTTTCAAGCCTTTTGATTATTGTGTCGAAATCACTGTTCAATTATTACTGGATCAGCTGATTTGACAGGTTAATCCTGACTTATAATCAAATAATTAGAAATGAGTGTGCCTTTTTGAGCAGCGGCCTGGATCGGATGAACTCGGGTATGATGGCGTGCGTCCTTGACGCGATGCGGGATGTTGCCGTCGACCATCACCTTTGAGCTTGTAGCGTCGCGACCTGATGTCGTCCATGAGGATCTCGTAGGGCGTCATCTCGTACTCGATCGGGCGTCGGCTGTAGCAGACCTTCTTCAGCTGCACGCCGTGCCTCAGCTCTCTGATCACCTGCACCCAGAGTCTAGCCTGCAAGGCAATAGTCAATTCAAGGGTTTATTTCTTTATTCTTAGTTTTTTTACTTGTATTTTCTTTACCGTGAGTAATTTTTTGATAGTAATAAGATATTTCTTTTTATTTGTATTATTTTGGTTAATACTGCTTATTTTATTTGTTATTATATAATACTCTTCTAATAATTGCCCTTGCAGGGACCTTCATATTATTAATACAGTATATTAATACTATTTATATATATCTGTATTATTAACTGTATTATTTTTCATTGTACTTTTTAAGTTTGCTGTATTTTGTTTTCAAGGATAAAATAAATGATTTGATTTGATTTTGATTTTGAAGTCACAAATCGGTACTGAGTGTCATAGAACATATACATGAACTTGGAATAACAGGAGGAAATATTGCAAATTCTAGCCCACAGTCATTAAACATTCAATGGCCTTATGCCCGGTTTTTCAGTCGTTCAATAGACAGTTTATGGATCCAATAGCACTATTGAATCAATAACCATGTGTTTTCAAATGCAAAAAAAGTTATTGATTCAATAAGTTTATTGAACGACTGAAAAACCGGCACAATCTGGCTTGGAATAATAGGAAGACTGGTCACAAATTCAAGCCCATACTCTAGTCCTGCAAATCACTAATAGGTACCAAGTGTTTAAAAACTCAAATGTCCTTTTTAAACTTGGAATAATTATATTATTTTAAAAAATTACAATACAGATATATTTTTACAGAGCAAATATAAGCCTCTAATAGCTAATATAGTGGGATTCACGTCAAGAAGTCAGCATTGCTTAGATTGGGTTGCTGTTAGTTCAGCACAAGGCAGTTGCTAATGTCTCTATCTGTATTCGCACTGTGCATAGTTGCCGCACTGTGCATTGTTATCGCACAGTCCCAACAAACAGGTTCAGTGCAGTTTTCTCTTTCTCTCAATGAAACTTGGCATCACTGCTCCTCATATAAACAATACTGACTTCTTGACATGAATCGGACTATATTTGAGGGGTAATTCTATTGAAGACAGCTGCAACAGAAGTGGTAGAAATGAAGAATATGCTCGATAATGAAATTATTTCAACCAATATAATTATTTCATAATTTACTGTAATATCTTCTTTCCCAAGCTATTCATAAGTTATAATAAGGTAATAACTGCAGGTTCCTGAAAATTGTAATGTAAAGGTGAGAAAGTTTGTTAATCTACAACTAAATTTAGGCTATTTTGCTTCAAAAAAATTTAGAATAGAAGGCTCATTGAGATTATTGTATTCTACTAGAAGAATATTAAAAAAAGGTATTCATAGAAGTTGACTCAAAGACGCATGCATAATATTAATCTGCTAGGGATTCAGATTGAAATCATTATTCGCCAGAAAATAAAGACACGATTAATAATGAGGTCACCTAACCACTTTTTCCAATTTTGTATTGTATTTTTATATTGTATTATTGTATTGTTTTTGGAAATATTGTGTGTGCATAAATGAAAATGAAATAATATTTCAAAGAGTCTTGATTGGTTATTTGATTTTTAATCTGGAAAGATGACAGAATGTCAAAACTATATAAAGTATTTTAGCCGATGTTGAGACGTATTATGAATGAAATCTGTCCAGAGCAGTAATCCATCTGAAATTGAAATCTGAGACATAAGTGCGAAAAAGTGAGTTGCAAGATTGGCATCTTGCTCTGTGTTGACGTCTCGTTCAATTTATAAACGTCAGTTGGGCGAGCAGCCAATCTTTCCAAGCAATTCTAATAGACTTTCACAAGACTGCAGGGCAAGGCCGTGTCATGTCAATATTCAAGCTCATGTTTATTCATATTTGGAAGCGATATACAAAGATTTCATACCTTGATTTATAACTTGTACATCAACTACTATTTTCCAACCAATTTATTTTAATACCTGTCAACCATATTTTCAACAAAATGTTGCCCAAGAAACATTGCGAAAACAATGCAAAAAAGTAAAAAGCTATTGTTATTCTATGTCAAGATTATAACGCCTTATATAACCGTTCAAAATAAAATTAATTTAAATGCGTATCATTCTAGAGAACACCTTTTGGACAGATGTCAAGAATAAAAATCCTACATTTCAAAGATTTCATCCATTGAAATTCAAAGAAAATAGTTTTGAGATGAAGTCTTTTTTACTGTTTTGTCAAGTCAATTGCATCATATTATAACTACAATAGATGAGAAGATAAGATGAATTATTCTGGAAAATTCAAAAATATTGAATACGGTAATTCAAACATTAAAAATCTAAAAATATCTATAAAAAATTAATGAATATTAAGAATTTATGCAACGCAGAAGAAAAAAATTAATTTTTAATTCCGGTTAACTGATGAATCAAGATCAAGAAGAATCCATCCGATTAAGAATTGGGTCTTTAACAATTAAGATAATGTTCGTGAATTGAAACAATTTACACTTGCGTTACAAATTGATCCAGATGAATTGTTTTCTAAAATGAATACTGTATTTTCAAACTTTCTAGGCCTAAATTATCAAAATCTAATAATATAAGAATACAATTTACAAGCCTTGGTCAAGATCCCTTAGAATACTAGGATAGAATACTGAAGGGAATGAGAATATTACGTAGTAGAACTTTTTCAATAGTTACAAAAATAGGATTCAAATCCTACATTACAAAAGCTCTATTTCTGATTGTAAATATATTATTCCCTGTTTTCAAGTTTAACGAATAAGAATTCTTGGAATCTCCTTAGCTATAGTTGAGAATCTTGTAACTAGATTTTAGAAGTTTGACCATGGAATAAATTGAGGAAGATCTAGAGAGGATTCCTGGAGAAGGGTTGAAAACTAGCGTGGGATATAGGAACTAGGATTTTTTTCTTTGTTTTTTCCTAGATTCTCCTTTCCAAACATGAGCATCGAAAAAGAGAGCGCATCACTCAAGTAGTTAATAATAGGTTGTCAAATGCAAGACCACTGAGCTGACTTTGTGAGAGCTTTTTAGTTATTTTTGAATTCTTTATCTTCCGGCAAACTCGTGGGACCAACACCCTAAAACATGCAACGATGCAACCCTCAATTACCAACGTACTATCGATCTAGCTGGAGGAAAAAGAAATTGAAAGTAAAATTAGTCAAGAAAGGTTTTGATCCAGTCAATTTGAATACAACCAAATTGTTACAATTATTAAAGATACTAATCGATAAAGAAATTTAACGATAAGAGCCAGTTATTATCTGAATACTGGTGTTTGGAAGAGTTGATAAATGTCTGATTCTGCTTCTCACATTCTGTAGTAGTCGTAATAACCTCACCTGAGAGGCCCATTTCAAATCCAACAATAATGTACATGAAGAATCAGAAAATTTGGAAGTTTATTAATAATTTTCTGGAAGAGTTTCTTCGTGATCTCTCTTTCCAAGTGGAGAGAGGAAAAACTGGAGAAATAATCATGGAGACTGAAAGCAGCCCTTGAGTTTGTAAGCAATAAGAGGAAGGATCAACTAACTTTGAATGAGTAGACTGTAACTTA